>VZTN01032676.1:19400-30675 GCA_013400515.1 Erpornis zantholeuca
TCAGGATTAGAACAAGCACTGTCCTGGAAGTGAGTAGTACAGCAGTCTCCATGCTAATAGCAGTGTTGCTTTTTATTCCCTGGTCACAGTCTTTGATCAGCATCATTTTCCTTTCTTCAGTGTTTTGTTGATTTTTCCCAAAACTTGGAGAAAGCTGCCTTCTGATTCAGCATAAGGAAGAGTAGACCTTTAAACCCTGAAAATCCTNCCTTCAGGAAACCTGATAGCATCTACACAAGAAAAACCCAACAGACATGATGTGGTGTTTTTGGAAAAGAATGGACTTCTTCATGGAGAGTTCACCCTCCCTTTCCAGAAAGGGCAGGTCAAAGTAAGTTCTTTGTCTGGTCTTCTTTGATGAGAGTGTAATGGAGAATAGGACTAGATCTTTCCCAAATTTTAGCGAGAGGTTTTTAAACTAATACTCCCTGCTTATCCTAATGGAAAGAGTGACCTGAAAAGAGAGCAATGAAAAAGCCTGTGGAGAAGACACAATGCCCTCTGCAAGCCCATAGCACAAAGACATGTAGTACACAATGATTGTAGTCCTGGGGTGTTTCTGAGCTCTGTATACTTTCTACAGGGCAAATGATTCAAAAGTACTTTTCAGCATGTCAGCCATTGTAAGAGTGAGGTTCTATACTCACATTATCCCAAATAAGCGAGAAGGTATTGCTGGGGCATTACTTCAGCTTCTGTGCTTGGATGCTGAGAGGTCTTTTGGCAGATTCTTCCTCAGTGTCAGGGAAAGCAAAGAGAACACTGCTGTCATTTTTGTGGCCTCTTCATCTGTGGGCTTCTCAGGATGCCCTGTCAGGAGCTTTGCGATACATGAGGGCTTCGTTTTTATGTTAACCCATGCACCTTTCATTGTTGAAGATAAGGAATACCTCCTGGTCTTGTAGGCTATCTGGGAGCAACAATATCACTAAGAGCCATGTTTGTTTCTGCAGGTTAATGAAATGCTTTGGAATGCAGATTCTACAATCCTGGCTATATGGCTGGAAGACCTGAAGGTGGAAAACTCCAACCCAAACACTTACAGTAAGAGCACTTCTTGAGGCTCTGGCTCTTAAAACTTGCCTGCAAATGTGATTAGCTGAGGGTACTTACCTGCAAGTCTTCCTCCCTCTTCCACTCACTGTATATATAAACGTGATGTCACATGGTTCCTTTAGTCAGCTGGAGTCACCTGTCCTGGCTGTGTGACCTCCTGACGTCCTATACATCCTGAACTTCCTTACTAGCTTGGCAGTACAAAAAGCAGAAAAGACCTTGGCTCTCTCTAAGCCCTGCTCATCAATAACTTAAACATCCTGTGTTCAGCACAGATCCAAAACACAGTCCCGTACTTGACACTATGAAGAAAATTAACTACCCCAGCCAAAACCAGCACAGCTGGTGAGGAAGAACTGGTGGTTCAGCTTGAGCTCAAAGCATCTTCCAGGCTTTTGTAACTGGAAGTGTTACAAATGGAATACTAAAGGTGTGAGCCCTTCATTAAACAAGGGTACCATCTCACAAGGGTAGTTCAGTGAATTCTAGGATTGACTTTTGCACAGTATGTTTTCTAATGCTGTGTGATGTATAACAGCTCATGGACTGAAGGCTAGAACTATTATTTTAATTGCATTTAACCCACCCCTAGAAGAGCAGTGGTGGTTGGGAGGGAAGTTTTGAGCTGGGTCTCAAGTACTAGTCTGTAGTAAGTATTTGTTTTTCTACAGTTCAGCTTTGGACCACAGGGAACTATCACTGGTACCTGAAGCAAAGTCTACACTTTGGTAGCTTGGAGGAAAATCAGTTGGTGTCACTGCTCTGGGACCGAGAGAACCCATATAGACTACATATAATCTGCCAGGGCTGGCATTACCTCTTCTACGACTGGCACTGGAGCACAGACCATGGGCTGGGGGAGAACAGTCAACATATGGCAAATGTGGCTGTTATAGATGGAGGTAAGCAGTGGGACAGCTTTCCAGCTCTAGGGTCAAAAAAGGCGATGTAGTCTTTTGTATTCAGACTGGATGGGATTATGATAGTTTTTCTTTTAGTTGTTGTTTCTACAAAGCATTTAGGGAAGGGTCCATGTAATTGCTAGAAGCATCATGGGGGGTTCAATGAAGATAATCACTAAGAGCACAGCAACCATTTTCTTGTAAGGTTATTTCTACTCCCAGTAAAGAATCCAGAAAGAGCCTCACTAACATTTGGACTGGGGTGCATCTTGGGTTTTATTCTCTTTTCTTCCACAGATAAAGTGCTTGTCACAGCATTCCAGCATGCTGTGGTGCCTCCACCTATGTGTACCTACCAGCTCCAGCTCCAACAGGCAGTTAATCAGGTTGCATTTCACACGAATCCCAAACATAGTGGGGACATGGCTGTCCTGGATGCTGATAACAGGATCTCTGTGTACAGATATGGTGAGAGCATGGTGCAACCTTGTTGAAAGAAATCCTGTGTTCCTGACAACTGTACAGTGGGGAACTAGTTAGGTGGTGGTCACTTAAACCTTTACACAAGGCATACTTGGTTTAAGTGTGAGTTTAAGCTCTGCTCTCATTTCTAGTAGATTGAGCAACGTAAAAGCATTTTGTTGGCATATTGACTTTGTGAGAAGACAGTGTTTGGCACTGGACTATGTAATTGTGCTGGTAATACTCCCCTGCCTAGCTTCAGCTTGAGTATCTTGTGTAAGCTGCTCTGATGGCATGATGCTGACTGGCACTGGGAGGAGTCTGAGAATCTGTCTGGCCACCCAGCACTTCCCAAAGCAGTTCTATATACAGCATGCTGTGAGAAAACAGCTGTTTTGTACTGCAGTGTTGGAAGGTGACTGTTCCTCAGAGCAAGTGTTAATGCGAATTATATTTTGGCTGTTCAAGTAGGGATGGTGTTTTCTGACTTTTTAAATAGTTTCATGTAGCATCTACTTTCTGATAAGATTGAAGATGGAAGGGACTCTGTTGGGAAGATCTCTAAACTCTGCTTTGTTCTGCTTTGCGTTTGCTAGGACAGAGTACAGTGGATGACCCTACTGTCAGGTTTGGAGCTGTGGGAGGAAATGGATTTAAAGCAGCTGTGGAAACACCATACTTGGATAAAACCTACAGGTAATACAGAACTACTACAGCTGTAGAGCGGAGAAGAGGGTTGTACCTGGCTGGGTGCTTTAGAGGTCACAGCTCTGACCACTTTTCTCATTTTTAAGAGGCTGTCAGATAACATGGTTTCATTTTGTTCACACTGTGTCTGCAAGTAGTGCTGATAAGTGCCCTTTGCTGAGGTCTCTATCTAGCAGAACCAGTGACTCTCAGTGACAACCCTGAAATATCCCTTCCTGTGCCTGGTGCAGCACTTTGGCTCTGGGAGCAGGAGCAGGGAGGAATGATGGTGCAGTGCCCAGGCCCATGATCATGGCATACAGAGCAACAGAGCTGCTTGTGTGGCGGAGACAGTGACAAGGTTAAAAATCCCACTGTACTCTCTGTTTCCTCCTAGAGGTAGTTAGCATGGAAGCAGTACTACCTAGGGAAAACAGATGGAGCTTCCTAGGTCTCATCCTTTATCTCTAGCCCAGCCTGTGGCAGGATTCATGCTTTGGGTGTCTGTGTTTCTGCACTGGAGCCCTCCCAGCCATGCGGTGTATCTGAATAGCCAGGCTGTGCTTAGGAAGTCCTTTGCCTCTCTAGTGAGGTGGCCTACTGAAATCAGATTCTATTTGCATCCCAACCTCTCTTACTTTCTGACAGAGTTGATGTAAGCAGTGGCAGCAATGAAGTGATGAATCCTCTGGGGCTTCGATTTCTCACCTGGCTGCCAGATGACAGCTTCCTGGTTATTGGTCAAGGTCAGCATGCTGCTCAGTCTGTCCTTCACCATCTGACTGCAGTGCCTCATGTGGCTGGAGCTGAAGAAGAGTGCCTGAATTTACGGTACTAGAGATCTGTCAGTTGTGGCTGAAGTCTGAGAACTCTTCAGGACAGTGCCTAGAAGGAATTAAGTCTTTTTTTAGACATGCAGCTTGGAGGCCGTGGGTTAAGGAATTAGGCTCTCTTCCTGTGGGAGAATCAAACAGCTCATGAAGCTGGCTGCTGATCATCATTTGCCTGTAGTCCTAATGCCTACACCTAGCCTGGCAAGGGTGCATGCTAAACATGGCTGTATCGGTAAAGGATGGCTCTGTTACTTGGAATTACAGGCCCTTGGGGGAGGGGGGATGGCACTGAATTCTTCCATTCTACCCTTACCAAGGTCCAGAAGGGGACCAGTAGCCATTGAAACTGCTCTCCTCCTTCTCCTCCTTACCTGCTGGTCTCTGTGGGACCAGTTGAGCTAAAACCCGACACAAAAGAAAGCCACCTGGGGTACAGAAATATGGTTCTTGAAGAGATTGCGAGAGCTGCTTTCTGCAACACTCACTGCAAAGACAGAATGATTTGCATGTGAGCTGTAGAACAGAAAAAGAGGCGTGTGTTTGCAGAGTGCTGCAGTGCAGACAGTGACCAGCGCAGTTAGGCAGATGCCTGTTGCCTGGAGTTGCTGGTGCTCTGTGGTGCCATTGTCAGCTGACATAGATGCGAAAAGACTGCAGAAGTCCTTACGTTAACAAAGTGTGTCTGTGCTGGAGACGTGCATCTTTTCATCTGGCTACAAGAAAGCCAGGAACAAGGTGTTAAGTGTATATGCTGTGGCTGATGTTCTGTGTTTTCTCTCTCTTATATCAGGTTGTCAGTGCCTGTAGATGGAGAAGTGATCAGCCTCTACTGCAGCCCAGTGACCAAAACTGTAGCTCTGCAGCTGACTGATAGACGGATCCTAAAATACCTGTGGGGTAAGATGGGCCCTGTTACAGTACCTGGTCTTAGGTGTAGTTATTACATATTTCTTAAAAGGTTTAATGAGATTCTTTGACTTCCAGGAACTTGAGTGACTCTTGCTGAGTAGTTGGTGCTGCCTTTCATGTTTCCTCTGCTTCCAGAAATGGGCTGAAATTAGTGATTTGTGTCAGAATTCAATTCACAGTAACTTTATGTGTATACACATACATATGTTAACACAGAGATGCACACACACAAAGTTCAGTGCTGACTGACTGCCACATCCGTAGTACTTCTCTCTCATACCGTGGTGGAATAAAGGCACTACTCAGCCTCTGGAAGTTACCACCTTTTTGTCCACTGTGTCCTGGACTTCTGTACCGGCATTCCTCCCCTCTGTCAGATAGTGTACCCTATTCCCAGTTCTAGTTTTCTTGAAATACATTTTAATGCCTATGTTTTTGATTGGTTGGAAAACAATTAGATCTTCTTTGCTCCTTAGAGGCTTCTACTCCAGTCCTGGAGCCCTGGAGGAGCAGCAGTGGCTCTGCTGTTCAGTTCCCCTACCGTTGTGTGCAGACTTCCATCACAAGGATCAGTGGTGAAGTAAGTGAGACTGTGAGCAGATTAAATTCCCTCCTCAGCTGTTCTCTATGTCAAAAGTACACTGTGGTCCTCTGCCCAGGACCCAATGATAATTTGCTTGTGATATTCTTCAAAAGGCTCTATGCAGAGCTGAGAGCTTATCTCCCCTTGCCTTTTAGAGCATTTCTGGTGGATTGCAGTTAATATCCAGTCACCTCATTTCTATGTATACAATAAATTTCATTGAAGAGTGAGAAATTTCAGATTGGAAATTTCTAGCAGTTGCTCCTACGCTCTTTTTGAAAGGACCATTTTGATTTCTTTTATAAGAACTTAACCTATTAGCCAATATCACTGCGCTGAGTTACTGCAGATCTCCTACTACTGGGTTTTCCTGTTGGAGATGGTTTCTTGATTGTTACAACAGCTTAAAGAATGACTAGCTGTTTTGTTGGTATTTCAGGGTTTTAATTCCTTCAGTGTGCATCCAGCTGTAGGAAGCTGCTTTGCTCTGCTCAGTAGTGGTCCTTTTCTTCTGGTATCCTAGACTAAGTGCTGCTGAATAGAAAAATATAGATTTCTAGCATGGTTTCTGCTTCCTTTTTGTGACTGTGCAGTTACAGGGTAGGCCAGCAGTGTTTAAAGATGCTTAAGTTTAAGCCCTCCTGGAAGAGAGGCTGGATGACTTGCTGTCCAGCTTCTCTAAGTAATCCACATGAGGTACTTGGTACCTAATTGTAAGGCACTTCAGTCCAGTGCTTGTCAGTGTTGTGAAATACTGGAGGTTTTGATGCTGACAGTTCATAGTTGTCATCATTTTAATTACAGGAGGTGATCTTGGGCCTCACAGATCGATGCCGGTTTTTTGTTAATGATATTGAGGTAAAAAGATTTTGCTCATTGCTCCATCCCCTTTTCCTCTACCGAAGGCAGATTTCCTATTCTGGTCTAAACTTTGATAAACTTCATTTTTTACAGGTTGCTTCTAACATCACATCATTCACAACATATAATGAGTTTTTGTTGCTGACAACCAGCTCCCACACCTGTCAGTGCTTCTGCTTGAAGAACTTATCAGTGAAAGGTAAATATCAGCACTGGCTGGCTGCTGCTGGTAACTCATAGCATTCGTCTTGGAAGCACAAGATGTCCGCATTTTTCACATCCAAACCTGCTGTATTTGGGTTCCTCAAAGGAACTGTTTAAGAGACAAGAGTAAGAGAGCTGCTTTAAGAAATCTACCAAAAAGCAAGTTGCTCAGGGATCTGACTGTATATCACATGCTTCTCACAAGAAGAGAATTTGTGCTGTAGTTGACTCTTACACTGTTTTCAACAGCCTAGCCCTGCATTCCCTCCCTTCACTCCATGTCCAGAAGAAATCTGTGCTATTTGAGGGTGTGTGGTAGAGAGGGGATTACTGTAGACAGAGTTTCTGGTGGTGTCCAGCTATGAGAAGTGTAAAGGCAAAATGACAACCTATTGGTCCTTTACACCTTTCAGTGCTACTCTTACCTGGTCTGTTGAGCTCTGTCATCCTGTTGTACAGAGGACACACTTCTGCTTTGTGTACGGATACAGCAGTGATTAGCACTGAGCAAGTTCTCATCCTGTCAGAAATTGCTGAAGATCGCTGCTGTGTTGGTGCCTTGATTGGTCCAGTACAACCTTGCCGGGGTCCTGCAACATAGGAGGTCCTTACTGGGGCGCTGTGCTGCATGTGCCATGTGTGCTGATAAATGTTGTCTTCAGCCCTCCAGGCTGGCCTGAGCAGTGCTGCTGCACCCAGCAGTGAGACCATGCGCAAGGTGGAGCGAGGCTCGCGTATCGTCACCGTTGTTCCCCAGGACACAAAGGTGGTGCTGCAGGTCAGTGCTCTGCCCATGTCTCCTGACATCTGCTTTCAGAGTGTGCAGGGGCCTGTCACAGCGGGCAGCTGGCCAGCCTGCAAACAGTGTGTGCACTGCTAGAAAGCTGGTGTCCTGCGGTACTGCAGCACACCACCTCACAAATCTCCAGCTGCCCAGCTGGGTGCAGGGGGCTTTGAGCATGCCTGTGGAAATTAGGTTCAGTACAGGCAGATAGGTATGTGCAAAGCTGGGAAGGACTACTCGAGATCCTAATGGCTGAGATAGTGTAGTCCTACATATTGTGGCCTCTCACCAGGAATCTCAAGACTCACTTCCTAGTGCTTACTAATGGCCCTCCATTAGCCTTGGCACTTAGTTTTTTGCTGAGCTTACTCTTCAGAACCAGCAGAGATTCACAGAATGGAGAAGAATGTAATTTGAGAGGCACTTCTGGAAGTGTGGAGCCCATCGTCCTCCTCAGAGCAGGGCTAACATGAAAACTTGATTGGATTGCTCTGGTTCATGCCTGGTTGAGTAGAGTCCAGCCTTCTGAGGAAGGACTGTTTCTGAACTGAGAGAATGTTCAGATATTTTTCCACAGTTGTAGAAATTGCTTATCCTCTGAAGTGAGCAAATAGGCCCATGCACTTGCAAGTACCAGACAGGCCTAAGAAATCAGCCACTTTGCCTACAGTGTAGGCAGAGTAACTACAAGTAAGTAATTGTGTGTATCTTGTGTTATAGATGCCAAGAGGAAATTTGGAGACCGTTCATCACCGTGCTCTGGTTCTTGCCCAGATTAGGAAGTGGCTAGACAGGTAGATGGCATTGGTGTATTCTTGTCTTTCCTCCCCCAGCATGAGTTGTTAGAGGCTGACTGACATGGAAAAGAGAGGGAGGCTAAACTAAGAGGAATTGGCCTTGTTAGAGGGAACAAAACTGTTTCCGGCGTAACCACCTAGAAGTGTAGCTCACAGCAGTGCCAGGTGTCTCTCCCTTCACTGCTGAAGGGCTTATTATGTGCGCTGAGATGGTGTGGGTGGGAGAAATCTTCATCTGCTCCATTCTCTATACATCAGGATTAAGCTGGCTATTTTCCATTTTTTACTGAATTCATTTACAATTGAATTTTCTGAAAGGGAAATTCACCCAAAATGTAACACTCTCTTTTAATGGAGATAAAAATAATCCAAGTTCTGTATTGCTTCACCAACCTTGCATGCTGTCCCACTGCAGGGGGCAGCAACGAACAGTATTGACCTTGCACATATTTCTGGAAGGCAGTCTGCACAGCTTATTGTGTAGGCTGTTCTCTTCCTGCTGGTTCTGTGCTTAGCTCTAGTCAGTTGCCTTTATTTGAGGGTATTGCATCTTATGCACTGTGTAAACTGTCCCACTTCACTCATTCCTCCAGGCTTATGTTCAGGGAAGCTTTTCAGTGTATGAGGAAACTGCGAATCAACCTCAATCTTCTCTATGACCACAATCCCAAGGCAAGTCTGCCCAGTCCTCTTGAGTTGTTTGCCATACTAATCTACCCTGAAATCCATCACCACTGAACAGTGGGCTCAAAAGTGTAGGTGGTGCTGTGATTCTGCTTTCAGCAGTGATGGCTGTTCTGCACTGCAACATCATCATGCAGACAGACCAGATTTAGCATTTCCTTCATCCTGTACTTTCAGGCAAGAAAGGTCTCTGAATTTATTCTTGTAGATGTACATGTTCTTAGTGTTTGGAATAACAGTGGTAATATTCTTGTTCATTTCAGGTATTTCTGGAAAACACAGAAACCTTTATCAGGCAAATAGATTCTGTGAATTACATCAACTTGTTTTTCACAGAACTGAAGTGAGTATAAGTCTGCAGATGGAAGCATGGATGTAATCAGTGGTGGTACATTATTTTGTCAAAATATTGGCAACTCTTCGATGTGGGTGCAAGGAATCAAATCTGGCATGTTGAGTCATAAAGGCTTGAGTAAGCTTAATAGTTTCAGGGATATGTGTCTTGTTGGGAATTCCAGCTTACAGGCAGCCATTAGATTTTTTTTAGCAAGTAATTAGTACACTATCTGAGTGCTTTGATTTCTCTGCTGGTTTGCAGAGCAGTAAATGAGAACAGAGTAAATTTTGTTCCCTCCTAAAGAGGAGCAAGGTGGCACTGCATATCTAGAATCTAAGGCCAAGACACTTGATTGGATCCTCAAATCAAGTTCCCTGACTTCTTTCTTAAAGGCTCAGTGATGAGACTTTATGGTGCTGGTAGTTTCAGGACTTCTCAAGCTTGCTAACATCAATAATGTATGTTGACAGACAGCTGTATGTTGTAAATATTGCCTTCTTATTTTTTGCACTACTGAAGTAGTTGTTTGACCAGTTTTAGGGTTTTTTTTTTAACGTCTCTCTTGGCTGACAATCAGTTGGGACCGACAGAGATTTTTGGAGAACTTTCTGTTAGTGTGGCAGTTGATGAGTAGTTATTTTTTGCATGCATTTGAGTTCCTTAACCTTACTGTCTTTGTTCCAGGCTATGTGATGGACAGTGCTCTTACTCACATTACCTGTTTTTATCTAGAGAAGAAGATTTCACAAAGAGTATGTACCCAACTCTGAATGGTAGCAGCAATATCCAGCCACGCCAGCATCCTGATCAGAAAAAAGTAAACCTCATATGTGACGTGATGAGAGTTGCCATGGAACACATTGACCCTCAAAAGTGAGCACTTTATTACTGTAGATGGAGGAACCATTAGAGAGATTTCTAGTATGTCATTGGCAGGAAGCAAAGCTGTTCTTGACATCAGTTAATTTGCTCTAGGTTCTTTGCGGTGAGTTTGTGCTCCACAACACTAACGATACCATGCCTTGCTTCTGCTGGGGATGCTGTCCTGGAAATATCTAACAATTCCACAGATAGTATACTAACATTTTACTACCAGAATTAAAATAATACATGCAGGGTGCTTATAAAGATTTCATACGCTCAGTTTAGGATCAGTCTGTGTGGGAATGGAGACATGAGCAAGATTTTCTTTTTGGTGAGTTGCTGACTGAAGCAGCTGGCCCTTTGGAAAGGTATCAGCTGTTCCATTTGACACTGAATTACTGTGTAAATTATCAGCTCCATGTTGCTGATTGATTACCTTTTTGGTCACCATCGTCCTTGGATGAATCAACACCAGGCAAAACTTTCCTTTCTTTTAGAAAAAGGCTATTTTCATGCAAAATTTCATTTGGAAAACTGTGTCCAGCTATCTGAAATTTCAGAGAGAGATATGTCCTCTTCATGCTGGCTGGCATAGTCAGAAAGCTCATTCTACTCAAAGCACGCCTCCAGCTTTGTGACATGCTGAAGTAGAAAAACCTTTCTGGTATATTCTATTATTTTCCCATATTTACAGCCTTCCTTTAGAAGGATCAAAGTGCCTGAGCAGTTTCTTTTTTTTTAACTAAGATGTAACCTAGAACTTTCACAAGCTGCTAAAAATGGAGTAAGTTGTGTTTCTGCCTTCTCACTTTTTCATTCACTACTTCTCTTTTCTTCAGATACTGTCTATCGATACTGACAGCACATGTAAAGAAGAGTCCTCCAGAACTGGAAATTGCTCTCCAGAAGGTTCATGATCTTCGAGGTTTTGTATCAGGAACTCAAAAGTTTTGAAACTAGGTGGTTTGAAGGAGCTTTGTGTTAAGCCAACTTTGCTGTCCAAGCAAAACTGTTAAGGAGGAAACTTCTGTATCTGTCCATCCAGGAGCCACACTGGCAGTTATGTTCACATCAGCTGAGCTGGGACCACCCCCCACACTCAGACAGGATTCCTTACCAGCTCATCCCCAGGTTTCTTTCCCATAGCAGAGTCTCAGACATCCCCGTCTTTTATGTAATTTAGTGTTGGTGTAATAACTAAGTAACAAAGTAGCAGGTCCAGCCGGTGCCTCTGAGGAGGGACCCTGAATAAATGAACCCCCTGGGTGTCTGAGAACTTGTATACTTTCACAGTCTATCCCTGCAAAAATGT
>VZTN01032676.1:44005-59639 GCA_013400515.1 Erpornis zantholeuca
TGCATGATGGGCCAGTGACAGGTGAATGGAGTTCTGCTTTGTGCCACTAATGGTTGTGGCTTTGTGCCTGTGTCTCCTTGTTCTGAACAGTAACACTTAACAAGTGAGAGGGGACTTGGTGTGCCCAGAGGTTTCCTGGTGTAAGCAGGTCTTCTGAGGACACTCTATTATGCAGGCTGGTGATCAGTCACTACAGGGAAATTATAGATGTCAAGAGCTTTCTCTGCATCCTTTGATGTAAGAAAAGTGAACAGAGTGGTTGATAGCTCTTGAAGGAACTTTATTGCTGTTACCCCTTGTTCTGACACTTGTTCCATTTGCCTTTCAGATCCAGAAGTACTGACTCCACCAAAATTCAATAAAAATCTACAGTGGAAGCTGCATCTTCTCCAGTAACTAAAAGCCAAGGAATCCTTGTGGACTGTGAACTCTTTAAGTTTTTGTGTAATTTCATTATATCTTTACAGAAGCTGTTGTTGTTCTGGTGTTTCTGATACACTGTTCTTAGGGCTGTGCAAGTGAAGGGTCCCTCCACCTCGTGCAGCTGTGACTGTGACCCATATGGTGTCACATTTATGAGCACAGCCACTCATGTTCCACTGCAGAGGTGTCTTGTGAGGCTGGGAAGCAAAAAGAGTGTGCAGCTTTGAAAGCTCCTAGCACTGTTTCCCCCCTTCTGGATGAAGCAATCCCACCAGTATTGGATGGGTTATCTTCTCTGCCATCACTCCCTCCCAGAGTTGATACCTGCCGTGATGGCCAGCCACATTTTAAGCGCTTCAGCCTGCTTCAGAGAACTCACCTGTAAGACTGTACCAATAGCAAATTGCTGTAGTTGCTAAACAAATTTTGTGTTCTCTCTGCTGAAGCTGGATGTTGCTGATACCAGATTTTCATCATTGCTTTTTTACATCAGAGTGAATCCTGCAGTGCCAGCAGCAATTGTCATCCTGAAACTGGGCCCATTCCCAACAGGGAGGTCTTGGACAGAGGAAAACATGAATAAAAGCAGGGCAGAGGTGTCGATGTCACACTCTGCTGGGGATTACCACCCTAATTATCTGAGTTCAAAGAACAACTAATGCTGCCCTATGGCACTGACAGATCAGCTGTACCCTGATAATACTGTGCACTATTGCAGAACTGTGCACTATTCCAGTCATCTGGAAACTGATCTCATACTGAGAATTAGGTTTTACCCCAGAATACTTCTGCAATCTGGTGGGAGAACAGCAGCAGTTCTGGGAGCAGAGGAAGGGGACAGGGCTGGAAAGCCTTTCAGTGGTAGCATCCCCTTCTTGGTTAATTTTGGCCCAGCAGTTGCAGTGTTCAGCACAGGTCATTTCCATTGGGTGCTGCAGAAGAACAACACACAAACAAGGTGCTTCCTCTCTGTTGGAGGTGTTTAATAGCAGAGCAGCAAGCTGTGTTCTAACTGTACAGCATGAGCATGTCCACTGCTGCAGGTCGCTGTTTTTATATGGCATCAGATTGGGGTGGCCATTTGGTCTTGCATTGGATGTGTGGTGCTAGCTTGGGCTTGCTGGAGTGGAGTGGTCAAAGTCCTTTGTCAGTGTGAAGCATTGGAGCAGATCTCATTTTCAGGTGTTCTGAGTGATGTGGCCTGTTCTGGGTGGTGTGGGGATGGCTTCAGCCTGTTGTCAAGTACTGTGACTACACTGGAAAGAGATTCTTCAAGCATAAATAAAGCCTTTTGAGATGGCAAAACACATGAAAGGCTTTACAGGGTAAGAGTGTTTCACAGGATCTGAGTCTTCAAAATGGTGGCAGGGCATAGTCCATGGTGAAATACAGAAGCCATCTACCAGATCTGGAGAAAGGGTTGATGAGGGAGTCTGTGCTCCTCTACAGAGCACTCTGGTCCTGCAACTGAAATGTGACACTGACACACCAGTAATTCCTTACATTCCTAAATCTGATGCCAGTAAATGCTGAGGTCTTGCACAACCTAATCTATTGTCTAGAAAGAGAACACAAGAAAAGGTAAAATTGCTGCTGGCTTATTGAGGATTCATGCTTGTGCCTAAGTGTGTATGATTGCTTTTGCTTTTGCTTTTCCATCATGGTGATGGTGAAATTTTTTCTTAGGCATGCTTTCTCTTTCTCCCACCAAGGCAAAACTTTAAACCTGCTATCCAAGTGAGAGACCAGTCTTCTAAATCATTTATCACTGAACTCTTGCTTTCCCCTACACTTCCCTCCCGAGTGAACTTTGAGTAAGGAGCAGTAGAGCTGGGAGCAGTACCTAGTGTCCCTGAGCCTCAAGGGAGGATGTCCTGCTTACTACTTCCGCAGTTGCTGAACCTCAGTTTCTTCTCAGCAGCAACTCAGAGTCGGCTTTCCCTTAATTTCTGCTGGCATGTTCTTTTGCTTTCTTAGTGATGCATGTAATCTTGAAATATACTCAGCTTTAGTTACTGTCATTACAGACATGCTGAATTTGCTCTTAGGAATTCTGTGGAGGCCCCTACAAACAGATGGAGTTACCAGGAGTGGAAGTAAGACATTAATGCAGAAATGTGGAGTTAACTTTAAAAATGTCTCAACCTCTCTGCAAATGTGGCTGTATGGAAGCCTGTTTCTCTTAGATTTTTTTCACCTGTCTGCTGATCAGCTTCATTAAACACTAAAGGAAAATAAATCCGTCAAGTTCAGTAGGACTTTCATGAACAGATCCACAAATAGTGTGGTTCACTGGAGCAATAGATCATAGGTTCTTGTTAGATTGCCAGTGATAAATGTGCCTGCAAAATAAAAGTTGTATAGTGCTTAGTACAAGTGTTCTGGGGTATACTCCAATGGAGCTGGAGGCAGAGATCTTTCCTAAGAGGCATCCCTCCTCTGGAGAAGAGAGGAGCAAGCCCCTTGATTTGTCTGCAAGGTGGTCATGTTCTCATCCTCTGCCTTGGAGGCTTTCAAAGGATAAATTTATTCTTTTTGGGAGAAGCAGAGATGAGACTCTAGTCAAATATTCTGTTACTGCAGTTGTAATTGGGGAGACAACTTCTTTATGTGTAAATGAGTAGTGAGAGTTGCAAAGAGAGGACAAAGGCAGTGGAGTTTTCATAAGGGTGGAACAGAACTCCTGCACCACTCTTTTCTACCTGGATGGGTGCAGTGACAAGGGTCATCTGGCCTTCCACCTGATAACCTGTTCCCCCATCAGCCTGCCATCAGCCTGCCATCAGCCCATGTTAATCCCTTCACCGCATATCCCATGGCACATCTCATGGAGAGTCCTTTACCATGTCTTCCTTGGCTTTAGGCCTCATTCCTGTAACAATATCACAAAACATAGTACAGCTCCAGCAGAGGTCTAATTACAGCCAGGAGTGGAAGGGAGATGCTTTATCATCACTGGTTGATGAGTGTTAAGGTTATGTTGCCATTCTGAAGCTCTCTTCCAACAAAGATGTCATATTGGTTGCTCACAGTCTCCTGTATGGACTTCTCAGCGGTCAATGGAAGAATGTAGGAAGGCTGTGGGTCCCCTGCAAAGCCACACATGAAGTAACCTGTGCCAATGTCTACGTCTTCCGCCTCAGCTTTCTTCACGGCCTTGAGGCTACCCTTGGTTGTCTGTGGATGCCTGACCCTTGTTGGCTTCAGAAAGCTTGTGCCCACTGCTGCCATTCCTGCAGACCTTTCCCATAGCAGTGACCTCACACAGTCAGCACTGGTGATGCTGCTGATTTACAACATCATAGATAGGCTTGTCCCTCAGAATCATGCTCTGCGTTTGAGTGTGTGGAAATGGTGACAGAGATTGCTGCACGCCGTTGCCATACAGGTGGATTGCAGGGGTTTATGCTTCATTCTGACCTGCTCTGAGAGGTGCTACAACCATGACTCCCTCCCAGATGGGATGGGCCATAAGCAGTGCTTTTCACTGTGAAGAAGTATGGCTTCCCTTTCTGGCCTGTGTTTGCTGCGAGGAAGACCACGGCTCTCCAGCATTCACAACTGGCCTTGGTCCAAATTACTTCCTGTTCCAAAGCATTAGCACTTTGCCTCTGGAGCTAGTTGAAGCCCTAGTTTGTGTCTAGAATGAATTCACAGACTGGCTCTCTAAGCTTTGTTTTGTAATTGAAGGGATATTGTTACTGATGTAAGCAAAAGCTAAAGTGTGACTGGTGTTTTAAATTAGGTCATGGCAAACCCTTCACCTTACTGTACCCCATTCTGGTGAAAGATGAATGGTTTAAGAAAAGATTTTGCACAGTGAGGCATAGGAGAACAATACATACTTTAAAGACCCAGAAAAGTGGGAAATGTGAAGGTCTTGCGGAATAGTTTTGAAACTAGAGAACATGAACAGAAATCTTGAATTAGGTACTGGATACTGCATTTGGCAACATTCTATATCTTTTACTGAAATTAACTAAATCAGACAAAAAAAGCATCCTTTAGATGAACTTAGCTCATGATAATGTGAAAACCACATCTCTAAAGCTTAGATTTTGCACCTCTAAATGAAGAATCCTACCCACTGAAGATGCACAATGAATTCAAAACACACTGTACCTTTAAACTGAGGCAGGCAAAAGATTATCCAGTAGCTATTGAGTAGGCAGGTATTTAGACATCAGGTAAGTGCAGACTTAGGTATTTTGAAAATGTCTTAGCTACACTGCTTGGCTGTAACTGGGTGTACTGGCTCTGTGGATTCACCACCCAGCACCCACCTCTGCATGGGCATGAAATAAATACGACCCTCTGTGTGGATCAGCTACTTGCATGCCAGGTTGAAAGAACACATTTTTGGGGACAACTTTATGACAGAAACATCTTTGTTCTTTTCCAGCAGCATCAACTTACTATTTTCCCCATTTGAGTAAGTACAGCAACATGCTGCTGCATGGGGGGAGTGAAAGAAGAGGACACCCTCTCCCCACAGAATGTGTTATTAAGTGTTAGGAGTTAGCATTTTGCTTGTATAGCAAAAGCTCTCTGCACTCTTCTACTGAAAGGTATTTCACCCAGAGAGCATCTTTCTTAAGTCAGAGCTGGGCTTAAGATGAAGTTGAACTGTACAAACCAGTTCTGGACTCAGAGATTTTTATTAGTACTGTTCTGCTGCTTCTGGAAGTTCTTGACAACAATCAAATTATTACAGGCTCACTAAAATCCTGCTGTGGAGAAACAGGGCGGGATTAAACCACAGAATTTCTGTACCAACCTCAACATAGGCAGACAAGCAACTGCAAACCTTGATAGTTTATTACACTGGGGAGCAGTAAAGCTGGTCATTGTGTATTACACATTTATTTTATATATAAATGTTTAAATACCAAATGAGATTGTACCCAAAAGAGATTGGCTGCCCTACTTAGATCCTGAGCAGTGGCTGTCCTGGCACCCTGTTGAGGGCCAAAGCCCACTCCAAACTCAGAGGCATTCAGCAGCACTGAACTGTCAGGCCTTTCAGTGGTACAGCAAAGTGGGCAGGAACAGCTGCTGTTCCCCTACACTGACAGTACATTCTGTCAGCCACATCAGTGCCTGCAACATTAGCACTTAGGAGGAACTTCAGTGCTCGTCAGGCAGAAAACATCAAGATAAAGACCTCTAAATCATTGTTTCTTTCCTTTCTCAGTAGAAACCTAGATCTGGCCTCAGTTCAGCTTCTGATTTAAAATAAATCCTTTCAGCCAAACAAAGCACTTCTTCCAGACTTCAGTTCACTTACAGATTAGTGTGGCTGCACCACAACAAACCTGCAAACTTTGTTGGTCAGAAGTCGCTTTATTTATATTTTTAGTAGGGAGAGAGAAGAGGGCTTGTTTGTTTGTTGAAACTATTACTAAATTAGTATGCTGCTGTTTCCAGGCTACTTTTCCCCACATTACATTTGTCATTCCAGTTAACAAACATATTTCCATTAACACTTTGTGGTCTTTGTGTTGGCTTGAAATCTGAAGACAGATTGAAAGACGGGTTTTTTTTCAAAATCATTTTGGCCAATGTTTCCTAAGATGTTCCTTTAGCTGCGGGATTGTGGACAGCTGTTGTTTACAACGATGGCATCTGAGGGGAAGCTTGAGAAGTTCGGAGGTATGGTCTTTCACCATCACTTTTCCCTTGCTTCTTACCATGTCTATCACATCTGGGGATAAAAATAAAAGAGACCATAGGTATTGAGACCACATAGTGTCATGAAACACATGACACTGCAAATCTCTGTGCACTGCTTCAGATGCACAGTGTGTCATTGCTGCCTTCTAATTTAAACCAGCCAAAAATTTTGTTGACTTTTGCTCAGTGCTACTCCCCAATACCTTAAATTAAATAAAACCTTTCACCTACTGTAATAAAATGCATGACTTGCACATTTATTTGAAAGAAAAGCCCAAAGCCAGAACCTGCAAGCAGGAGTGTATGTTATGAAATACTTTTTTCTAATCATCACCTTGAGAGTCTAAGAAGTAGTCTGTAGTAAAAGAGTTCCAGTGCTTTTTGGTTTTCAGGGCCGGAGAATCAAAATCCTGGCTGATTACATGCAAATGTAGCTGACTGAAAAAAAAAAGTAACATAGAAATGAGAGAAGAAGGTTAATGCTCAAAGTTCTTTTGCAGATGTATCAGCTGCAAACATGATTCAGCAGAGTACTAGCCGTGTGGGTCAATCCTGACCCTGTGACAGAAGAAGTCTGCTCTGTCTCTTGCCAAGCATTTCACTTACGAACAGTCAGGGTCACTACTCTGCATATTCCATTGGCCCCTCTCTACAGCCTATATTCCTGCCAGTTCCCAAAAAGATGGAGACAGTAGTGCTAACAAGCCAAAGGTTTATTAAAGGTTTAATAGTAAACCAAAAGTTTATTAAAGGTTTCATAATAAACCAAAGTTTTATTATTTGTAGGGTAGTTGAATGGGATTTGATCAGTACCCAAAAGCTTTAAGAACTGGAGAACAACTGATTGCAGTATCTACAGGCACTTGGACACTCCCTGGTCTGGACTTACACACAAGACTCAAATCCTTGCTTTGTATCAGGCAGGACTCAACAGTTTAGGAGTCAGTCTCTAATCCCACACTGGTGCCCTGGGGGGGATGCCCTAGGACTTGGTGTTGGCAGAACTGCCCCTTTTGCTGGGGCTGGGCCACAGACATCCCACAGCCCCAGGCACCAACCTCTGCTAGAGGAGCCCAACAGGTATTTCCCACTGGACCCAGGATGCTTGTGTAGTCCATTGGGATCTATTCAGCAGTGTGGAGCAAAGGACTGCACACCGACTGAGCTGTCTGTAGTGTTGAGGATTGCCTGTTCTTTAGCAATGCCAAACCTCCTCATAGATTTAACCCAAAATCTAAGTAACTGAAAAAACAGCGTCTCCACCAGATAGCTCCTGTAGGTCTTACCTCATACTGGGGACGGCGTGGTAACCCAGTCTGAACTCCAGGCTCTCTCTGGCAGGGCACTGTTCAATCATTTTTTGCCCAACTGCATGCATATGTTCCAGGAGTTCAAGGTGGTCCCTGGTGACTGACTTTAGGCTTGAAATGGAGTCCCATGGTAAGATAAGCCAGTGATAACGTGCTTTGGGATATTTATCCTTTATGACTACAGTCTTTTCATCTTTGTAAACCTTGGACAAAAACAAATAACTAGATTACTTTCTGATTGAAAGTTAAATATATTATTCCTATAAGCACTACATTTAGTGGAGAGATGCTATCCAAGGGGAACTTGTGCTGGAACTAAGTTGCTCTGGGATAAGCACCTTCTTCCATAACATATACCAAGTAGCTACAGAGACATGTTGAAGCATCCTTTTTCATATACTTTATTATAAAAGGAAAAAGCTTTCTAATCTTACTTTGCAGCAAGTTAACCATAGCTACAGGTGGGTGAGAGCTCCTGAAAATCACCTGGATGGAGATACCAGTGAGGCCTAGGGAACTCTACTACCATCAGGCTACATTCAAGCTCTGCAATCACAAACCAAAACACTGTGCTCAATACAGAACATGTAGGAATGCACTGGGCTGACACATCCATCACGGATTTCTGGAGTGAAGCACAAATCTCAGACGTGCTACCAGCAGTGGGCTGCAGACCTCTACCAGCATTACAAAGACAAAATCATTCAAGTCTGAGCTATTTCAATTCATCCTACCCAGTGTGCTGCTTTGTAAGATCACTCACAAGAAGGAGAACAGATTCCTGTCTATCATGCCCTTCTTCCTCTTTTGTCTTGCCTTCTGCAGTAATTCATTGCAACTGAGGAAGAGAAATGGTTGGGAAGCTCCACAACAGTGGAGAGAACCCAGCAATAAAAAGCTGTCAGGTTGTGATGCAAAAACTGTGTACTATGTCTCTGGTCTCTTAGCAGTGCATCTGCTGATGAGAGATAGATGTCTGTCACCTTTGCTAATTACTCTTGTATGTTTATATACAGATCGGTCTTTACAGGAAGGAAGATGAAAATTCTATTGGTACATAAATTATAGGACTGTTTCTTTCAATAGCAAGATACTTTATATACATGTTAATGTCTGCTCCTACAGCCAGTAGGAACAGGATCACTTTCAAGTCTTATCAGAAGAAAGAAATACTGCCATTTAATATTTGATTAAAAAGCAAAGGTAGGAGTTCTACTGTTTGCATATTCAGATTGAAACAACAACTAATAAAGCTGAACTTCAGTCATAAACAGTTATTTGTGTCTAACATTAAAAGAACAGTTTTAAAACCTGCTTATATTTTGGGTCAAGAAAGCCCTATTTTGGTAAATATTATATGGAATTCTGCTTCAGGGATGAAAATTAAGCTTCATGTTTCAAAAAGTAAGCAAGAATTTCCATAGATTTACCCTACAGATAGACTCTACCTGTATGGATAGACTCATCTGAAAGTGCTGGCAATCCTGGACAACAGGCATTCAATTCCCCTATAAATCTATGCAGTTCAAGACTTCACACTTAAATTAAAAAAAAAAAAAAAAAATCAATCAAGAAATAGGAGCCCTCTGTTTAGTTACCAGCTAACTGAGGAGCTGGCTCACAGGTTGGGCACAAAGGGTTACAGTGAATGAGGTGATATCAGACTGCTGACCTGTTGCTGGTGGGGTTCCACTGGGCCCCATCCTCAGCCCAGTGCTTGTCAACATTTTAATAAATGACCTGGACACATTTTCTGCTCCTTCCACAGAACTGGAAGGAGCAGAAAACAAGTTTGCCAATGACACTAAACAGAGAAGAACTGTCAACTCCCTTACACAGAGGGAGGCCCTGCAGAAAGACCTGGACAAATCAGAGGGCTGGGCAGAAGTCTAACAAAGGAAAGTTCCAGATTCTGCATGTGGCATAGGGCAACCATGGGGAATAGACTAGGAATACAGACTGGGGAATGAGAGACTTTAGAGCAATGACATGGAAAGGGACCTGGGGGTCCTGGTCTGTGGCAAGTTGAACATGAGCCAGCAGTGCCCTGGTAGCCAGGAGGGCCACCCGTGTCCTGGGGGACATCAGGCACAGCATCCCCAGCTGGGGATGGGAGGGGATTGTCCTGCTCTGCTCTGCACTGGGGCAGCCTCACCTCCAGTGCTGGGGGCAGTTTTGGGTGCCACAATGTAAAAAAGACATTAAACTATTGGAGAGTCTCCAAAGGAAGGCAAAGTAGATGGAGAAGGGAAGCCATATGTGGAGCAGCTGAGGTCACTTGGTCTGTTCAGCCTGGAGGAGACTGAGGACAGACCTCACTGCAATTACAACTTCCTTGTGAGGAGAGAAGGAGGGGCAGGCACTGATCTCTGCTCTGTGGTGACAGCGATAGGACTTGAGGAAATGGCCTGAAGTGGTGTCAAGGAAGGTTTAGGCTGGATATCAGGAGAAGGTTCTTCACCCAGAGGGTGGCTGAGCACTAGAATAGGCTCCCCAGGGAAGTGGTCAGGGCACCAGGTCTGACACAGTTCAAGAAACACTTGGACAATGCTCTCAGGCACATGGTGTGCTTTTTGGAGACGTCCTGTGCTCAGAGCTGGATTCAATGATCCTGATGGGTCCCTTCCAACTCGACATATTCTATGATTCTAAATTATTTTCAGCCTGACAGTGATCATCACCTGAAGGGGCCCAATGAGGTCCTGCCAGCTGACATAAAGGTGTGAAAGTAAAGAATTTGCTGGAAACCAGGAAACTGCACTAAGGAACAAGGCAGTGCTGACTGCTGGAAAACGGGAACCTCTGTGACTTGCTCAGCTTCAAATGACAAGCCCATTTTAGTTGGTTTCCCTGAGGAAACAAAGCAATTGCACCACTCGCCTGCTCTCCCATCCCAGATTTTTGATGTCTGTTGGCCAAAATCTCACAGTACAGAGGGCTCAAAGGTACTTAAGGCAATGACAGTCTGCAAAACCAGTACAATAGAGATTCCCAAGTTAATGTTACTACAGAGAGAGATGCAAGTACATTTCAGCCCTTATGCAGGCCAGTGATTAACCAGATTGTTAAAGCAAATTGCAGAAGAAGAAAGCAAGGTCATCTAGTTTTGCTAGACAGGATCTATTTTAAAGTATACAGCTCTCACCTGCATTTTTGGATCTTGCATGGAGGTCTTTAGACCCTGACTCCAGTGTCCTAAATGTTCCTATAGCACAGAATGGGAAAAATAAATTATAAGACAATTAAGCATCCAATTATATATTTTTAAAGGATTCAGTTAAGAACATTCATTAATACACAGAAGTATATTAACAGCTGAATGATAGCTGAATTATTTCCTTTCTATAAAATGGCAACACACCAGCTCCAACAGCACCCAAAAAGCTACTTTTGAAAACGTTTAACAAGATTCTGTGAAGATGAAAAGCTCAATATTCCAAATGTTCAAAACTTACCAAGAGGGAGCTATAAACCTGTTTAAATTTAATAATTTGCCTGCACATCTCATGGCACAAGGCCCTCTGCTTCAGGGATCACAAGGGCCAAAGAAAGAACAAATATCTCCATTAACTGTCCTACCCCATACTGCTCTGCACAGAACAAAGTAGTTTTGGTGTGTGGCCTTACCCTTGGATGTATTGATTTTTTAATATTTTGCAGTGGTTTGTAGAGAAAACAAGAAAGGCACAGAAAAATCAAGCCAACACAAGCTGTTTCTTAACTTGGTTATTGAACACCCAATAGAAGGCATGCCTCGAGTGCACCTTTTTCAAAACAATCTGTTCAGATCAGTGACGATATTAATCATATTCTTAGAGAGGAAGATGCTCAAGCATTATTATACTGCTAGCAGGGAAACAGTGAGTCGTCATCTCCCTGCTCATCCCACCACAAATCTGGCCCTAATATAACTAGCCCAAGTGGTTAACTCACGGCAACCTGAGACTAAAATTTTGTCTTGAGGGGTTTCATTTCTGTGCCTTCTCCTCCAGCACTGCACTAGTTCCAAATGCATTAAGGTCTTTTATTTTGTCCATGTCACAGGGCTAAAAACTCCCTTTCAAAGATTTTGGCTGGTAGCACTCACTAATGTAAACATGATTCTGCCATATGGAATGAACAAAGCAGAAGGAGAAAAAAAGCCCCATGTAATTACAAACAAACAAACTAAAAAAAAAAAAATACTCAAGTTCCATTCTCTGTGTGCTTGCTTTTAGATAACCATTCAAGAGGCAGAACAGTATCCCTGGGTAACTCCAGCTAAATGGAGTTCATGTAGACTGTCCTTCTACCAGAAACTGCAGCAGAAACCAGAGATTAAATCATTTGCTTCAGGGAAGCCCCCTCACACACACCTAACCCTCAGGTCAGCTTAGAATGGGTCCCAAGTAACTTTCCCAGGTCTGGGTGATGTGAGGTATATGCAACACCTCTCATGCTCTGTATACTTTGAGGATGTGTGCTCACCTGAGATGCCTCCCACCAGCAGAATCCACAATAGTATAAGACCATGTCTCCTCATGGAGGAGACAAGCTCAGGAGAAACAGCACAAGTATTAATACCAACACACTTGCCTGCTTGCTTGAAGTTCCTTCACGTGTAGATACACTGGTATTGCTTAGCTCGGGCTTTGTAGAACTACCTTGTGTATCCACCACCTCCAGTTTCATTGTTTTTCTGGGCACAAGCTCTGTAGCATCATCCTCACAGGAGTCATCATGTGGTATCTTGTCTGCTTTTGGAACAGTTTTACCAGACTCTTCAGCAAATTTTACCGTGTAGGGGTAAAGATTATTCACAATATGCAGAACTTGGCCTGGCTTCATTTTCACCACTTCATCCTTGCCAATATTCACAAGATCAACACTAGTTGGGTTGACCCCCATCTTTGGTAGACAGAAAAAGATAGTAGAAAATGATGTTGTAAGTGGATTCACCAACTTCTGCTCCATTCTCCTGGAATACCACTAACCTGGAAATCAAATGCATTTTGTGTTCACCACCCCCCCTGCCCAGATCAACTCGCTTTAGCGGACCAGGCAGCCCAGCACCGTGGACACCTGCTTGTGTCCCAGTCTTGCAGTCACAGCTCAGGGCGTGGTGTGGGTCTGCAGCAGCTACAGAGTTACAGCATGACGTGTGCTGCACTTCCCTCACAAATTCGGTGCCTATTAAACAACTAGTAACAGTAGCAGCTATTTCTGATGAGTAACAGTAGTTTTAGTGAATTATTTTTGTGCAATAGCACGGTGGTGTAGGCAACCGACAGTGATTGCTTGACAGATGGATTTTGCCTCATCATGTGGGTGACCCTAGGAAAATTACTAGTCATCAGCAAAGAGATATTGGTTAATGGTTATGCATAAAACAGGCTTTGGGAAACCAGCTCTCTCCTGTTACTGGTGAACTCTGTCAGAGAGCATCTCTTTGGCTTTGTCACTGCAATACCTGCATGCTTCACAAGATGGTATTATACCTCTCACTAGGTATTCACTGCAATGAAGCACATGCTGGATTCCAGCCAAGACCTCTTTAGTCTACAGTTCTGCA
This sequence comes from Erpornis zantholeuca, assembly GCA_013400515.1. Classification (NCBI taxonomy): domain Eukaryota; kingdom Metazoa; phylum Chordata; class Aves; order Passeriformes; family Timaliidae; genus Erpornis; species Erpornis zantholeuca. Next base: position 56,963 of record VZTN01032676.1, read on the forward strand.
GTTTTCACTCAGGGCAGGGATGCTTCCCATCGGTGAATAAAGTATCAAACAACTGATCACTGGAACCTTGTGCCACACACCTCTCACCTGGGAAGCAACTCTTCAACAGGTAGAGAAAACATGCTAGCACCCACCACCAGAAAGTATTCCCAGTTCTGAGATTCCAGTGACACAATATTCAAATCATTACTAGAGTAGGGTTGATTACTGTGAAAAACTCTCCGAGAGATCTCTGCAGGATTCATCAGATACCAGTGGGGAGCCTGTGCTTAGTGAGCTCTGGAGGCATTTTGAGAGATGTTACCCCTCAGTAGACAGAATATGTTGTGCTGTCCACACAGGATGATGCTGTGGGAACACCCACACAAACACCAGCACCAGAGATTTTTCCCATCATATTATCTCAGAGATACTAGGCCTCATAAGTGTCAGGGAGTAGGCCTGCCTTCATGCATCTAGTAGCACGAGCATGCCTGCAGTGCTGTCTCACATCCCATCCCTTCCCAGAATAACCACATCCTTGGCTCTATTGGCCAAACAAACAAAGTGTAATCCCATTAACACAAGGACTTCAACCTTAAACAAAGGGCTGCCTCAGCTTACGAAGTTTAAGGCTCAGGAGAAAGATAAGCAAGTTTAGTGGAAGAAGTCCAAAATCTCCCAAATACAGCACCTTAAAGAATTGACTGAGGATTCACAGCTGCATTCCCTGATGCTGCAAGTCTGTCTGTCTTAGACTGGAGCATATCTGGAAGGAATAGTGCAGCCCTTCATTGAGGTGTACTCACTTCTAAAGGCCACTTGCTGTAATTTCCCTTGGTGAACAGAAAACTTCAGGTCCTTCATACCCAGTGATCAGAATCATCACTTGGAGCATTTGTGGAGTTAAGTACAACAACTGTCACAGTATCAGAAATACTGTACATCCATACATAAAAACCTACCTGCTTAACTGTGACATACCCCTTGTTACAGTCTGCTTTTAACTGAACTGCAAAAGAAAGAACAAAGTGTCACAAAACAGTGTAAATAAAAAGAACTCTGCTGAACTACCCAGCGCAGAAAACACTCCTCTTTTTGAGAATCTACTTCCTCCTGAAGCTGTTCTTTGTAAATGTATGCCAAGAATATTTCTGCCTCATCTCTTCTTTCCAGGACCACAGGCAAAACAGAGCAAACCCATACACTGAGCCAAGGATGGAATCACTTCAGAATAAAGGCGGATTCTGCTGATGTCTTCTACACATTCTTGATATTCTTACCAGCCCCCTGTGACAAGAAGGCACAGCACAAGACTGTGTCCAGAGGCACAGAAGATAAAGCAGGGAAGGTGTACTGTATGGTATAGATGATAAGTATTTTCATATAGTCTCCAAGATCATGTTATTTTATGTATAAAATAACAAGTCATGCTAAAAATCAGTTGGTGGAACACTAGGCAGAAAAAGTGCTGCTCACGAAGCAGGGGTGGAGGCAGTGAAACACAACTGTGGGCCTGGGAACTCATACTAAGGTTCATTGCTTTAGTTTATGGAGGTGGACATCCTGTCATTGGGTGTCTCTGATTTTTTAGGTGCCAGAGGTCTCTGCAAGAGTTTATTAAAAAGGTTTGATAACTTCAAGAACCAGGCAACACTGCAGACCAGACAGAGGAACGAGGCAAGCTCAGCTGCTGCTGCACGTAGAAAGCAGGATTTGAGCTAAACCACCTTACCTTGCTGCCGTGAACACTTCTTATCCGTTATCCCAGTCTCTGGGCCACGCCCAATTACTACAGCTTCCAAGTGTGGCAGTTTCACTCGCCGAGTGCATTCCTCTTTCCCCACAAGCCAGCACACTCGCATCACTGTGCTATACAGCAAAATAAACAGTGTGTTACTAACACGCCACTTCTTGATGGGCCACTTTCCCTGTGGAACAGGGTCCATGAATTCTGCTGCCAGCCCATCCATTAGCTGAGCCAATTGTGCTAAATGGGTTCACGTTTCTGAAATTCAAGGCAAACCATGTCACTAGAACTCGCATAATCTAAGAGGAGGTTGCTGTTGAAAGGGCAATCCTGTTTTGCTTCCTACATTACCATACATTCTCACATCCAGGAACTGTATATAGCATAAATTAGTTGAATTGATAGTTACATCTGACAGAAGTGCCTACCCAGAAAAAAGAGTGATTTGCTTCCCACTGAATCAAGAGTTCATCCGAGAGATTAATCTAACCACCAAAACATGAGAGAGCAGCAGAAAACAAGAAAGGACGAGAGAGTTAGGACAGCTTCATCCAGCAACAATCAGCACATGGACCATGCTATGTAACCCTGAAGTTTACACTAATTTGACCCTGGACACAAAGACCTCTCACCCTCACCCTGCCCGGTGCTCCGCGCTGCTCCACCCAGCTCTGTGGGGGTGAGCTCATCCCGGCGGAAAGCAGGGCTCCTTCCGCAGTGTGACACCGGCAGTGTCACACACCCCGCATCCCTAGGGCACACCGCCCCCGTGGGCCACATCCCCACGGGTCTCGTTCCCATGGCAACGCCGGGACGTGCCCCTCCCCCTTACCGCGCGCGCAATGTTCGCGCCGCCGGCGGCGCAGCCAATCAGTTGCTGCAGCGCGTCTCTCACGTAACAGGTAGCGGCTCCCGCCGCGGCGCGCGGCCCGGCGCAGGCGCCCTGGG
>VZTN01032678.1:0-14794 GCA_013400515.1 Erpornis zantholeuca
AGTCTGTCCTGCTCATCTCATTTTTATGTTTCAAACATACCTATTCACTCCCAAATGTGGAAAAAGCACAAAGAATTTTTTTTATTGCAGTATATAATACATAATGCACATTTGTGCATAAACTCTGCAGTACAAGTTAGGTAATGTACTCTACCTATTTTTTTTTTCTGCTGTGTTTATTTCACATAATTATGCTTTTCTGGATGCTGGTGTCTTCATACCAGCTGTGCCTCTTGAATAACATTGGGAGGAGTTCAGATCTCATCTAGTTAAGTAGTTCGAGTAGATTCCTCATTCAGACACCTGCTGCAGACAGATTAACACAGACTTAATTTTTAAAACTGTTCATTTGAAAGAATGCTATTTATGCTTGTTTTAATACAAGAAATAATATGATCCTCTTCAAATTCAAGTAAAGTTCACTACTTACTGACTAAACACTGTCTATAGTAATGATTGCAGTTTTTGTATAGTCCTTTTGAGAGTGTTTACTTAATTAGGGAAATAAAATGAGACACTTAGGCAATCAAACAACTGTAAAAGAGATTTTGAGTTTGTAAACATAACTAGCAGCTTTTNACTTGCATTTTTGGTTTGGGGTTTTTTTTTGTAGTGTTAATAGAATCTTTTTCTCAAAAACAATTCCCGATTGAAAATTAAATAAGCATGCAATTAAAATTTTTCTTGTTGCATGGTAAGAAATACACATGGCATAGTATGTCCAGAACTGAAAATGTATTTTGTTTAAACCTAATGGCTTCTTAAGTTATGTAAAAGCTTAATGACCAATTTCTGCTTTAATACTAAGTATTTTCAAGTTAACTTGCTCATTTGTAGTGAAAAAATGTCCAGGGAAAAAAAGAGTAATCTTTCTGAAAACAGAAGTATTGCAGAATTCTGTAGAGGCAGATCAATAAATATCTAAATTTTAGGTGAAATAATGCTTTCTCTGTTTTATTGAGGTATGGACATCGCTGTAGTCTTAGAAGAACAGAAAGTTCTCTTTAAATAGCAAATATTAGTGGCACTCAAAGAACAATCTGGTATTGCAGTGGAGGTCGGTTCTTCTGTTGTGTTTGATGTATCTTGAGATATGAATTTGAGATAATCTGACTTAGATTTGCTATTTTTAAGACACATTTAAGGAGGGAGATTCATGGTGCCTTTTTTCTTGCCTTATTTTAATGTGGTTAGACATTGGTTCTGCCACAGCCTTATTAAGGATATAAGTGTGTTACGTGTGTGACTAACCTTTTTGCAGGATTGCAGTAATGTTTTCTAACAGAGACTCCCTTTTTTCAGTACTTCTACAATGCCAAGTTTGAATTGCTGATTCTGAATGGTGCATGCTCAGTTAAAATGAAGGAAGCTTAAGATGGGATGAAGGTGGCAAGCATTTGTCACTGCATGGCACTGCATATATTCATAAAAGCCTTGTGGCTTCACCTTCCTTTTTCTAAGCCTACTAATAGAAACATTCAGTGCAAGTTCATTTGTAAATAATAATACATTCACAGGGTCTTCTGTTAAAACTTCTTTGTCCTCAAGAAGCTATCCTAAAAACATCAAAAGAAATTTGAAAGCTGCTAAACAACCTGGCCTTGTTCTTAATTAGCCTTATTTTTGCTCAGTGGATTTTGTTAGGGAGATTAAGTTGTCATATCTTACTTAATTGTTTGGAGCTTCTGAGTGGGAGTACTAATTTGGCTCTGTGGATACATAGAAAAAAAGGGAAGTAGTCCCAGAGCTGTGTTCGGGCAACTGCTTAGCACGACTCCTGGTTTTAATCAAACTACAGTTTGTGATGACTGGGTTATGGTGTGTCAGTCTTTCACAGTATTATTTTGCTGTTTGTAATCTTAAAATACTGAAATACACAGTTTTTATAAAGTGTCTGCATTTGAGTAACTCTCATCTGAGGTGTGTGTTGATAAACATCAATGGTTCTTCCAATGTTTTAGGTTTTTTGAAAAACTCCTTGAATGAGACTTAAAATTTATGATGCTTGCCTCTTCCCCCTCCTGCAATGTTAAAGGAATTGTTTATCATTTTAGTATCCCTTGAGCCTAATTTGCATGAAGCATTTGAGTATGTGCTTGTTGCCCCAGATGACTAATATATTTTTAGAAATGTCTTGAGTTCTCTTGTTTTCACTGGCTTTTGAGAGGAAATAATACATAAATTTGAAGTTATCTACTGACAATTAATGTGAACCAGTAATTACAGAAATAGAGGTTCAGTCTTCTGCTTACTCTTAGTTGATGAGTTTTGTGGCAGTGTTGTTGTTGGAGGTAGGAGAGTGTGTTGTGGTGCTGTTAGACTTCCATCACTGAGTTTGACTCTTGGTGCTGTAGTACAGAGTGTTCATGGCGTGGTCATTTGGCTTTTGTGGTGTGCTGCTGAGGAGGGCTTAGAAGGGCGAAATGGAGTCTATTGCCCATTTGCTGTGCTGATCCATGTGGAGTTCAGATAACACGGTTATATAGTTTGTGGTAAGGATTCTAGCTGTTGGTTTAACACATCTGTTTTTGCATGTCATAATAATTAAAATGTCTCCATATGAAGCTGCTGTCTGAGGTCAGAAGAACCTCTCCTGAGCAGTCTCTGACACTGTATTAGAGATGTAAATGTTTCATGAGCTACAGTCTGGAACGAAGGTAGAGTTTAGCTTTATTCTCAACCTACCTTTTAGAGCAATGTCCCACTCCCTAGTACAAATATGGTAATGTTAATTAGTACTGCAAGCTTAAAAATACTTAAAATACTTAAAACTGTCATTAGTGATATTTAACAAGGAGTTTGTTGTTTTGTTTTTTTTTTAAACACACTGAAATCTTCTGGTGTCATGAGCCAGAGAGTTAGGAATACCACTCTGTGTTGCTGAAATTCAGGGTACTTGCTCGCATTTTCCATGGGTAAAACTGCTTAAGATGCTTTTTCAAGTTGATTGATCTCAAATGAAGTGGATGTCTTAGTAGGTGTTCAGCAGTGTTCAGGATGTTGCTAGCATTTTTTTATTAGGTGACCTGAATGTAAGGTTTCCTAAAGGGAGGAAATGGCAAGTGTTAATCTGAAGAATTTGTCTACCCATAGTTTTTAATTTAACATAAATCCATTTTGTAGATTATAATTTGTTTAATCTACTAAGGTAACCTTTGAGTCTTATCAGAAATATTTAGAAGTTGGTTGGAATTTGCCTTAACTATTGAGAAACAGGCAAATTCTTTCAAATGATACTGTTTACTCCACTTCAAAGTAAAAAATAAACATCATTGTGGGTGATGGCAAAATTATTTGTCCAGTCTTTGTTTATTATTATTTCAGCAGTTGAGGGATCAAGGAAACTGACAATATACTGGGGGCTTTTTGAAGAAGAAAGTTGGTGGGAATTCTGTGTAGAGTGTGCTGAAAATCCAGTTTTCATCCGTTAGGCTTTTTTCAGCTCTGTGATTTCTGACACTTGAGTACTGGATCATACTGTATGATACTGCATTCAGTGGACCTTGTTAGTGAACCTGATAATTTTCAAAGTTGTGTCTTAAGTTGAGAAGTGATTTCTCATTGCTACTGGGAGGTGGACTGAGGGGAGAAAGAAAACAACCCCAAAATTATTTAATTAGTAAGCTGTAGCTGTCACAAGGAAAGGAGCAAATTAGAGGATGGTTGGATAAAAACAAGTTTTTCTGCTCTATCAGTGAGGACATCCCAAGCTGTGTTACTCATGGAGGCTGAAGTACAACCCTGGGAAAACAGTCTGCCTGTTAGCTGCTGGAGTAGTAAATCCCTGAATTGTTATTTGAAAACTCAAAGTTTGAATTTAGTTTGCTGCTTTTTATTATCTTTTGCTGTCCTTTTTGATGGGCAGGAATAACTTGGTGTTCTTTCTAGAGCAGTTTGGTCTGTTTGCCCTAAAATTAAGCTTTGGTTTCTGAAATAATAAATTGAGTAGAACTAATTAAAAATAAAAATGTAAGCAGAAAAGAACAAATTGAATTTACTGTGCGTTATGCAATGTGTAAGATTTAGCTTTCTTTTTCATTTTAATAATCAGTAATGCCTTGGCATTTGCTGAGTATTGAATTAGAAAAATGATACGAGTCCTTGACTTTCATTAGTTTACTGCTCCTGACTTTTCCTTCTCAAGGTGTCATTTTCTTACTGCCTTTTTAGAAGAAAAATTCTATTATGAATAAAATTGTATGTTTACAGTATCATTTTCATCCATTATTGGTCGTTTGTGCCACTCCATGTTTGTATGACTTCTGATTTGTTTATAGTAATGTTTTTGGCTGATGTCTGAAATTCTGTGTGAATGGTAACTTGGAGAGAAAGAGAGCTTCCTTTACTTTGGGATAATTACCCTGTGGATTGGATATTGCAAAACAGTACAGACTTTGCTGTCCTTGATTGGCAGTGTGGCAGGAGAGAAGGATAGGGAATAAAATAAGACTTGGTAAGTTTTTTTGCTCAATAGAACTACTTGTTGACTGCTATAAAACATTTTTTGGGGGGGGGGCATAATGAGTTGGGCAGTACAGTGATCAGGCTAGATTTTCTTTCTTTTGGCAGACCATTGTGCATTCAACTTCGTAGGTTAGGGAATTTCTGGAAAGTGTTATTTCACAGTTGGTGTATTCTCTGAGGCCACTGCTCTGCTAGGAAAACTGCGAGTTTTTATGCTTTTGGTTGCATATGGAAGGCAGCCATGTTTATTTCAATACAGCAGGCCACATAAAAATGCAGTGAAGAATAATTGTTTTGTCTTATTACTTTTACATTTGGTAAATCAAAATGGCCATGATAGGCTGTTTTTTACTGCTGCCATGTTGGGTATTGTGTTCCTACTGAGTTGCCTTATTTACTCCTGTATGCTTTAGAAAGCATTGTGCACAAAGATTTGCACTGAAGTAACAAAGCCAGTTGAAATACACTTTAGACATTTTAATTTAGGCTTGTCCTAGATAAATTTCTATAATTTTCACCATTTGAAGAAGTCTTCTTAGTTAGTTATCCCCATAAAATATCACCACCATAAACTGTCTTCCTGTTAAGTTTTCTCTGTTAACAACTAATTAGTATCTGTGACTTGGGTAGTATTTGTTCTTTTGAGGAAGTTCAGGTTCTGATGTTCAATGAATTTGCTTGCTTGTTATCTGAGAGGTGGAACTGAACAGTCAGTGAACAGTATGTATGGAGTTGTCATATTCAATGACCTTCCTTGCTTTTCTGCTGCCCAGTGTTTCTTTCCACATGCCTAGTAAGTGGGCACAGAAAGGGTGACTCTCCTAGAGCCCTTACTGAATCCCAGTTTTCTCTGGAGGAACTGAAGGAGCAGACAGTCTTTTGAGTTCCAGCTGGTGAGCACTTGTGAACTTCCTTTATTTTATGTCTACAGTGACATTTTTTATTATGAACAAAATGAGAAGATATTAGCAAGGTATTTTTCTGGCTGAAAAGAAAACATAAATGCTCTATCAGTGGTGAACTGTGTAACGTTAACTGTTATGTGGTGCAACAGTATATCTACTGCAACTCTAATGTCTCTCTCTTCTTTGTTGTGTCTTTCTGTTGCATAAAATCAGGAGATTTTATGATTATTATACTGTACAATGTTGAAAACCAAAAAGAGTAAATTAGGCTAAAATACTTGGATATCAGATGATGGTGGGGAATGCACAGTCATGTATTTGATTATTCTAATAAAGACGCACAAAAATATATTTTAGGTGGTTGCAGGTGTAATTGTCAGTACAGGTGTATAGGTTTTGGAAAGGAAAGGAGTTTCATCTTTGTCTTGAAAGATGGCAGGGGAGAAGGGAAACCAGGTGCTTTATTAGAGCAGTCTGATCCTTAGTTAACTCAGAATTTGAACTTTTTATAATTTCAGAAGTGAAGTGGTGTTAATGGAGATGCTAATTAAATGTGGCTGATGGAGATGCTAATTAAATGTGATAATTACTAGAGAAAGTTGACTGTATTGCAAAATGGAGTATTCTTATTTCATCCTATGTTAATTCTGTTTTCCAAGTCTGATGTAGTTTTCAGCCCTTGTTGCAGTTCAGAGTGTCTTGGATTCAGCAGTTGGGATATGGAAACAACTTAAAAAAACATTAAAATGGGTCTTAGTGTGACAGAATCTCAAATCTGTAGTAGGCATTAAGTTAGTTTTGGATTGGTTCCCAGACCCTTGCTCTTTGTGCTTTCTGGTGATCTTCATGCATTAGTAAGGAAGATGTGATTTTTGTTGGAAGGACTTGGAGATAGCTGTGATATTTTAACCTTGGCTCTGACCTGCCCTATGACTTTATGAGCATTTATGTTCATCACTAGGGAAAACTTGCTCATATGGTTGCACCACTACAGTTTTATATAACTGTAGTGCTGATGCCCTTGTTGGCCATCCTCCAGTTAGGAGTAGCTCTTTCCAGCTTTAACTGCTTTCAAAATAATGATTAAACTGAGGAAACTCACCGTTACTGTGCAGTAAACATTTCCATGGGGAGTTCTGAAACTGGAGTATTTATAACACAATATGAATTTCCCTGTGGCATGTCAGAGATATATATTAGCAGTTGCTAAATCTGAAAATACGCTAATTAAGGAGTGTAAAAACAAGTGTTTGTTCATCTTTCCTGAAGAAAGTGGAACTAGTAAGGAAGGTCTGACTAAGAGGAAAAGGTAAGAAGTGCCATGGGGAATTGTCTCAAGGGACAGTAGTATGCTATCTACCTTACTAGGCCTGTTTCTGGGGTATGGACTAAGTGATCCTGTTCTCATGATCTGCTTTGCCAGGCATGCAGTTGGGGGATGCAGAGCTGCTTGCAAGTCACAGCCACCTTAAAATGGCTCTGGGTTAGGCTTTGCTAATGGTGAAGCCTAGCATTCAAGTGAGGGGAACCCCCCTTGTTTTTAGAGGTAGAACTCTGCTTGTGGTTGCTTTCTGACCTTTTAAACATCTTCAACAACTTTCCCAGACAACCTGAGCTGGCACTGCTTGCTTGGCTGGGTTGTCATATTCCTGGATGACTTCTGTGTGTGGATTTAACCACGTACTAAAACCTTGCTGCCTCTGTATAAAAAGGTAATTTGGTAATATGGTTGTCATGTTTACATACAGACTTTAAGCCCTTAACTTGTGTGAAGTGACTAAAATTCTTGTTTTCCAGACTATCAGCTGCTTTGGTCTTGGAAGCTTTCCAACAGCAAATGACAGTTGAACAGTCCTTTTGTATGCTCATTCCTGAAGTTTGGGTAGAGATCCAAACATAAAGTGGTTTTATGTATTAAATAGAATGGAGGTACAGGTGGTGAACCCACACCTGTAATTAACCCGTGTAACTGTCCCAGGCACCATTGGTGTGTCCTGGTGACCTGAGGCAGTCTGCATTGCTGGAGGAGCCATGATAAGTTTTTATGGAGGTGAGGCCAGCTCAAGTAGGACAGGATTCCTAATGGATCCTGTGGATGGACAGTCAGGGAGGACTGCAGCACAGCGCCGAGAGGCCCCGGGGCCCCTTCTGAAGAAACTGCTGCATAGTAGGTTTTTCTCTATCGGGGCCAGCTGGAGCTGGGTGTGACTTGCTGCAGCTGCTCAGATACTCCTGCAAGAGTGCTTGGTGACTCAGTACTGGGGCAGGGCACAGTGTGAAATTGGGGGCATGCTGCTGAGCTGATAGACCATGTGGGGGTTTGAAAGTCTGCACAATGAATTTGAGGGGTTTGTTTATATGGGTTGGTTAGAATTGACTTTACAATATTTTATTGATGTAATAGGTATGTTGTTGGCTCTTTCTCATGTCCCGAAAATGCCTGTTAGATTACATTCACTGTGAGGGTGTATTTAGGCCACTACAGTATTTAAAAATCACCATGTACATCTTGAGCATGCTGGACAAAATAGTGTTACTGCATCCATGGTATGGGATTACAGTAAATTAAATGCATTGGTGCTTTCTGTTGTTTTGAAGGGACTATTCAAACAAAGCCATCTGGTAATTTTTTATCTCATTTTTTCCTTGAAAAAGGGAGATGATTTTACCTCATAGCAGAAATTAATTCAAATATGTCTGTATTGAACAACCTACAAAAATACATTAAGAAATTTTAAAGATTTTTATCTCAGTAGAAGGCTACAGTAAATAAAAAAAGACAAAAAGAATGCCTAATACAAAAATATTAAACAGCTATTCCACTCCATAGTCATTGTCTAAAAAAAAAATTGAGACTGTTGGTGTAACTGAGGAGTACAGCCGTGTAATTATGATACACTACTTATATCTAGGGGAATCAAATGTGTCTATAAATGTATTTTTTTGTTGTTGTTAGGCATGTGCATCACAAGTGCGTGATGGTTGTAAATATTACTTTGACAAGCCTAACTTGCCCTCATGCTGTCATTCTGCCTGGCTCTAAGCATGCAAGATACTTTTGGTGTAGGACTATAGTCTAGCTTTTGAAAGACTGTATTTGAGTATGAGACTTAGTCTCTTTTCCTTATTTTTTTCCCCTTATGTATTTACAGAGAATAACATACAGTTTTAGCCAAAATAGTGTAGGGAAAAGTTTTAAGGTAGTGCTGGTTCAGGTTGCAGTAAGTCCTGTGTGTGCAAATTGATCTTTAACCTTTGTAGGGCACTTAACAGTTTGGTGATGGTGTACCTCTTTGCTTTTGTGATGGACTGCTTTTCTGACCTCCAGGGTTAAAGGTGGGGAGAAAGAAGTTTGAAATAGTAATTTTGTCATTGCTTGTATAGTTTGCATTAGAATGGCTCTCATTCTGCACCATACTGTGTCATTTAGTAATGTTCTGTGTGTGTAGCTCTCAGAAGACTTTAAAACAATTTTTTAATGACTCCATTCACCCCCTCCTATCAGTCCTTTACTGTTCTTTACTCTAATTGCCTATAAGATAAAGCCTTTGCCATTTTCAAATCACTTTGACTTCATATTTAGATTACTATACAACTTGTGAGGCAAATGGTACTTGATGTAGTGCCCCATGGTATTTAGAAATTTCTCACTAGGGAAAGGGAAAATAAAAGGCTGGAAGAGTGTTACATTTGGAATATCCAGGGTTCTCCCTGAAATGTGTAAGAAATTATTTTTCTTAGTTTGATGTGATTTATGTGAACATTTAAAACTTGGAAAAAAAATCACATAAAGAACAATGGAAGAGTTTTTACTTACTTAGAAATTTTAGAGAGCAGGAAATTAAAAAGAGGAGTGCAGAGTTGAGTGCATGTCCTTGTTTAATTGTAAATGGAACTGTTCAGGTGACTTGAGCTTAAGCACAAATTCAGATCTAAAAAGTGTTGAGAGTTATCTCCTTTCTTGTTTCAGCTGTTTAGGTGTTTTCACATTGAAGAAAACCAAGTTGCCTTGAAGAGTAGTTGGTAGGGAGACGGAAGCAGGTGGCAGTTTGGGAAATGCTGCTTTTGGTATTCTAGATGACAGTACCTTTATTGCAGAGAGTATTGAAATACTTCTGCATCTGAGCTATGTTGCAGTCCAGGCTATGGACAACTTGCTTTCTCTCATTCCCTCTTCTTTCCCCTTCCACCTCTTTAGAATGCAGATGGTTCATTTCTTTGAAAGCATCATGATGAACAGTCTTTCTCTTTTCTTTCAGGGACCAGTTACTCTCCACAAGAAAATTCACACAACCACAGTGCTCTTCATAGTTCAAATTCACATTCTTCTAATCCCAGCAATAATCCAAGCAAAACTTCTGATGCAGTGAGTGTTTGTGATTGGTTTTCATCCATGTGTCACCCCATTTACATATGCCATATCTTCATAATTTTGTCTGAGACAGGCAGCATGTACATTATGTGCTTGAGTTTTCCAGCATCAGTCTTTATTTTATGAACACTCTGTGAACCCAACCTGCAGTTGTTGTATGTTTTATAACTGTTCTAACTGGTAATCATTAGAGCTTTGAGTTGAAATACTACATTATTTAAATGACATAGGTACAGAAATATTTTCCATGAACTTTGTGGTAAATCTAGAGCAGACAGTATGATTTAACTTACTTGAAATACATTGCTTATTGTGAATTTTAGTCACCTCAGTATCAGAGTTTTAGTAGTTAGCATGATGTTTGTTAAAAATTGCCATAAAACAAAATTGGTAAATTTGTCATCTCTAGAAAAATTTGGAAAGATAATAATTTTGAGGACATTGTAAGGTGAAGGAGACTAATATTATCAGTATTGACATTACTATATCCCACTAAATGTACTATTAAATTTGTTAAGGGGGTTGATGGGAAACTATTGCAGAATGCAACAGGAGCATGGTGGTCATGTCTTCAAGCTATTAATGAAAACGGGCATTTAGAGATTTTGGGAAGCAGTGATATAGGTACACATGTAGTTTTAAAAACACTAAAAGCTATTAAATTTGTATACTAAAAAAGTTGTCTTTCATCCAACACTGTTTGTATTTTAAAGGCTTATGATTCTGCGGATGATTGGTCTGAACACATCAGTTCTTCAGGAAAAAAATACTACTACAACTGCCGAACAGAAGTTTCACAATGGGAAAAACCAAAAGAGTGGCTGGAAAGGTATGTGTTTGTGTTTGTTTTAATTGTATAAAGAACAAATATTCTTAAGCACATTTCAAAGCAGTTGAGCTTATCTAATAGATTACTGCTGTAAAAGACTGTGGTCTAAGTATGCCATGTTCCTACCCTTTCCCTGACGTCTGGCACATCTTTCATCCTCGGCAATCCAGAGCCTAAGAGGGAAGTATGGTTGGTTTGCATGGGGTGTTTTTTTGTTTGATTGGGGTTTTTAGTTGTTTTTTTTGGTTGGTTGGTTGGGTGTTGGGGTTTTTTTCGGGGGGAGGAGGGTGTTTGTTTGTTTGTTTCGTGTTTAGGGTTTTTGGGTGAATGTTGTTTTGTTCTGAGGTGGGTGTTTTTTGAGGGTTTTTTTTGGTTTTTTTGACAAAATGAGTGAGCTCAACCTGGTGTATTGTGTACTTCAGCAAGCACAGATGTAAGGAAGCAGTGGCTGGAGTTTGCCTGCGCCACCTGTAGCAGCAAGCTCTTAACAGTTTAATTCATCTCATGTAACTTACAGAAACTCTTATATTATTAGATAATGTACATTCTTACCTAACTTTTGTTTTCTTTTCTTCAGAGAGCAGAGACAAAAAGAAGCAAGCAAAATGTCAGTTAACAGTTTTCCAAAAGATAGGGATTACAGAAGAGAGGTGATGCAGGCGACAGCTGCCAGTGGGTTTGCCAGTGGAAGTATGTGGTTTTTTTACAGCAATATATTCTTGCCTTGTTTGCATTACTGTTTTCTTTTCCAAACATAAAAAAAAATCAAAAATCCCTTTCCTTAGGTTTTGCTTACCTTTATATATATAAAGTCAAAGTGGAAAGCACAGTTAACTCTCCCAAATGTTCTTTCTTTAAATAACTTTACTAGTGCAACACTTGCTTAATGCTTTTCATGGTGCTTCTCCTTTTTGTGGCCTTTACTGCTGAATTTAATTATCTTCATGGGTAGTTAATTATACAACTTGCATAATCTGTAGTTTAGCTGGACTGTTGTGATCATTGAGACCTGCTAGTGTCATATTCTGAGCTTAAAACTAAAGATTCCACATCTAAAAATAATAACCTAATTTAATGGATGTTGGTATCAGGGTTTTCAGAGGCCTGTGTATGTTATTGAGAACATATTTTTTCCTTAAAAATACTCTTGGCGAAATCTTCCCTGGACTATAAATTTCTGTCACTTGGAGATTTTCGTCCTGATACCTTGCTTTAATCTTTGTCAGTTTTCTTCTGGAAAATAGTTGTACTGTGAGATTCTGTCTGTATGCTGATGTAGTTTGGGTAAATATGTAGCACAGTTCTCAGGGTGGTTTAAAAGTAGAAGCCAAAGTATTCTTCTTCACCCGCACTCTTGGGATTCGGTAAGGTAAAGACATATAAAGGACTGTTTTTCTGTGTACACTGAAACTTACTGCATATGCTAAAATATACTGGATGCTACAAAAAGATAGCAGACATGCATAATGCAGTGAGTATTTGGTTTGTGACAGGTGAAAATGTAAGAATCTATAAAAAGAACTACTCTGTATTTGCTTGGTATTTTCACTGAGTAGAATATTTTGAAGTCTGTGATCGTGTGACCAATGCAGATTAGTCACTCAGTATATAAAAATGTCTTGAATTAACAGTAAGTAAATTTGTTGTAGTAGTACTCAAGTGACATGAAAAGGAATTCTTTGAAGGCTAGAATGTGAAACCGTTAAATTATATGTGATGTTCAGGATTTTGGTGAACAAAAGAAAAATGGCGCAAATTATCCCTTCATGCTAAATAAAAGATGGAAGTAATAGATCTTGATATAGATTTTTTTAGGAGATTTTAAAAGTTAACTTGACTGTAACACTCGTTATAAAGCAGCCTTTCATCAAAACACAGTGCTTAACTGGAACTCTATATCAAGCAAAGGTCAGAGAAAGTGCATTTGTCAGTGAGTAGAATTAAATTTTGCCTTTTTTGATGCTGATCTACTTGAGGCTTTTTTTAATCATAAGAAGTTCAATCAGCTCTAGTTGTTGGTGTGCAGCTGTATTAATCAGTCACTGCAATCTTAGACTTGTTTCTAATTTAATCTTTTTTTTCTTATTGCAACATTACTTGGGGAATCCTGAAAAAAGTGGAAGACAAGCATTCCAGTGACACCAGCAGTATGCTCCCACAGAATATTTTATCTCAAACAAGCAGGCACAATGACAGAGACTACAGACTGCCAAGAGCAGAGACTCACAGTAGTTCTACTCCAGTACAGCATCCCATCAAACCAGTGGTTCATCCATCTGCTGCCCCAAGCACTGTTCCTCCTAGTCCATTTTCTCTACAATCTGATCACCAGCCAAAGAAATCCTTTGATGCTAATGGAGCATCTACTTTATCAAAACTGTCTACATCCACATCTTCCATCCCTGCACAGAAAACAGAGAGAAAAGGTATGTCTACTGAAATTCCCTCTAGTATTCAAGATTATGCATTGCATTACGTTGCTTGTTCAAAGTACGTTAGTACTAGAGTTTAAAGATATTTTTCCTGTTTGGTTGTATGTGCTTAGAACTTGATTACTGTTTCAGTGTGTTTGTTTTCCCCTAAACCACATTTGCTATATCTTATACAACTTCAAATTGACACTGTGGTATTTTCTTTTTACTGGCTTATTCTGCAAAGTAACATTTCAAATGGTAATTTGAAAGCTGTAGTTTAGTAGAACATACTTTAATTTTTGTCTTTGCTCTTGTTGTTCTGGATCCTTGCCATTTATTTGAGTTGTTATGTAGTTACACAATTTGAAAGTCATTTTGGACCATTATGTTTTATGAACTGCTGTTACTGTTTGGAATGTCAGTGTCAAACCTTTCAATCAACACAAGCACAATTCTTACAGACAGTGAGAGTTTTCTACATGTTTCTGAGAGCTAATCTGTTTTGATCTGTATCTTGAGAAATATTGGATCTTCAGTTCTAAATCTGCTGATAGTTTGTGTTTCTGTTACCTGTTAGATGCAGTTTGAGTCAAGCAATATCAGGACTTTTCTGTGCATTGTTCGTGACCTTTCAAAAGTCTTTTAGTTAGCTCTACTTTATTTGGGAAGAAAAGTTCAAGAACACTGTGAGAAAGATGTGTGTCATTAGTGATAGTGTGTTACTTTGGTGTAGTCTAGTTTTAGAGAGTGGCATGGTATTGTGTAAGAAAATTCTATTTTGAGGGCTTTGGGAGGGGGAAAAGTAATTTTTGATAATCATGTTGGGTTTTAATTTAAAATATTATATAATTAGTATGTACATTGAATTCTTTTTTGGAAGAGGGCTTGCTGCCCTGTTCATGCTTGCGTGTTGGTCTAGTTAAATAGTGTCGTTTTAAAAAGAAGACTAAAACAGACTCTGGTCTGACACTGGCCTTGTACTCTGTGTTTGTTTTCAAGTCTTTCACTTTTGTTTATTAAAGAGGTCTAGCTTTTACACAGACTTAAGTACACCTGGCCACCCAAAATATTCAAACAATGTCATATGTTGACAAATACTGCAATGTAAGACAATTGTGCATGTAAAGATTTTTTTTATGGGTTTTTTGACACTCATGCAATTTTTACATGACCTGGGTCATGAATACTGTCTGTAAACTACAGAGGATCAGGTTATTTTCAGCAAGCCTTTTCCTGTTCAACACAGTAAAGCACAAAGTAAAGTGCACTAGTTCATGTATGGTTCTTCTACTGAATGCAGTAGTTACCTGCTTCAGTTAAGCCTCTATTTTCTGATTGCAGTCTGATCCACTTGTACACATTACAGTGTGCATCCATACAGTGGAAAACATCCATGTCAAGTGTTCTTTCCTTTAGTGTATCTACTCTATTTCCATTTCTATATTTAAAATACATTTGAAAACCCTCTTATTCTCGTTCAATTCAGGCATGTTCTTGATTCCTGTTTGGTGTGTGATCATATTTCATACTGGATGTTCTTTCACTACTTTACTACACATCTTTTTTAATTGAGCAACTGACTCTTACAGCAATTGAAGGAACTTCCTGTTCTGACAATTGCTACAAATGTTGCCAGAGAGTTCTAATATTTCTTACATAATACAATATTCATTTGAGAACATACAGCTGTATCAAGGTGCTGGAGACCCCAATGGCCTCTGGCTCAGCTTTCTTCCTTACTTCAGTGTTCCACGTCCCGAAAAGATGACGCTCATGTCCCTGGGTCGATTTTTTTGGATTTTTTCTGATT
>VZTN01032678.1:15014-47105 GCA_013400515.1 Erpornis zantholeuca
AGGTGAATGTTAGGCTTGAAATTCTTACTCTAGAAAATGTGAGTTTTTACATGTTTCTTTACCTTTTGTACAGAAACAGAAGAATTCAGTGCAGGTTCTGTCATGATAAAAGATCATCAAAGGGTACATTTGGTTGACTTTCGTTTTTCTTTTTTTGGGGAATGTCAGACTGTCTTTTTAAGGAAATTAAACCAGTAAATTTTCTGTAGCATTTTGCATATTTAAATTTAAAAGAAGGGAAGAAGCAGTTTTGGATGATGTACTGTAACTTATTCTCTCAGAGGTGATTGTGAACCTGCAGTACTAGAGGTATGCAGTTTATAAAATTATAAAGTATTTTTTGTGGCTGTTATACAAATTGAAAATAAAATAATTGTCCTGAGACACTTGGTTCAAACAATCTTCTAAAAGTGTCTTTGCAGAACGGAAAAATAGTTTGAGAGGTTTGCGTTTACACTAGGAAAGAAATAGCCTTTGATTTTTTTTTTTCTGTTCAGTGACTATGTCATCCCTCTCTCTTTCTAAAAACCAGTAAAGATGTATTTTTTTGGGTATAAAAATAGGTTGGTCCAAATGACTGAATAATATGTGCAGTAGTCTTTCCTTAAATGAATTCTTGCTTCTTGTGAATATGTTGCTGGCTGCCTTATGCCAGCATATATGTGCCACTGTTTTAATAGTTCTGATTTCAGTTTGTTTTTTAATGCAGTAATAGTTTTGAACAGCAGAACAACAAAAAAAGACAAAACCCAACAAAAATGCTTTTTTCAGCTCAATCTCTTTTGCTGCAGGGGTATGTTGTAGTCCCACAAGGAGATTGAATAAAATCCCTGGCTGAACTATAGCTCAGCTGTTAGCAGTAGTCCTCTGCCCTCAATGGCTGGCAGTAGTGGAGAGTTCCTGGGGAACTATTTGACCTCTACCCTTTGGTTTGAATGTTCCAGTCAGAATCTGCTGCTTCTGTTTGTGCTCACTGTGAGTGCTTTATGCAGGTAAAGTGTGGGGTTGCTTTTCCTACTTTCTGGCTGCTTTATCTGTAGGGCACATCACGTTTTCCTATTTCTAATTCAGAATGAAATGTTGTGTTGTCCGTATCTTAACAGTGTGTCTGTCTGTTGGATACTGCTTCTCACACCTTTCCTCCAGGTCCCATCAGGCAGCACTTCTATTTCTAGTGAAGCAGTACTCTAAAATTTTTATGAGAACACAGCAATGCCAGTGCAATGCTGGGTGGGTTGTGGCTCTGGTGCTTCTTTTCCTTTTCTCACCCCTCTGGTTTTCTTGTAACACTCACTAGTCTTTAGTGGTCAGTTATTAACATTGCTTCTGGTATTGTTGCATCTTTTTTGGCTGAGTTTTGCAGTTTCAAGTATATTACTCAATCCATATGTTGGTTAGAAAAAATTACAATGTGAGACTTAGAAGTTTCTTCGAATACTTTATACTTGTTTGCTGAATGTTGCTTTTACATTTATTTTGACAGCAGAGGTAAAATACGAAAAAATATTTCAAGACTGGAGTAATCAAAATGTGAGAAGTAGGGAGTTTTTTGTATTTTAGATAATTTGAGTATTTATATAATGGGAACCTAGTTGCTATTGTTACTGTAGTTTCATTTGGTCAGATGTATTTACAGAATGCATTGCTTTTAAATATTTATGTATTTTTGTTGTGGCTTAAGTTCCTTAGTAGATCAGAACTGAACTCTGTAAAGCAGATAAATGTGACTGCCATTGCTCAGATAACTTAGTTGGCAAACTGTACACTCCAGGTGCTTCAGCACAGAAAATGTGTTAGGATTTTAATCATCAGCAGAAAATAAAGCAGTTCTGTTAGCTGTTCTGGCTAGTAGTTTTTTAATCAGTGAAGCAGAGATGAGCTTTATAAGGCAATAAGATACGAATTTCTGAAAATTTTGTAATGCAATTTTCCTTCCACAGAGAGCACACTGTGAGAGTACATGTACCCTCTTGCTAGTAGTGCAGAGATAACAGCTCAGGCTCACAATAGAGTGGTAGGGTGATATTGTAGTGTTGAATCCAAAGGACTTTGAATGCCTTTGTTTTGTTTTAAATGGGAAAAAAAATACATCAGTAGTAAAAGCTATTGGAATACTCAAAGGGTCATTATAATAATTTAGGAATCATCTAGTCCACAGTAGTGGGTAATTTCCATGTCATTAAAAATAAAGCTTTGTTGAAATAAATCAGAATAAAAGCAAGCTAATATATAGTATTAAAGATTGTCATGCAGGGAGTACTCATATGTCAGCTGTCAGAAAGAGGACTGTGAGGGAAAGTCCTTCCACAAAGAAACCATGTTCTGGTTTTGTTGTTTTTTGCCATCCACTTCTCTGTCACACTAGTGTGCCCGATGAGCTCAGCACTCCCTGGTTAAGAGGAGAGTAAGCAAGTTACAGGTGCTCACAGGACTCCGGCAGACAGAGCAGGGTGGCAGAGGTGTGGGACTGTCAGTGTCAAACCTCTTTGTTGAAGCAGAGTAGCTGAACAGTCAGAAGGCTTTGATTTGCACCCCCTTGCATTCAAGCTTGTAGGCTCAAGGTTGCCATTCAGAATGTCCGTGCTGGCGGATCAGCTGTTTGCTTAGGAGCAAGGGTTCTTGTCATAAGGGGCAGATTGGTGATGGCAGGATTCAGTAGCGTGTTTATGTACTGATTCAAGCTGAAAAGCTAAGGGTGCTTAGAAAAAACTGAAGAACATTATGGCATGACTGCTGAAAATGATCCCTTATTTTTTTTCTGGAAGGATTGTTTGGTCATGTGTTCTGGTTTGAAAAGACAAACCAGTGGGAGACACCAANGGGATATAATGGTGAAAACTATCTCACAGGGCAGTCTTGACACTGTAAATCTTACTTTAGAATCCATGTTACCATGGATGGTTCCATATTAAATAATTCACTGAATTTCTATATTCTTAGATAGGTGGTTTTTTAATTTTATATGGGTTAAATGGACAGAATCTCTGTAATAATCATGCCTCATTGGTCTGTTTCTTGGTGCTTGATTGTGAGCAANGGCAGGGAGTGCTGTCCTACCTGGTTTTAACAGAAATCTGAAGATGGTGATAGAATACACCCCCCCTGGACACATCTTACATTATAACCCAGGACATCATGTTATTAAAAAATTCCCACTGCCTGGAAACACCACACAAGAATGTTTATACTCTGACTTGGCCTGGCATTTCTACTTCTGCAAAAACTTCCAACAAACCTCTGCAAAACTTAAAACAAATGTGCACTTTGTGTCATACAGGTTCTTGTCATGTGAAATCCTGACTGATAACTTGGATTTCTTTCCTTTTTGTCCAAAAGATGTGACTGTGGGTCACATTCCCAGCAGAGGAGGTTATGAATGGAGAGCTCTTCCCTAATCATTGTGGTCTTCAAAAGTTATTTCCATTATAAAAAGGTTTTTCCTGCTCTATTTTAATGTTAAATCAGTTAAAAGTTCTTACAATTAAGTTAATCTCCACATCTAATGATGATTCTTTTTGCCATCTGACTACTTTGCTTTCCTCTTTTTTTTTGTTGTTTTGGATGGCTTTATTTCTTGATCTTTTTTTTCCCCATGTGATTAAAGTTGATGGTCCAGAAAGTTGTTCAGTTCTATAATATGGTTGTATATGTAGATGCATAATTGTCAGAAAGCTTACTGTATTTTCATGTTATTGCAACAAAGTGAATGGATTTTTTTAGAAGCGTTTTAAAAGCTCCAGAAATTGACACTTTGTTGTGCATAATTTATAATGGAAAAACTGGAAAAAAGTGCAAAGTCATATTTTTAAAATCGCAACAACTAATTTTAAAAATAATGTGTGGTTTGGTTTTTTTTAGTTATTCAGAGGAAGAGATAAGACATTTTATTTAATGAGGTACTTAAAACTTGAAGAGATTGCAGCACGCCGTGTTCTAGTTTTGGTTTTTATTTAATTTTTTATTATTATTTTAAAAGCTTTCTTTGGGACTTTAATGAGAAAAGCCAAGAGCTCAGGTTAAAGAGTCATTTGCATAGCATTTGTTTTGAAGTTGATGTTGACAATGAAGAGGCTGCAGACTTACCCTGTTCCACTTCTTCAGCCATAGTCTTTGCTGCAAGGCCTGCAAAAGCCTTAAGTTGTTGCGGAAATTTTTTTCGTAAGACATGGACTAATTTGCATTTTCTGTTGGGAAAATTCCAGTTGTCATTTCAAAATTAGTCTGATGCCTAATGATTCACATTAGGTTTATGAATGACTGCCATGTAATCCAAATCCTTATTTTGGAGTAACAGTGTAGATTGCTTGTAAAGGAACGTGAATTGATGCTGTCGCAGGTGTAGGGACCAGTGGATCAGAGGTGTAAAACTACAGAATGTAATTTTGTGGAGATGTTTAACTTTTCTTAGCATGCTGTGTTCATCTTGACAGTGTTTCACGATGTTTGAGGGCTTCAAGTGCACTTAAGAACTACAGGATTGTATTGTTAATAAGCATTTTTAAAAACTGATAAACTAGAAGATAGTGTTTAGATATTGGAAAGTAAACTTAATTCTGTGGCAAAAGAAACAATAAAACAGTCAAAGCAGATGAGAAAAAGGGAATTAGGGAGGAAAACAAGGGAGTGAGGAGTTTCTGTTTCTCTCTGTGGAAAATGCAGGGGAAATGCACACACCCCAGTGAGTGATATATGAGCGTTTTTGTCAGACAAATATTTTGTCTTGAGGAGTTCTGACTAGCATATTAACTTCAAAGGGCAAAACTTGCAGGCTCTGTATAGCATCATAAATTAAACCAGGTTTTAACCTTTGTAGTTACATTATACAAAAATAGGTATTTGGAGGCTTTGTTTTATTGGCAGTATTTCTGGGATTTGGTATCCTGTCTGTGAACCATGAAGTAAGATAGATGGGTTTAAATTAAGGTAAAGAAAGTTGTGATTATATACAACTAATTTGTAGTCTGTATTTTTAGCATGTGTGTTTCCATCACAAAGGAGTTTCTCTTGTGGAGAAGAGGTAAAGATTATGGGTTGAGATAAGAACAATTTATTGGAAACAGCAGTGAAGTAAAAAATGAACAGTAAAGGCAACAATATTATTAGAAAGGTGTGCAGGAGAGGTGAACAATTCACATGCGAACAAAAACTCACAATGCGGGGGAACCACAATATGGGAACTGCTGGCATCTTCCCCGACTGGGGGAACTGGTGGCATCTTCCCTGACTGGAGAAAGACTCCATTCCCCAACCCTGGCAGTGAAGTGAGGTGGTACAAAATAACTGCCCCTCCTGGTTGCTGCAGAAACTACTCCTGTCCTGGTCAGAACCAGGATTTTATCCACCCTCTATTTTTTACCCTCTACATCATGCCCAGATCCTATGCCTTCCAACTGGTGTGCTCCCAGCTAATTACAAGCTGTATCAGGAGCTCATGATTGGTGTATATGAAGCAGTCCATACTCCTTTTCCATGGTAGTTACAGGATAATATGACAGTGTCATTCAGCAGCCAGTGTTTTCAAATTTGATAGTACAGACTGTTCTCACATAAAAATCAAATCCCCTTGAGGTACACATACTGTTTCCCCATCCCTGCATTACCAACCAAGTGGGCCCAGGTCCTTGAGCAAAACCGTGGATGGGTTTGCCTACCCTATGAATGGCTTTTGCCTTAGTTTGGATTAGTCCTTCCTCAAGCAGTCTTCCCTAACACGTTCTTCATACTCACCATGGGGACTTAATCCCATTATATGGTATATGGAGGTTTTGTCTGGACAGGGCTAGCTCACTTGGTAGAGCCTCTGGTGTTAACTAACTAGGTGACCTTTGCTAAATGCATCTCCCAATGTTTGATGGTCCTAGCACTCATTGCTTTCAATGTGGTTTTTAACAGTCCGTTGTACAGTTCAATTTTCCCGGAGGCTAGTGTGTGATAGGGAATATGATACACCCACTCAGTACTGTGGCCCAGGTGTCTATGAGGCTGTTTTTGAAATGAGACCCATTGTCTGATTCAGTTCTTTCAGGGTGCCATGTCGCTACAGGTCTTGCTTCTCAAGGCCCAAGGTGGTGTTCCGAGCAGTGGTGTGAGGCATAGGGTATGTCTCCAGCCATCCAGTGGTTGTTCCCATCATTTGTAAGCATGTAGAGCTTGCCATGGCTGGTTTGTGGAAGTGTGATATAATCAATCTGCCAGGCTTTCCCATACTTACTTTTGACCATCATCCACTTTACAGCAGGGGCTATACCTGCTTGGTCTGCGTGATTGCAGGGCGTTTCACAGTTGTGAATAACCTGTAAGATACTGTCCAGGGTTAAATCCACTCCTCAGTCACGCGCCCATCAGTATTTTGCATCTCTTTCCTGATGATGTGAGGCATCAGGAGCCCACTGAGCCAGTAATAATTCACCCTTCTGTTGCCAGTCCAGATGCACCTGAGACACTTTAATCTTGGCAGCGCAGTCTACCTGTCCATTGTTGCAGTGTTCTTCAGTAGCCCAACTCTTGGGTACAGAGAGCATCTGCATGACAGACTTTCATGACAGAGAGTCAACTTCTCTACCTGGGTAGCGATTTGCCACAATACAGCAGCCCAGATGGTTTTCCCTCTGTACTGCCAATTGATCTTTTTCCATCAGTCCAGCCACCCCCACAGAGCATTTGCTACTGTCCATGACTCATTGTAGAAGTAGAGTGTTTGCCATTTTGTTTCATTCAGTGATACCTAAGGCCAGCTGGATGGCTTTTAGGTACAACTTTACCTGATCCACCTTGTCCCTCATTAGCTTTTGTAGCTTGCCTCTGATGCCTTAGGTTTTAACTTTTACATTTTTCAGATTCTGTACTGCTAGTGTAACTGTAGCTTGCTAAGTGCTGTGATGCTGTTTTCTTGTGCTGTTCTCTGTGTGAAGATAGACATAACAAAACCTCTAACTTGCCCTCCAAGGACATCCCGAAACAAGAACTGTAAACCATCATCTTGAGAAGAGGGGGCAGGCTTGGGGAGAGTCACATCATTTGCTGGATTCTGGTTGGTGAATTGATATTGTTATAAAAGTGTGAAGCACTCGTGACCGGGGACCCATTTTGGGATCCACTGAGGCAGGACCTCTGGACCCCGAAGTGTGCACCTGAAGGCCTTTCAAATAAATACCACCTTTATTCCTTTGTTCCTGTCTAGTCTCTGTTTTTAGGTAGCCACTTTAAGGCATCACCTCATAGGACTCAGTACAACAGTTTTCCATTTTCAATGTGACCGTACAGTACAGCAGGAATCATGAGTGAAGAGACTATCACTTTTCATTTTCTGGTAGCTGATTATATGGTATCATCTCCTGAGCACGTCACCTTTTCTATGTCCTCTGAGGATGATAGTTTGAAATTTTCACCTTTGGGCCAGTGCGCGATGAATTCCAGGATGCAGGGGCGATTGGGGTTTCCTGTTTTAATTTGCTGTGCTACCGGCATGACCCACTTGCTCTGCATTGCATCACTGGCGTCGTGTGTGGAAGGGACTTCCCTCTTGCACATCCAGCCCAGCAGTGGCAGTCAGGATGCCAGGAGTAGCTGAACCTTGGTGCCAGTTGCTTCTGAAGCAGCTCAAACCCCTTCATAAATTGCTAGTATCTTTTTTTCAGTCGGGATGTAGTAGGCCTTGGATCTTTCATATCCCGACTCCAGAGCTCCAGGGGTTTTCCTTGAGTCTCCCTAGGTACTTTTTAGCAGAGACTTAAGGAAGGACCATTCTCCCTGACTGCAGTGTAGAGCACGTTTTTCACATCTTGTTCTGTGTTGACTGGCCCAAGGGCTACTGCATAATCCTGTTTATTTTGTTCAAAAGCTTGTTTTTCAGGACTCCGCTTGAAATCGTTTTTCATGTCACATAGATGTAGTGGCCTCATTGGTGGGGACATAGCTGCTATTTTGTTGACCACATCCATTGGACTTTGATGGTGTTCATCTTGCCATTTTACTCCTAAAAACTGCATTTCCTGGACAGGTCCCTTGACCTTACTTGGCTTTATGGCAAAATTCGCCTTCTGGAGGAGTTGGATTATCTTCTCCCTTTTCTCAAAAACTTCCTGTTGTGTTCCTCCATACAGTGATGTCATCAATATACTGCAGGTGTTCTGGAGCCTCACCCTTTTCCAGTGCATTCTGGATCAGTCCATGGCAAATAGTGGAGCTGTGTTTACACCCTTAGGACAGTCAGTTCCAAGTATACTGCACATTCCTCAGGTGAAAGCAAACTGTGACTCTACTGCCAAAGGAATGGAGAAAAATGTATTTGCAATGTCAGTGGTGGCACCACTTCCCTGCGTTGGATTCCAGTTCATACTGAAGTTCAAGCATGTCTGGCGCAGCAGCACTCAGTGATGGCATGACTTCATCCAGGCCATGACAGTCCACTGTCAGTCTCCACTCTCCACTGGGCTTACACACTGGCTATATGGGCTATTAAAGTGTGAGTGAGTCTTGCTGACATTCCCTGGCTCTCCAGTTCACAAGTCATCTCATGGGTGGGGGTCACAGAGTGCCAGTTGATGTGGTATTGTTGACAGTGACTGTTGTGGTAGCAGTTGGTACCTGTTCTTCAGCTCTCAGCAATCCCAGAACAGAAGGGTCCTTTGACGGACCAGGCAAGGTATTCAGCTGTCTTGATTTCTTCTTTCTCCAGAGCATCTATCCCAAATGGCCAGCAATGCCCTTTTGGGTCCTTGAAATACCCCAGTGCTGAAGTAATCTGTGCCAAGGATGCATGGTGCTTCTGGGTCAGTCACAATGGGGTAGTTTTGGCATTTATTCACTGTCAGATTCACTTCAGCTTCCAGTACAGTCAGCTGTTGGGATCCCCCTGTCACCCCAGAAATACAGATGGATTCTGCCCCTACATATCTTGATGGCATCAAGGGTACATTGTGTCCTGGTGTCAACTAAAGCCTTATACTCTTGTGGGTCTGGTGTGCCAGGCCATTGGATCTGCAGAGTCCAGTAGATCTGATTGTCCCTATCCCCCATCTAGCTGGGGGCAGGGCCCCTTTAGTGCTCGTCATAGTTCTCATTGCTCACTCCTTGTAAGTCTGAACTGGAGGTCCCTTCTAGAGGATCAGGAGTAACATCAGCTCTTCTACTGGAGGACTTGCCCACTGAAAACTGGAGTGGCATTTACCCTTGAAGAATTTCCTGTGGTGGTTCTTCTGTTGAGCTCACATACCTGTACTACTAGGGCAGAAGTGGATTTTCCACCTCACTTCCTCATGTCCTCTTTTTTGTTCACAGGAAGAACACAGGTTACCTTGTCGTGTGTATCTTCTCTCTTGAGCAGGGGGTTTTTGTACTCCCAACAGCAGATACTCTGGTCTGTACTGACAGGGCATGGGACATTTCCTCACTGACATCCAAGTCTGTCCACAGTCTTGGACAATCTCCACACCTGAGATGTGGATCAGGGTGATCTTCATATTGCTGGAGTTGAGTAGTAACATGAAACAGTGTTTGTTCTTCTCCTTTCCTTGACATTATTGCCAGTGAGTTGGTGTATGATGATGACATGCTCTGTACAAATTTCTGCCACATGGCTTGTGTGCACTGGACCTGATCTGAATCTACAGGAGACTGCTTGTTACTTGAATTTCTGTAGCTTACCTCCACTACATCTGATTCAGGTACTGGATACTTTTTTCCATGGCATTCTACCTGCTGGGATGCAGTACTAGATTATCCTTGAGAGAGAATATCTTCCCTCCTGCATGACAGATGTCACCTCCAGAGGCTGACAGTTTGTCTTCTTCCCAATCCCCTTGTCAATGCCCATGTCCCAGGACAGGGATCCCAGTTGCTTGGCTTCACTACCATCTAATTTCATATCATGGGCTATGACACCTCAGTACTGGAGCAGCCAGGTCACCAGGGGCTCATTTGACTGGAAGCTGAAATCTGTGTGCATATCTCGCAGCTCACTCAGGGATAGGAGTTGGGTGATTATCTTTGGCCCTTCTTCCTGCTGTTGTGAGGGTCTTCTTCATCCCTCACTAAGTGAACTGATTTGATCTTGGATTTCTCCATCTGTATGGGGGCGACTGCTACTGGCACAGGTTGTTCCACTGGTTCAGCTGCTGTTTAAGTGATCTCAGTGCCTGTTGGTCTGTTTTCCTCCTGTTCTCCTTGAGGGGACGGTCTACTATTGAACTATGTCTGGTAAAGAGTGACCAGGGCCCAACACACTGCAAGAATTTGCTCCTCACTGGAGTTGGCACAGTGTTCTCCTTGAAAATACTCTGTTGCTTTATCAGGATCTTGTAGTTGTTCAGGGGTGAACTTCCAAACTATTGAAGCAGACAATTTCCCTGCAAACTGGCCCATTTTCTCACACATTCCATGCAACTCATGACAATCAACCCATAGGACACACCTTCCTAGAAATCTCTCTCCTCACTCTAACTGTAGAGTGTGGGCCACAATGACTCTAAACATGGTATAGACTGTACTCAAGAGTAGCATAGCAATAAGATCATGCTTTTCTTAAGTCAAAAGAAATCCAAAATTCTCAAAAGCTGTTTTAACAGGCCTGATAGAGGCAAAGGGCATAAAAAGCTGGGAAAAATCATCTGTCCCTCTTCCCCCACGGACTAGGTATGTTTTTATGGACTTGCAAAGGTAGACCCCAAGGGAAGGGTAAAAGAGCATTACTGAACACACATCCCAAATGACCCTCTTTGCTTTTCCTGGTATAATTTCATAAACTGGTCTCCCACAGTACAGCAACACAGCAATCCTGATCCTTCTCTCTCCCTGCTCTGAAAAAGAACACCATGGTGGGCACACAGGGCATACACAAGAATATGTACAGGGTTGGGTGCCACAACCATGTGAACAGACCAAGTACAATTGTGACCATTGACTGCCTGCCTAGTACAGCAAATGCTTAAATCAAATTTGTTTCAAACTGCTCTGGTCAGATCTGATTGTATCAACCCTTTGTACCCCACTGGGCACCAAATAAGGCTATTGAGGTTTATGATCGGTGTTCCTAAATTCAGTGTTCCTGCTGAAAAGATCCAGACTATGCATTGTTCATTCGCTGCTCTCTCCCGCTCCCCTTTGACAAGCTGGAGAGGAGAACTGGAGGCACAAAAGGAAAAGATTACAGGTAGATGTAAATTTACTGGAAACAGCAATGAAATAAGAAATGAACAGTAGCAGCAGTGATATTAATAAAAGGGTGTACAAGACAGACAATTCACCTGCAAAAAAAAGCTCACCGTGTGGGAATCCACAGTATGTGAACCACTACCATGTTTACCCCTTTCAAAACAACTCCTTTCCCCCTTAGCCCTGGCAGTGAAGTGAGGTGGTATAGAATAACCAATCCTTCTGGCTACTCCAAAAATTAACCCTATCCTGGCCAGAACCAGCACAGCTACTTAATACAAACAAGAAATACTTGAATTTCTTCCAGTATTTTTACAGGCCTTTTTTGGGTAGAAGCAGGTTTATAGCTTGTATTTCAGTAATAATTACTTAAATAGGTAATTCATGTAATGCAGTGATGCTCTGAACAGTCATTTTATTCTGCATCCTCTGTGATGTTAAGTATCAGTTCTAATGTGATGTACCTGTAGGTGTATATGTAGGTAGTCATGGTCATAGAGCTGTATTCTTTTATAACATTTAATGTTTTGGTTTTGAGTTGTTAAACATCTTAGAAGACTGGAACGTTAGCATTAGGCACTGTCCTTGCTTTGTATCCTTTCTCTAGATTTAATTGGGTGTTTGTACAAACATACCTTTCATGGATACATTTTAACACATACTTAAAATGCCTGCAGTAATACAGCTATGATATAGTGTCTCCATGTTGTCTGAAAGAAGTAACTCGACTGTATTGTGTCGATGTAATTCAGTGTGCATTTTTATAGCATAAAAGCTCAAAATTAGTTTTACAGACTTCATGGAATTCAGTGGTGAATTTTGAGTGACATGCTTTGAGTTCTGTTATTCAAGAAATAAGTGAATACAGAGGACTGGGTGGATATAAGGTTTATTTTAACTGCACTTTTAGCTTGAGTTTGCCTTTCATTCAGTGTATTTGCTGTTCAGGACTGCAGCATGAGTGAAAAGCACTTCCAGCTGTTTGGTATGGTGGTGTGGCTTGAGGGTTAGGTATTTGCTTACTTGAATAAATAATAGAGTAGTGAGTTGCTTCTTTACATAAAATAACATCATATTTAACTGTGAAGACAAGCCTAGATGCATTAAATGTGTTTTGAAATTAGTGCGGACAGTTGCTCAGTATTTTTTTTTCATTTTGAAATGAGGGTGTTTTGTTGTTGGGGGCTTTTTTTTAGGTTTTTTTTTTCTGGTAAGGTTCTCAAAATTGTAAGGTAGCAGCCTTGTACACATGAGTACTAATGTGTCCCATTGTGCTTATTTGCCTTGCTTTTGTCTGCCAGTGTATCTTGATCTTATTTGGACTATGACAGATCCAAATTCAAATTAAACTTCACGTGTTCTTGTTCAGTATGGTAAGATTCTTGTTTGTTAGATGTGTCTTGAACTGCAGTTGTCTTAACATTTACTTTGAACACTATATAACATAAGATTTTATATGCAATATTTTATAATAAAAACTTTTACTAATTACTTGCTATTTTAATGGGAGCTAATACCTAATTGGCTGTCCTAGTTCACATGTTACTGAAAGCCATGCAGAAATTTTGTAACTGGTTTTTCTTTCTTTCTCTATCTTCAATATTTGTAACCCTTTTTGTCCCCTTTTAAGTTGTTCTTATGAAAGCTTCTGGCCAAATGACCATGTCCCTTCACAGATACATTGCAACCAGCCCAGAGGAGACTGTAACTACATAAGGCCACATCTTTTTCCCAAGTTCACCTGAAACTCTGAAATATGTCTTTGTGTCCTGGCTGTTGCATCTTTGCAAGCTTTCAAATTTGGATTCTTCAGCATTCTTTTTCTGGTTCAGATTTCTCAGTTACTTGTCTGGAAAAACTTTTCTGGAGTATTTGTGACCTTCATAAGCTATTTATACTGTAATAGCATGGAAGCAGAAATCCTCTTCCCAGTGAGATTAGAAATCTCAGTGAAAAGATTTACACACCATTACTCACTTCCGTAATTTTTTATGTTTATTTTTTTAGGGTTCTTCTCCAAATTAGTCTTGGAAGTTGCAATTAAGGTTATTGGAATACAAAAGCTGTTAGAAATTCTGTAATATTTTATTCTTATGTGGTAAAACAAAACAAGACCTTTTCACTTCTTTACTAATAAAGTCAGCATCATCTTGCTTTGACCATCTCTCCAAAGAAAAAGGCCAAGCACACCCTTAAAGTAAAAGGACTTCCCAGCCCGTTTTCCCAGTTCATTTAGATTTTTGCCTGAAATGTAGAATATCCAGGTTGACATCTCCCTGGTTTGAGGTGGGTTTAAAATCCAGGTCATCATTACTATGGGCAAACATCCTGCATGAGATCTTGGATCCATGGCTTTATGCTTTGCATCCAACTTCTTTGGTGCTATAGAGGCGTTAATCTTGACTGAATTTGGGTGCAGGGGTCTCTGAGGGTTTAATGAGGACGAGAGAAGTGGAGCTAAGATTGAAATAAAATGGTCCAGGTTTCTTAAAGGAAGGATATTTGAAGTGACTGATGGTACACATGTAGTAAGTTCAAATAGTTTCATTGCAGAGATTTCTCACAGTATTGGAGTGGAGGAGCAACTGTTAAGTGGAAGTAAAATTTAAAATTAATTTAAAAATTCGTATTCATCAAAACAAATTGCCATACAGTATAACTGAATTTAAGTACTGTGTATTTCTGTGGATTATAAGTGGTAATATTTCCTAGAATGGTATTAATAAAATAAAGGATGTTAATGCTTCAGGAGAAGCTGACAAGTTAAAAATCAGTTATGGCCAGATAAATTTTGAGATGTTTTTCTCCTCTGCTGGGGGGATGTTAACAGGACTGTTTTTACATTTCTAGTACAGCCCATTATCCTTTCTAAATCCTCAGCAATATAGCTGGATTTTGTATGATAGACTTATATTTTGTGGCTTCTTGCACTGGTCTCTTCGTAAATTAAGCATGGCTTATACCCTCCCCTCACATTTGATACAGTAGACTATATGTGAAATCCGTAGTCTATAAGGTTTTTGTTCATAGTATATTTTCCAAAGAAAGACTGAAATCATAAGTAAAAATGTAGAATATGAGTATAGGCACAGTAAGAGAAAGGATTAGTAAAGAATTTTTGGCCCCCATTTGCTGTAAAAGCTAAGGAAAAAAAGTCCCATTTTTAATAGTGGCTGCTTTTCATCCAGGATCTTGAAATGGAAAAGTCATGTGTGTATGCTCCTAATAAATATTAGATTCAATAGCGTAAATTGCTTTAGAAATCAGCTATCTTCAATTTTTGTTCTAATAATGTTGTGGATTTTTTTTCTTAAAAATGATAATTAGGCATTTCATCTTCTGAATTTAGTATGATGAGTATTGTACTAGTGAGTTGTCAGGTTATATTGGGGAAAATGAAAAACACTCTCTGTCTTCTGTTCAGAGTCTGCATCTGTGGACAAGTCTGTATCCCATTCTTGCACAACTCCTTCTACATCTTCTGCTTCTGGACTGAATCCAACTTCTGCGCCTGCTTCATCTGCTCCTACAGTTCCTGTTTCACCTGTCCCACAATCACCAATTCCTCCATTACTTCAGGACCCAAATCTCCTTCGACAGCTGCTGCCTGCTCTGCAAGCCACCTTGCAGCTTAATAATTCTAGCGTAGATATATCCAAAATCAATGAAGGTAAGGATTCTTTAAAGTTCACATAATCTCATTTACATACGTTAGTGTATTACTGGATACCAGGCTGTAGTAAATGAAAGCCTTATTTTAAATGAAAAGTGAATAAATGAATCCCTAGGTAAAGTGGGGATTTTTTTTTTTTTTTTACATTAAAGCTTCTTCACATTTAAGGTTTTTAAATTAATAAATGTTGATGTGCATGAGCAGTCTAATTGACATTGGTTACTTAATCGCTGTATCAGCATTTGTCTGTTGCACAAAATTTCGTTAGAGCTCTTTGTTCTTTTGTTTCGTGCACTGTTCTCTGTTTTCTGTAGTTGGCGCTGCTGTTCTGTTAACGTGTGTTTGCAAATACTGAAACTTCTAGGGGTTCTTAAATCTTGTTGCCTGACAACTTTTTTCTTTAGCATAACAGGTTAGCCTCTCTGAATAAAGGTAGCATGTCAGTAACTTTGCTAGCCAGTTAAATTTTGTACCTGGAATTGGTGTGTCCTTTAGGTTTTTGTCACACAGGTGTATGTTAGAAGTGAGTTTATCACTTACCTATAGTGCCTTTGCTGCAAGAACAGGTAGAGTCAATGCATTTTTAATGCACTTTTATCTAATGTGTCTGCATGTGGCAGGCTACTGATAAAGTGGTGTAGGAGTTTTTGTCTGCTTCTTGTGCACAGATCACTGATTTCAATAGGAAGTGGAACCTTTACATGTAGTGCTGAGGGTTAATTAACTGTGTTAATTAAAAAATTAAACTGTGTTAATTAAAAGTGCAAATCAAGTAAGTGAAAATATGTACAAAATATTCTTTACCTTGCAATTACTTATCAGAAAAAGCTGTCAGTTGCTTCCTTTTAATCAGCAAATATTCTGTCTTCATTCAGTACTAATAGGTGACTAGGTCACTGGTCTCTTTTTCCTGTGCAGGTAGAAGCCTTTAAAACTGTAGTGTTCTAGGTTGGACTGAAAAAAGGAGTTTTGTGGTTGTTAGTGTTGAAATATGAAAGGTCCAATTGTATTTTTTAAAAAGCTGCCCAGTGAAATTTCTAGTAATTTTCTCTTGCCATATCTGGGCAGCAACTGTGTGTGTCTTGAAACAAGAGTGTTCAGAATTGTCTGATGGCGTGAGGGCCTGGCTGTGTCCCCGTGGGCAGAGTGACTTCATCTTGCACAGCAGGGCTGCCCTTAACTGTGCACATGATTCAGAGTTATTCTGTGCTTGTGCTGGTGAGTCAGTTTTTTCAGGATTGTGCATGGGTGAAATGTATGTTCAGGAAATATCCCACAGAACCTGCAGACCTTTTTGGAAAGGTTAGTTCAGGGTCTCGTCATCTCATACTGCAAGATGTTCTTCCTGTATTGTGCATTTTTTAAATAGTTTCAAGTGATTGATTTTTTTACTGGGGGGATGACATGGGACAGCTAAACCCAGAACAGATAAGGGATGTTTTATTAGTAAGAAGAAATGCAGATTTTTAACTGGAAATAATCTTTTTTTGTCTTGAACAGGAAGTCTGCCCCGATCTCTTTTAGTGAGTTAAAGTGATTCTGCTTTTTGCTTTTTAAAAAAATTACTGTAGTGTAAAAAAACTTCACACACATTTTACTTTCTACAGTAGCAAATTGAACAAATTTTCTATTGATGTTTATAAGAATTATTACTGATCCATAAGGTCAACCTGAAGAGTTGAAGTCACTTTTTAAAAGAATTTTTTTGTAAGTGTATGTCTTAAAACTACTAAATAAAGGACTTGCTAGACATTCCAAGTCAACTTGAAATCAAGTAACTGAAAAACAAATCAGGTGGATCTTCAGTCACAGTAGATGCAGGAAATAAATTTGAAAGAAAATGTAGCTTAAATGTAATCAGCTGGTTTGAACAGTTAAAAGTCGTGTTCTAGAATTGTCAGTAAAACAGAATGTTTGTTTTCAGTTCTAACAGCAGCTGTGACACAAGCCTCTCTGCAGTCTATACTCCATAAAATTCTTACTGCTGGACCATCTGCTTTCAATATCACCTCCCTAATTTCTCAAGCTGCACAACTGTCTACGCAAGGTATTCAGAGTCTTTTTTTCACTCATGTAAATATGTTACACAGTATTTTTAAAAGGCTGATACAGTTGAAAGTTGTAGAATCTGTCTCTTGTCATATCTTTGGCCACAGGGTGTGGAGAATGTTGAATGACTTTTTTCCAAAGATAGGGTAAAAAATCGTTATTGAGGAGCAGGCATCTGACACACAACTAATATGCTTCTCTGTCTCACCTTTTGGGATTTTCTTTGTATGTTAACTAATTCTATATGAGTAACATGAAACTTATGTGAGACCCTCTTAATTTATTGTGGACCTGAATTAGGTGTTATTTAATGTTCAGTATGAAACACAGCTCTTCCTCGCTTTCACACCCATCTTGTAATACTGTGCTACTGTGACTCTTGGAGGAGGCTTTAAATTCTTTAAAGAAAGTTTGCTCTGTCTGGTGGGGGATTTTGTTTTTCATCTTCCAGGCAAGGCATTCTTTCAGGCTTTTTTAATATGTTCTGGCTAGTAACATAATAAAAAATACTTAAATCTTAAGTTTAGAAACTTAAACCAAAACAATAAATGCAGTCATCTTACTGAGTAGGTGAGCAGTACTAATTCTAATTTTTAACCATGGGTAGGGAACTGTTGGTATATACCTAGAATGGGTGAAGAGGTTTCTAAATAAACTGTTGGTACATTCTTTTGGTTAAATCAAGTTGAGCGCTCTAAAATAGGAGTCAGAAATTATTTAGTCTCTTCATGTGTTAAAAGCATTTCCTAATGCTGCTTCTCCTTTCCCCTCCCCTGAAGTTTTAGAAGTGGGGAGTTTGGGGAAAATACAATTCCTTATCTAGGATTATTGTTGAACATGTGATTGTTCTAGTTGTTCACAGTGAACATGTTTGTGTATCATCTAATATAGCATACTCCAAAGTACCAAAAGAAAATCTAATTTGCATTTAAGATATGACATGGTTTTATTAAAAGCAATTTTTTTTCCTTTATAGCTCAGCCATCTAATCAGTCTCCAATGTCTTTAACATCTGATGCCTCATCGCCAAGATCATATGTGTCTCCAAGGATAAGCACGCCACAGACTAACACTGTTCCACTTAAACCCTTGATGACTACACCACCAGTATCATCCCAGCAGAAGGTAAGCTCCTTTTGATTTATGCCATATTGTAATAAGAAACCATTATACATAATATTAAGTATTGCTTCTATATATCCATGTGCTAGCAGTTGTATATAGGATGATAAAATATGTATATTATCTTTCCCAGTAGAAACAAACAACTGAAGCAACTATTTGACTTCATTTTGGCAGAGCAGCTCCAGCATGAAATCTAGTTTACTTTTCTTGCAGAAATTCTTAGGCTGGCTTCAGATGCTGTCTGGAGTTATTACCAAGGCATCAGTATTTTAGCATTTTTAAATAGAAACGAAAACATACTTCAAAGGCAACAGCTGATACAATTCTCTAGACTTATCCAATAAAAGATGTTTAGAATGGGAGAGAACTTCTCGGGAAATAAACTGATGTTGTCTCAGATTTGGTTTAGAAATGTTCTGGGTGTTTAGAGATCAATAACATAATGTCCCTTTCCCTTCCTGACCCCTGTTCATTCAGAATTCCTTCACTGGGTCAGTGACTAGGAAATGTAAATGGAAGCTAACCTATAAGATCCTAAGGTTCTTCCTAAGAAGCATGTCTGTAGACTTTGGGGTGAGACACCCCTACCTTTCTAAAAATCACCACTCCTGCTTACCTAAGGTGTCTTTTTCTCAATTTTCTGCTCACAAGTGAACCTCTTATGCCTTGAAGGCTTTTGAGGAATACTTTTATCTTCAGAACAGACTGCATTTGTCATCTTAGTCAAAATGCCTCATTTTCTTTTGTCTGTTTTCATGGGTACAAAGAAAACCAACTGATTCTCCCGCTTTCTTGTGATGGACAATGATACAATGAATTGTGAAATCCTCATGTGTGTACCGGTACTGGTTGGTACCTTGGTTTCTGCCCCTGAGTTACATCCTGAGTCTTATGTGTTCACATCCCATAGCTAGGTGACAAGTAATGAAATTATCAAACAGCACTGTTGAGATACTTGGCACTTCCAAGTCCTGATATATGAAAAAGAATCTTAAATTGTTTACTGTAATAACTAGAAGTAGATCTGTTCTGGTCTCTACAACCCAGAGATTGTTTGTTAGTCCTAGAAGTAACAAATTTTGGTTCAGCAGCAGATACTTTGCCAGTTCAGTAGGAAAAGAACTGTCTTGATAGTTGTCGTATTTGTGTAACTCAATTCCTTGAGAAGGGAACTGAGGTGGTAATAGCTCCAGTGTGAGCCTGTCTGTTTTAGACATATCTCTTGGATATGTCAGTCAGGCTAGCTTGTCCAGTTGTAGAGTTTGAGGTAAATGATGCCTAGTCAAGATGTGGTACTGTCTCAAGACACACTCAGTTTTGGAGCACAGGCCCGTGGGCTTAGGGCAGACAAAGGTGAACTGGCTGTGTGCAAGCAGAGCCCAGTGCCAGATGTGCAGATATTTGGGCTGATTGTGGAACTGGTGTAGAGCCATTGACACAGTACTGTTGCTTAGGACTGCTTGAACATGGCAATACTGCTTTCAGACTTAAGCTGGTATGTCTGCCTGCGGGTCTGCTGTGTGCATGTGGCAGCTCGGCGGTCACAGACTCTCCAGAAGCCTTGGTGTCTCATTTGCCTCTTAGCTGTGCCTGTATTGTGTGATCAGAACCTGTTCTGAATTTCTGCAAAATTTCTGTGTAAAGCACTTTACACAGACCTGTCAAGCAGTAAGAATATTGCTTTTGGTTGGTTGGTTGGTTGTTTTTTTGAATTTATTTAGCACTTACTATTTTTCTGTTTCTGGTATATGGATTTACAGTCTTTCAAAGACTTAGAAAACATGGAATAGTTGAGAGGCTTTGTGGTTCACTCATCTCACAAAACCCACTTTTTCTCTTTTTCTTCATGGCTCCTTTTTTTTCAGTTATTTTTATCAGCCAAGGAGCTGGTTACTTTTTCAGTTTGGCTCGGCAGCATGATTCCGTTATTGCTGATGGACTTGGCTTTTGAAATTGGTCCTTCTATTTGAACAGCCTTGATGGTTGATGTCTGCTCACAGGCTGAGCAAAATGCAGGCATTAATAGCAAAGTTCTTAATGTCATACATTTCGTAAGGATACTTGTATAGTCTGTTCTCATAACTCAGTTTATGAACTGAGGTTTTTTTGCCCCCCTCAACTATATAGTTCTGTTTATTTCAACAGCAGAGTGATCTTACAGTAATCTTGCTTTATCCTTTCAGTACCATGGGCTTTTCATGTGCCACTCAGCCTGTTTTTAGTATTTGCCTTTTAATCTAAAAATCAGAAAGAACACATTTTAATTTTGATGATAATTTTAAAAGGTGTATTTTCCTCTTAGACATAGAAGAGTTTTTTGCATTAAGATTCCCTGTGTATTTAAATGAATCAATTTATGTCTTGAGTTTACATTAGCAGATAGTGTCCAACTTGCCATTGTGGTTTCAGAAACAGAGGTCTGTTTCTGAAATAGAGAACTTCTTGATGTTCAGGTGACCACTAGTGAGTAATCTACACTAATTCGAAGTCAGCAAATGCCAGACAGCCTGGATGGATCCCTAGATCCCTTATGGATCCCTAGAAGCCATCTTTTCTTTGCTCCCTCCTTTTTCTCTTAAAATTGTTAGCTTGATTTTTCAGGGTGGGGAATAAATTTTGAAGCTGAACCTCTCTTCTACATACTTTAAATTACTGAGGTATGCAAAGCATTGGGCAAGACGAAGTATCTTGAGCTTCATTTTCTGTAATTTAGACATTACTATATTCCCAGACTTCTCATCCTGTCATAGCTCAGAAATTGACTGAAAAGACTATATCTTACTGCTGGTGTCTTAATACCTGGTATTGAATGTATATCACAAAGGAAAAGCAAGAAGCTACTGGTGACTATTTTTTAGTCACTTGTGAGTTTAGAACTTAAAGAAAAGGGAGCAGCAAATGGATAAATATGCTTTAGATTTTATTTTCCATTTCTGATAGAGATGTTGTAATATGCTTGTAATATAATTATGTTCTTAACACTGTGTAATGTATTTTCAAGTAGGGAAACTCTTAAATTTGTACATGATGATTTTGTTTGGGTAACGAACAACTTCTGAGGTTGAAAATGAGCTCAGTGCTCAGATGGAAAATACAGTCAAAAATCATGGTGAGCTGAACTATTTTGCTTAATAAGTTTGCAATATTTTGACAAGTCACATGGGTCTAAATTTGCTTCTGTTATGTCTATTAAGTACTCTATTTCAGTAAAAAAACCCTTTCTGTCACAGCTGTAGGACTAGAGATGTTTCTTTTTAAAAAAAAACACTGAAGAGAATAAAAATTGTGTCGACAAACACCTTGTATCAAAAAAACCCCACAGGTGTTGCAATTGTAATTTCCTTGGTTTTCACTGGTTCTTACACTTGCTCTTTACTGTGGAGAAAATCTAATGAAATTGTGAACTTTCCAGGTTGCTACTCCGGGTGTTAAACAAGGACCAGCTTCCCAGGCAGCACCTCAGCAGCCAGTAATAGCTGACAAGCAGGCGGGTCATGAACCTGCCTCTCCGCGAAGTCTTCAGCGTTCAAGGTAAATTGAAATCCTTCTCTGTTCTGTCCTTAGTTTTTTAGCTGGATTGAATGTGTGTTGTATATGTTGCGGTTAGTGGACTCTTCTTTGGCCTGTTTTTTGAACATATGATTTAGCTGCTGCTACTGAGATGATGCTGTGAAGTACCTTTGTTATGTAGTTCATGTGGTAGATTCTCCATTTTTGGGGTAACCATTAGACTTCATTCTCACAGAAGCAAAATGGAACTCAAAGTTATGCTCTGTCACCCTGGTGACAGTTGTTATAACTGTCCTTATATATATCAGTTTTATAACTGATTCCCTTTTATTGTGGTTTCAGAGTTTGGAGTTTTCTGTCTCTTGTTTGGAGTTTCTGTGCAGTTACGGAATCTTTGATTTGCTTAGTGTTAGATGTTTGTAGTGTCTTGCTGTTGTGTAATTTGATTTTTAAATTGGTATGATTTTTTTGGTCTATCAGGCGATTTTGCTGCTCTAATGAAAAACATTAAAATTAAGTAAGTTTCACAAATACCTTTCCTTGTCCAGACTTTTTGAGTAACATTGCAACTTCTTCAGATGTTGCATGATGTGAACATTTAACCATTGATTTACAAGGTGGGTTTAGAATCTGTATCTTGTTTGAATTTTTTCTTTTGGGAAGGCGGACTCTTCATAGTGTCAGATGCTCTGCATTTTGTCATATTGGTTCCAGGGGCCGTAACCAAGTATGTGTCATAAGATCCTTTTGTGATGGAGTCATGGTATAGAACTGTGTCAGGAAGAGGTTGCAGGTTGGCTTTTTTATAAGTTCTTTAAATCTACAATTCTTAATAGCTGGATTTTTAGAGTGGTTGAATAAGGTGTGTAATATGGTATCAAAAAAGCAAACAAAACCAAATCCCAGTACTCTGTCAGCATACGTGAAGCTACAGAGTGGTGCCTTCCAGATCATAAAATAGTGAGGTTCTATTAGCTGTCCTTCTGGGACTAATAACGAAGGGGACCTTTGTTTTCTTTGTTAGTTTTGGCTGTTTTTGTGGGGAGAATGGAGTTACTTTGTGTTTTGGGTTTTTTTTGGGTGACTTGGTTATCTGTTGTGTGCTTGTTAGTCCCGTCCCAGAAGCTGGCTTTACTGGAGACCCTGCAGTATTGACCAGTTTGAGGGTACAAACACACAAGCAAGTCAGAAGTTTTGAGTTTTTCGTGTAGGGTATTTTACAGACACTTGTAATCTTTGTCATATTACAAGCCTTTGACTCATTTATCTCTTAGGAAAATAAAGACAAAGTGTCCAGCTCCCAGGCCCTTTTGTTCTTTGATCATCACCCTTTCCCTACAGGAAATCTTCCTGAGAAAGATAGTCATTCTTGGAAACATTTACCATGGCTTGGAGTCTGTGTGAGTTGATACTGGTGAGCATTTGGTCTACTAATCCATACCTCACCCTCCCTTTGGGTTACATGACTGTTCTCTCGCATGACCCTTGCCTACAGCAAGTTTAGGGATCTGCTGTCCCTCTGCTCTGTTGTCATTGCTCTGTTTGGCATCAGTGTTTTGCTGGAGGAAGCTGAGTTTGCCCCAGTGCTGCTGAAGCAGGGGTGTTGTGTAGGTAGCACAGTCCCATGGCTGAGGGGGAGGCAGCGCAGGAGGCAGTGTGCAGGCCAAGATGAAAGATACTGAGACAATGTTAGTATTGTTCAGTATCCTGTATCTCTCAAATTAATACACATTTGTAACTCTGCTGTATTGTGTATCATGAGTTCATGTGATTCAGTTTGCTTTGGAAATGTCTCAATTGCAAAAAGTGGAAGATTAAGGAATAGGTGACTTGGAAAAACCTGTGTGACTGGTATTCTCTTCTCCTGGGTGCAGTGGGGTTGAATGAAAGTGGCCAGCTCAGATGTTGATTTACTTACCTGCAAAAGGTTTGCTGTGTCCAGGCAGTATGTCTGAATTCATATGGAACAGATTATTCCTTTGTAGGTGAAAGCAGTCGGTTGGATGGGGGATGGCTCTTGGGAGCTAATGTCCTTCACTTTTATAGGAGTGAAAAACAACTTA
Source organism: Erpornis zantholeuca (assembly GCA_013400515.1). Taxonomy (NCBI): domain Eukaryota; kingdom Metazoa; phylum Chordata; class Aves; order Passeriformes; family Timaliidae; genus Erpornis; species Erpornis zantholeuca. The sequence continues at coordinate 38,586 of VZTN01032678.1, forward strand.
GCAACCTAAACTGTGGACAGATGGTCGAGAATCATTTTGGCTCTGTGAATTAAGGTTGCATTTTTCTCCAGCTTAAATACAGATTAATTGAACAGAAGTTAATCACATCTACATTTCCTTGGCTCATTAAAAGTTTTAAGTGAATGGAAGTAAAATTATTTTTGACGTGTCGGGGTGGAAACGCTGTGTAAGAAAACCTGGGTAGCTATTGCTAACTTGAAACAAGTAAACATTTCAGCCATTTAATTTGGGAAATAAATACAATGTGGGCATACAGTGAGTCTGTCTGTTAGCGATTATCCCAAAGACATGCCATGAATTATGGCTGCTTTAAAAATGAAACTCAGTGAGTGCTTCCATAATTAATAGTTTCACCAGGTTGGTAGTTTCTTTTTGTTTTCAGAAAGGACTGGGAAAATTTTTTCCTTTACCTTGGAAAAGTCCTGGGAACGGAGGTATTTCATTCCAGTTTTTGCAGCTTGTAAGATTTTCTTGTTTGGAGTAGTGTATTTCAGAACCATCATGCTCTCATACCCTTGTTACAGATATTTTTGCCTCTCTGGAGGCATTCTGTTACTTGTGGCATAGTCTTTAACTCAGCTAAGGCAGGTATTTGTCTTCAGGGAAGCATTTAAAAATACTATGGTAGTTTGGAACGGTTATTGCTGCATTCATAGCTCCCCCTGCTGCTAACATAGCAGTGCCTAGGATATTTTGTGACAATATGTTTTAGTCATAATTAAGATACAACTTTATTTTTGAGAAGCCCACAGATTTTATTTATTAATTTTCTTGAAACATCTCTGATGTGTTAGAGTGATTTTTAATGATAAAGTAGGAGTAGGAGAAGAGAGGCTGATAAATGAAGAGGAGGCAAGTCATAGGGGGAACTTTAATTCTAGTAGAACTAAGGAGTAAATAAGGTTATGCCTGAATTTTACGTAGTTAATAAAAGTAGCCTTTCTCTACACCATCACTATGCTGATGCTAAATGAATACATTGAAACTTAGAATAACTTAGTTTGGAAGGGAATTCTGGTTATGGTCTGCTTAGGTCCCAACTTAGGGTAGGACTAGCAAGTTTGAATTGCTATGGGCATTATCTAGGTGGTGTTTTTTTTTAATATCTCAGAATATCTTCTGGTAATGTTTGGCTACCCTTATGGTGGGGTTTTTTTCCATGTCTAATTAGAATTTTTCTTGTTGGAGCTCGTCTCTGCCCCTTGTGCTATCACTGTGCATCTCTGAAAAGAGTCTGTTCTCCCCTAAAGTAGTCAAAATCTGTGAAAAGATCCCTCAGTCCCCTTCTCCTCAGCCTTCTCTTTTCCAGACACAATAAACTTTTAGCTTCTCCTGATACAGCATGAGCTTCAGCCCCTTAGTCATCTGGGTGATCCTCTGCCACATTCCTTGGCTATAGCAGTTTAATTCTTGTCCAGTTTTAGGCTTCCCACTACACAGTGCTCCAGGTACTGTGACTCTCATAAGCTCTGAAGAGAGGGTGGGAATTGCTTTTTTTATAGGGGAAGTGCTTCCACCCTGTCATCGACTTGGTGACTCTCCTCTGGCTTCATTCCAGCAGGTCCATGTCAGACATCCAGTTTGTTGGCTGTAATTCTTAATGCTGTAATTCTTCTCAAGTGTGAGTTGATTAGGATAAAAGTCTGGGAATTGGACTAGAAAGATAGTTGCATTTTGTAAGGATGTTTTCAGTCTTCAGGGGGACCAACAGGTTAAGTTAGGTGGTGAATCAAGAGTCCTTTAAAATTTGGTTCTCCTTCGGTACTTTTCTTCTTGCCTGCAAGTGATACAAAGTTTTAAGAAATAGACTGAAATTATTGCCTTTGTTGGAAAGCTTCTGCCAGTGAGAGAGTTGCTAGGTACTTACACGATCAGTGCTGCTATTCTCAGTATGTGTAGTGCTAAAGAACACCCTAACTGTGAGGTACCATCACTGTTATGGTGAGTATGTTTCAGTAAAGCAGTCAAGTTTGGTGTCTACAAACACACTTCTGTTCTCCTGAGTGCATTAACTGAAGACATACAGTGTGACAAAACGTCTTAGGTTGTGTTTTGACATGAGTAGTAAACTCAAATACTGTATGGCTGTATTTTCAGACCAGGACATCAGGCATTGTTCTTAATGGTTATTGTGGCAAACCTCTGTTGAATAAACCTGTTTGACTCCTATCTGATACATCATTACTGAAAATATTAGGTTTGCTGTTGTTTGGAGTAAGAACATACATGTATTTATTCTCTCTCCAACACCAACTAGGTACCGCTTGCATCTCTTTAACAGCTCTCAGAGTTAAAAACCAGACAAACATAAAACCCAACCAAACAACAAAACCCCTTTGCTACGCTGTAGCACTCAAACATTCCAATAAACGTTAGAGGTTTGTAGAAAAGTTGCACAGGTTTGGTTTACTGTGGTAGAAGTATTTACTTGTGGTTTGAACACTTTGTTATTTTTGTGCCTGGAAGCAATGAATTTTCTGTGCTCATTTCTCTATAGGTTCACGTATGTTTTTAAATGCTCACTTGCTTTTTAAAATTCTTTCTTCTAGTAGTCAAAGAAGTCCATCACCAGGTCCAAATCATACCTCTAGCAGTAGTGCATCCAACTCAACACCTGCACCACAAAATACATCTGTGCGACCAACATGTTCATTAACACCTACGCTAGCAGCACACTTCAATGAAAACCTTATAAAGCATGTTCAAGGCTGGCCTGCGGATCACGCAGAAAAGCAGGTGAGTATTCCTTTGCTTGTTCCCTGTGAGAGTGCATAATGTGTAGTTGAAAATTTGGGTTTCTTACTCAGGTTGCTTTTTCTAGGAATTAAAAGTATTTAAAAAACCCCTAAACTCTGATGCTTGTCCTTAGCCAGAAGAGAGGAAAGAGAGACCAAACCTGCAGGTTTTACATGTGTTTGCCTTTCAGCAGTTGGGTATCTTCAGTCTCAGTTGAAGTCTCAGTGCTTTTGAAATTCCCTCAGATGAGTAGCTATCCTCATAATTATTTTCTTACTGCTACAGTTCTGTTGATATTTGTAAAGAACATAGTTTTCAACATATTTTTTAATAATGATATTTTTGTTAATATGGAAGATGTTATAAATTAGGTATAGAGTTAAACTATTTGAGGCTACTCTGCAGTTATAGTTACTGACTTTTTACTTGTACCCAATGGAAAAGAAACTCTGCCTTGTTTGTAAATTGATGTAGAGTATGCAGACTGAATTTGGGCTCTTTTTTTATAATGGGAAATCCAGTAGAACTGCCATCTATGTATTACAGCTAATTGCATGAAAGCTGTTGTGTTGTAGTAATACAAGGAAACTGCATGCATTTCAGCTGCTTGGAACATACTACTCAATTGGTTATTATATCTAGTTCAATTCTTTTCACAGGCAGCCCTGTCTGCTGCAGTCTGTTTGGGATAATAACCTTACCTAGCCCAGTTTACTCTGGTCTTTTGAAGAGTAGTTGCATGCTGGCACAAACCTACACTGGAGACTTTTGGGTAGTAACTTGCAAGATGACTCTTATAAGCACAGTCTGGACTGAGACCCTGTTAAGATTCTTGCTTCTTTTCATTATTTTTTTTTAAAATCAGTTTTAAGACATTATCAACCTGTAGTGAGTCAAACACTGAGCCATTTCTGTGGAATGTCTTTAGGGAAATGGTGCAGCACAGGCACTTATCTGTGGCATTGGTCCATAGTTTTGGAAGTATTATTTGCACTGTGTACTGAATTCACAAGTGATAACAAGTCATCTTAATATAGAAAACAGATTTATGCAGTCCATAGGTTTTGGATTTTTTTTCCCTTGTTGGTAATAAAGAGATCAAAAAATTCAGCTAATGCTAGGCACTCATATACTCAGTTGGGTACTTTGTGCTACATGCTGTGTTGTCCTATGTGCTATTTCAGATGATTTCCCATGGTATTGTTGTTTATAGACCAGTTTGAGTAGTAGCACTTGAGGCATTTAAGTGAGATATTTGATACAAAATAAAAAGTGAATGAAAATATAGGTGCTGAACATAGTGAAGAAGATAGATCAAAGTGGAGAGACTAAAAATGCAGTGTCTTGGTTTCTTCAGATAGCTGCCAGATGCATAGTGTAACTTGAAATTAGGGCAGAAGAGCACATGCCAGAGTAAACTGAAAAATAAATAAGTAAATAAATTAGAAAGCAGTGGTAAAGCAGTCAGACTTGAAGAAATGTGCTGTGCAATAGTAATAGCTAAAACGTTCTTGGACTACGGTAGTTCAAGTACAGAACTCATAAAAAACACCTAACATGGAAAACTGAGAAACAGTCTAGTAACTGGGGTTGTGCAGGGAAGACATGGGAAATTATATCCTACTGGAGACNATGTAGGGAATTAGAACAAAAAATGCTGCTTTGAACTGGAGAAATGCCAGAAGTTGCTGAAGACCTGTGCTAAACAACATTGTTTTTGAGAAGGAAAAATGAAGGATACGAGTACCTAAGCAGATGTGGATGAATCTGAGTAGGCACCTAAGCACCACAAAGCCGCTTGCTCGCTCTGCCCCTGCAGGATAGGGGAAACAAAGAGTGAGAAAAGTCATGAGTTGAGGTGGCAGGTTAAAGAGTAAAAGAGGGTAGGGGAAAATGAATGATGCAAAACCATTCACTACCAGCCAGTCAATGCCAAGCCAGTCTCCAAGCCGTGGCAATCCCTAGGAAACTGCCCTCCAAGTTTACTGCTGAACATGACACATTGTGTGCTAGGGAATATCCCTGAGGTCAGTTTGGATCAGCTGTCCCATTTCTGTTCCCTTCCCGCCTATTGTCCACCCACAGCATGTTTGCTGGGTGGAGAGAGGGTCAGAGAGAGAAAGGGTGAAACCCTTGATGCTGTGTAGGCTCTGCTTAGAAATAGCTAAAACATTGTGTTGTCAGCACTGGCTTGGTCACAGATTCAAAGCATGGCATCACATGGACTGCGCTGAAGAGAATTTATTCCACCCCAGCCACACTTGGTGTAACAGAGGATAACATTGCTGAACAGTAATGCTGCAGGGAAGGCTGTACTTGAAACAAATTTTCCACGTGCCATTTGCAAGAAGTCCTCTGCCTTATTGCAGTCTAATGCACAGGGCCTCAGGCTAATTGTTCTGGTCTCCTTAGTGCTGTTGAGAAGTTCTCTGGAGTCATATCCAGTTCAGTGATGAGACTTCGAGAAATGCACAAATTGGGAATTGGATAGGTCATGCCATTTAAATTTACACTTCTGCTTGTCTCCAACGGACTAAGTGGGGATATTAAAGTAATGGAGTTTGTCTGGAAGAGAACACCTGAAGAGGGTTGCAAAGTTTTGGGGTTTTTTGTCATGTACAACGTAGCTGGAAAGAAGATAGCATTCAGTTATTTTTGTCACTGATGCCTGATTAGATGGGAAATTTAAGTCTGCCATTGAAGTATGGTGGAGACTTTGAACTACCTGAACAAATTACTTTGGAAACTCAGAGCCCTGTTGTGTACTCTTTCAAGATGGTCAGGTAAACATTTGTTAGGATTGGGAAAGTCTAAACTATCCCTGCCTTAGCATAGGCCTGGGTTAGACAGTTTCTGTTTATTTCTGATTTGAAATGGGCTTTTGTAGAGAACTTAATGTGTTTCTGATTTAATACTCCCTTTTGAAATTAGAGTGCTTTGCTATTTCAACACACTCATCCAGCAATTCTCTGGCTACTGCCAGTTGTTTCCAATGCATGATTCAAAAACCTAACCTTTATGTGTGACCACTGCAGGCATCAAGATTACGTGAGGAAGCCCATAACATGGGAAGTGTGCATATGTCAGAAATTTGTACTGAATTAAAGAATTTAAGGTCTTTAGTTCGAGTATGTGAAATTCAAGCAACTTTGCGTGAGCAAAGGTAAGTGTGTGCTCTGTGCTTATATTGAGTTTTCAAGTTTTAGAACTTCCATTCTGGCATTATTTTGCATGAGTTCTGTTTACTGATGACTTTATACCATGTTTGCAAGCTGCCTTTCTTCCCTTTGTACATTTTACCTGTTTCCCTCCACTAAATAGAACCAGATATGCAATTCTCTATTTTTAGTTGGATAGAAAATAAATACCTCTGCAAATGTGTTAGTGCATTACAAAAAACTGATTAACTCACAGGATTTCAGCATGCTTCTGGAGTATCTGTCCATACATAGTGCATGGCTCACATAGGTACACATCTACACAGTGTTTCCTGATCTGAAACACTACAGTTTGTATGAGAAATTCAATAGGTCTAAAGCCAGAGCAAGTATGAACATGTGTAATTTGCATCACAAGCTAAGGAAAAATTAATGTTTGCTAATAGCAAAGTAGACCTTGCATCTTAAGTCAGTGATAGCTGGTGTCTTGTGTATCACTGAAGCCATGCACAGCCACTTTTGAATACTTTTGTGCAAGATTGGAAACTGTAATCTTAAAATACAGGCTCAAAATTTTCACCAGTGGTCATGGTCCTGAATCTACTCTCATACTCAGTTTCCTTTTTCAATGATGTTATCTCAACTATTAAGTCACACTACAGTTTGAATACAGTGCTTCTGATTTAGTGTTTGAAGCCACCTTAATTGCACTGCATGCTGTTAAAATAGCTGAATTTATTCTAGAAGCTCTTGCATTTTGGCAGTTAGTGAAACAATCCTTTAGAAGCAGGCTGTAATATATTTGTAAATGTTTCCTGATAAAGAATTGAAAATACCTATTCTTTCTGAAGCTTTATTTTGTAACTTCACTACATGAATGATTTCTGTAGTATATTTAATGAACTGCTTGGTTTCTTAGAGTTTTCATTTCCTAAGGTGTCATTTGTCTCTGGGTGATCTGAAATAAAATGTCAAATGTCATTGTTCAGGTCATTAAATAGCACCTTGTTTCTTGTACACTTTGTATCCTTAAATTTTCAATGGAAAACTACTATTATGATTTTGAGCATATAGTAACATGTATCTTTTATTTTTGCTGCAATCCCAAAGATGTGGAATACAAGGCATAAGTAACCGAGTTGATGGGGGAGGCTTTCACAAAGGAAGGAATTATCAAAATCAGTACATTTAAATGATCATACTATTTCTGTACTTTAGCACAGAAGAGTACTACTTAAATTTCTTCTAAGAAGGAACTTCATCTCTAGACAAAGCACATACATTGTTTGAATCATAACTGACAGCATGTGAAAAGGCACTTTATTGACTGATACATTTTATATGCCCATGCCTTGAAGTTAAATGTTATCTTTTCAGTGTGTCTACCTTAATAACTTTCATTTTTAATGAAATGGGCTCATATTTGTAAAGTGTTCCACAAAAGTCTGCTGAATTAATGCTTTTTCTGCATTGATTAAAGTTGCTTCAGACTTCATAGAATATTTATATAAAACCTAAACTCTCCTTGAGTATTTTCTTATTTTGATGATGTGTTTGCATTACACTTCAGCATCATGAAAAGTGGTTTCAAAATGTTCATTAAAAATTCTGGGAAACAGTCCTGTAAACCAAATGTTTGTTAGTCACAGTAATTGCTTATGTCAGTTCAGTAGAAAAAGAAAAAATTTACAAAAAGTTGAAAGCAATATCATTTATTTCTAAGCAAGGTGTAGTTACAACATCTTTTTCTTAGATGCCCTTTAATGATGCCTCAGATATTTTTGAGATTGGAGCTTTCCATAGCTAGAGACTACCACTAGCCACAGAACCAAATACTAAAAAAAGTGTTGCACCTGGAAGGAAACTCACCTGTTTAAAAACAATTGAGCACTTCGGGTTGTTTTACAGTCTGGAAAATTGCATGCCACAGGTATAATGCTGTTCTCAAGATTATTCAGTTACTTGGCTTACTTGCCAGGGAGCTGCTTTTTCCAGGAGTTAAATTCAAGTGAAGAGCAGACCTGAACATAACTGTGTATCAGTCATAATAGAAATAGAGCAACTTTGTTTTTGAACTAAAGTGTCAAATGCACCAAGCCTTTGTGCATCTGCATATGGTTGTAGGTTATTGAACAGATTGAGAATTAACTTAATATCTGAATTTTCTAATGTAGCTAAGGAACTCTGTATCTTTCACTGAAATTGTAGAAGTACTTGTGTAGATGCTTATTTAATACATCTGTATAATGGAAATGTTTATACTAATTTATTTATTTTCTCTTACAGGATACTATTTTTGAGGCAACAAATTAAAGAACTTGAAAAGCTAAAGAATCAGAATTCCTTCATGGTGTGAAAAGTTGTAAACAATTGCACATGGTTTTGAGTACAGGAACTATTAAACTGATGCCCAGTCTTAACACTTTTGAGCTGCATTTGAGTAGACTTTGGACCGTTGAGCTGGGCAGAAAAAAAAAGTTGACATGGGGAAGGGGACAGGAGGGAGGCAAATTCAGTGGAAAGATACAAGAATGATTTGTAAAACCCTTGAAATGTAGATTTCTTGTAGATGTATTCTTCACGTTGTAAATATATTTTGTAGAGT
>VZTN01032678.1:47325-70885 GCA_013400515.1 Erpornis zantholeuca
GTTTCCACACTTGCACCGAGTCGAGAGCAGTGCTTCTCCATTTCTGTTTTACAGAGAAATGTTTTTCATCTTCTGTGTTCCATTTCCCTGTGAAATCCTAAATCTGATTTTATCAGCTTTTTAATGCTTCTAATTTTCTCTTTTCTTAAGGCACTGTTGCTATGGCACTTTTTCTATAATCTTTTCATTCCTGTGTACAGTAGCTTAAAATTGCAGTGATTGAGCATAACCCACTTGTTTGTATAAATTATTGAAACGTATTTCCATTTGCACCCTGTAAGAATGGACTTATAGTACTGCTGGGCATGTGTGCTGAAAGTACATTACTTGCTCAAATATAAGGAAATAGCCCAATGAACATGTTAACATGGTTGTGGGAGGGGAAAGAGGAAAAAAAAAAGCTAGTCAGATGTGAATTGTATCTGTTGTAATAAACATGTTAAAGCAAAGAAACACTGGTTTTCATTTCCTTTGGTCAACACATTAAAATCTGGTCTTTTTGGGGATTCTTTATTAGAACTGTTCTTGTTGAACATTTTTGTACTTAAATAATTCCTCAAGGGAGGTTTTGTTTAAAACTTGTAAACAGAAAAAAATGTATAAAATATTTAAGGAGATATAAAATTCAACAAGAATGATTTAAGACACCTCCCCAACAGTTGTCATATGTTAACTCCTGGTTTACCTGTCTTGATATTATGACATTTCATTTTGAAGGATGTTTGTGTTGTAGCTAACTGTTTAAGTCTGGTGCTGACTGCTGTTCTTAACCATCACAAAACGCTGAATTTGTGTAATTGGAGCAACTCACCGTTTGAAAATGGTGGAAAAGCTCAGCTTTGTATATTGTTTCCTAAAGTATATTAAAAATAAAAAAGAAACTATTGCTACTACAAAATAAATGTGACTTTTTCTTTGCTTAAAAACAACAGAAATCATGATGGCAGTACTATGTTAATATTTGTAGAGGTGTATATGTCACAGCAGTCTGTTAAGTAGGGAAAGATTGTAGGGGATGGATTAAAAAAAAAAGAATGATAAAGGTGTTGACATGTGAACATGTGATGTTTTGTGTTTTGTTCCTAAAAAATACTTTCAGCACCAGAAACAGTACTTGATTTTTGTGTTGCGTGAGCATGGACTTATTTTTAAAATAAGGTTTTTCATCAGTGGAAGGTGAATGCTCTGACTTAACAAAACATTGCAAATAGAGCAAGTCAAAATACCTAACTAACAACAACAATGGAAAATTGGGACAGATGAACTTGTAATTTTCCTCATTTTTTAACCCATCGTGTTCTCTTGTGTTTCGTGTCATGCAAATGTTTGCTTTTTCTCAGAAAATGGGGGTAATCTTGAATGAATTAATTGGAACACACATTGTTTCTGCATTTTTAGAGACCCAAGGCTGAGTGACAAAATTCTTCCTGAAACTTTCATATTTGCCTTGCATCCTGTGTTTGGAAGTTGCCCTAGTGGTAGGGGAAATAGCATGTGGAATGCATGGATGTACAAGGGATCACTCACCAGTTCAGACATTTGCTGTTTAGTTACTTGCTGAGACAAAGGTGGCTTCAATCTTAATAGATATGCTGAGTTTATTTTCCATGAGCTTATTTTGTTTCCTTTGGATTGTTGTTATATTGCCCTCTATAACATCTTGTATCAATGAGCTTCACAAGTTAGTTAGTTTTATTTGTAGAAAATGACTTTGGATTATTTTTTTAAAATCTGTGTTTTGAATTAATTTTCTTAACTACTGCTTCTTGATCTTGCAATTTTACAGAAGAGTATCCTTTCCAGCCTAAAAAGTGCTAGTGTGTTTATCACTTGAAAACTTCCATAAAGTAAGAGTGATCACAGATAATTTGGGAGTCACAAGGATTAATGTGCCACTTTAGCCTCCTAAAACCACCTGCATAAATGCCCATCACACAGGGACGTGGACTCTTTCCCAGTGATGCCCTCCCTAACTCAAGCAGTGAAGGTGGCTGCTTTGTCAACATCCGATGACATGTCCACACCTCGTTGGGTTCTGCATTTTCTTGCCATGCAATACCTTTTCTCCCCATCCTCCACACCCTTTCAAACCTTGGAGCTGTTGTTAGCTGAGAAGGGACAGCCTGCCAAACTTTCACTGGTATTAGACTGATGTCAGGATGATTTTTTGCTTTTTCTTTTATACCCCATACACACCCTTTTATATGGTTTTATGTATTCTTAGTGCTTTTAGCCTACATACTTGCAACTTTCCAAGTCTGATAACCGAAACCCACCATAGTGTTAAGCCAGAAGACCAAACAATCTGGAAGCCCCAGACACCAAAGTCCTCTCCAAAACATATTTTTGTAAACTAAGATAGGCCCATCCAAGAAAAAAGTACCTCAGAACAGAAGGTTCACTGGACCCTCTCATTAAAAGATCTTTGGTAGGCCAATTTTCAAGGCCTATAATGGTGTATATTTCGGTGTGTAAAGAGACTGTGTGTGTGTTTTAGAGCATTCCACCTGGACCAAGTGCTGTACCCGAGGATCCTGAAATAAATACTGAGGCAAAAACCCCTTTTCCTCATAAATGCTGTTTTGATTTTAAGAGCAAGAAAAGGCAACAAGACAAGTTGGTGAAGAGGATTGCAGGTTCTGCTTTAAAGTCATCACTAACCAAGGAGTAGGGTCTGGGTTAAGGTCCTTCATAATGGCTTCAGTAACATGCAAATGCAGTCCTGGCATTAACTGTGTGACCTGGAGAGCCTCTTCACTTTCTGTAGTGGTTTACAGAAGCTGTCACTCTGTAGATTCCTTGTAGGGGGGGAGAAAACATCAATTTTTATCCTCTGTATCAAATCTTGTATCTGAAGCAGGACAATGAAATGAGCCAGGTGCCCTGAGTCCTGTTACAAGATTACCAGCTTTTCATTAATTACCCATCCTGAAACTGATGCTGTCCTTCACACTGGATAATTAAAGGGGCTTTATGGAATTGCTCTACACCTCTAAGTCAAAGCAAGTGAAATTCACCTGGGTAAAACCTTGTGTTCTTCCTAGGCGTGTGCTCAGAAGGTGTTGATTGGAGCTGGGGGATGTGTTTTCTGTATTAATTACTTGATAGAGGTGGTCAAGGAAAAGTGATGAGAAACTGGAGAAAGAACTGTTGTTGCATATGTTGCTCTTCATTTTCTTGTTATGCATGTGCTAAGCAACTATTCAGTATAATAGAGAAACAGCCTTCAGAACTCCTGAGGAGACTGTCCTCAGGAGCTGGTACAGTCATACTGCAAGCAGTGCCATTGGGATGTCGTGGCATGCTCAAGGACTACAGCAGAAGAAGCTTAATGAGATTATAAAATGACATGACTGATCCAAGGAATTCCCATTTTTACTTTATTTGTTGTTTTCTTGTAGTCAGTCAAACAAAAGCTTTTATTCACAACTGAGATCTCTGTAGATGCTGACTTCTGGAAAAAAAAAATCAGCAGTGTTAGTTTTGGATTCCAGTTACACATTGGTCTTTCTAGGTTTCTGTTAAGTTTCTCTGTCTTCTCTCTCTGGTCTGCAACAGATGGTCCAAAAGATTCAGTCTTTCATAGCTGTAGGTGGCAGCTTTTATCCTTCTAGCCTTCATGGATGGATGCCTGTGCTGCTGCTGCTCTACTACCCCAACTGGAATTGTTTCCTAGATGCTCCTTGATACAGATTTCTGTATTTTCCAGCTATGGCTTTTTGTTTGGGAAGGCTGTCTGAGGGAAGTGACTGATGTAGACTCTACCACTCAGGGCTTCAGCTAGCTGGGAATCTGGAAGTCAAAAAACACTTTCTCCTCCCTAATAAAGGCACTAACCCACCTGATCTAGGACTTTATAGAGAATGAACTGTCATGTTTTTGTCTCCCATGGGAACTAGGAACATCCTGGGAAGTCTTGTTGCATCCTGGATGGGTCCTACCTGGATCTCATGGACCATATGCACATCTGATGGCCCATGTACTACACAGCTCCATATACCAGACTTTGTACAGCAGGTTTGCAAACACAGCTTGAACAACCTGATCTTTCCAGCAGTTACTCAATATGTGTGACAGTATTTTGTCACCTTCTGTTAGTCACACGTGCCAGAGAGCATTTGCAAAGGGATGCCATCTACTCCTGCATGCAGTGCCATGCTCAAAGACTAATCCCTGTGCTCCAGTTTGAAATTAATCTGGGCTGTGTGAAAAGTGTGTTAATATAGTGATGCTCAAAATGTTTAATTAGGCTCATCTTCCTTTTCACTGTATATTACAAGAAAATGATTCATGGGAAATACTGTCACAGTCATCTGTATCAGCAGCTAGAATTGTGCAAGTCACTTAAATTGATCCTTGTCATTCTCCCAAATTTCTAAGGCTGGCACATGGAGGTCACTTAGTGTGCTGCTTCAGAGTTCTGAAGAGTCTGGACAGCCTTCTTCTACTGCCTGGCTAGGCAGATTAGCTGACAAGGTCTTACATACTGCTCTGGGCAAAAATCTGTGATTGGATCTTTTTTCAGTGTAATTGGGATGCTGTCAGAATTTGACTGGGGTTCCTGTTCTGCTGGATGCATCCTTGTTAGCAGCAGAAAACTTGTCCTGGGAAGAGTTATTTGGTAAAATAACCAAAACCCATGGCAGATGGTGCTACAGAAGGTGGATGCGTTATCAGCAAGTCCGGACTATGTGATGGTGCCAAGGGGCTCTGACGTCCACCAGTTCCATCCAGGTTTCTTGAGCCAAGGGGCTCTGATGTCCACCAGTTCCACTCAGTTTCTTGAGCTGCTGCTCAGCATCCTCAGAGTAAAGGGTTTATCTTTCTTCCACATTTTGAAAGGTTTATTAAACTTTGTGTTGGAAATTCAATTTCACGATAAGTCTTCTATATTTTTTTTAATGGAAAAGCTGTTAAACCACTTACAGCATGTCTCTGTCCTCACTTTCTAAATAAAATGCCCTTTCTGCTTGCAGTAACATTGCCAATAGAAGCACAGATAACTGAACCTCTCAGTACTGCTCTGGTTTTAGGGTAAAAATTCCCAGAGTTCCATTTGACCTAGGGTGGTGTCTGAATTTAATGTAATTTTAAAAAGATAATTAATTTGTTGTGTATTTTTATGTCCCCTGGCACCTCTTCGCCAGAACAATTAGAGACGGGGGGTGTGGGTGTGTGTAGAGTGGAATATATGTATCATATTGATAGGACAAGATCTTTCAGGACTCTTGTTTGCCTCACAGGCTGTTTCACTGAAAGAATTGCTCAGGGAGGGTGAGGCTTCGCACAGCCTGTCTGACACCCAGCTCCCTGCAGAAAGAACAGTCCCTTGCTTACTCTTCCCTCAGCTCCTGCTGAGTCCTTTTTGCCAGCCCTGAAGTGGTCCAGGGAGTAAAGCCCCAGCAGAAACCTGCCTGGTAAATGTGTCACTGACTTCAGAGGCTGACGGGGCTCACACCAAGGAGCCATGCAAGGGCAGGGCTGGTACCTTCTAGTGTTGCAGGGCAGGTCAGAGTAACACTTGGGTCAGCTGTTACTCAAATGGCAAATGCTCTTAAAACTCTGAGCTACCTGTGCAGAGAGCAGGGGCTTGGTGCATGGAGACTGCTCCAAGTTAGGCAGGTTTTTCTGGGGTTTGGATGCATGTATACTTTCATCTCAAAATTTCATCTCTGTGAATTTGTACCTGCTGTGTGTCTGAACAAAGCTAACAATCAAACTGCCCTATCAACTACAACATGAGCTTTCAGGTAAGCATAAATCAAGGTCTAACTATCCAGCTTCTTAATATATTTATATCCATGTTCTTAATATATTTTAAACAAAGCACCCATCCCAAAGTAAACAGTGTATCTTTAATAGGTTTGGTGTATAAAGGAAGCAGTATCTCCAAGGAAATGCTATTCCTCTTCAGCTACTATTCCTTGTTAAACTAACACTGAACTGCTATTCTTGCCCTGGATTGTCTCATCAGATACCAAACCTCTCTCAAGAGAGAGAAAATCTGCTTGGCTGTCCTCATCTGCCATCTGATGAGTTTGGAGCATTTCCTGAACTCCTTAGTTGTTGTGTGAGGATCTTGCAGACTCCCCTGCAGGAGCCTTGTGAGCAAGCACGTGCCCTGGCTGCTTGTGCTGAGCAGCCAGCCAGGCTGGGGATCTGCCACGGTTCCTGGGCCAGCTCGGGTGCTTGGCACACCTCTGCCCTTGTGCTGGTGCATGGAGAGACACAGGCTCTGTCTCTGCATGTGCTTTCACTCACTTTCCACACAATCCGCCTTACTTCTATGGCAGCTGAAACTGTTTGGTGCCTGGTTGGGATGTGAGGGGGTGTGCAGAATGCGTATCTGAGCTGGTCCAGTGCTGCCCCTGGCTCATAAGAGACAGACTAGTGCATGGCCTGATAAAAACCTCTGCTTCAGTTGGCACTTCTTTACCTAATTGGATTTTTTAGTGCAGTAGTAGCTGAGGAAACTCCAAAGTGTGGGAATCTCTCTGGCACATGCAAAGCATCCAGCTCTGGAGGCACAGAGCAAGAGAACCACCAAAACGAGGGTTCAGAAAACCACATCAGGGTGTCAGTACTCACCTGAACTGCATCGAGCACTGCCAACTCAGAACTAATTTTGGTAATGCTAGGCCATACCCCTGTTCCTCTGGAAACTAGTTTCCTTTTGCTTAAAAATCAATGTCACCAATTTGGGGGCTCTGATACCCCACCCAGAATAATCATTGGTATAAGCCCCTTAAATCTCTCTATTTTTCTCCTAGATAACATTCATGGCTTTCTCTCCTAATTGTTAATATATTTGAATTTGTTTCATTCTCTAGTACCCAGAGTCAGTACTGATTATCCTTGATCAATATAAGATTAAGCGGAATTTATATGTTATGTGTAGTTTTGTGACTGACGTATCTTAATCTGAAATGTCAGCAATTGTTTCAAACTACTTGAGATTAGAGGTTCATTTTAGAATAGTTTATTGATCAGAATGCAACATTTTGGTAGGTGGTTCATGGGAGTTTGTTCCATGCTTTTGCAGTTTCACATGACTGCTCTTCATGGCTTTGGTAAAGCATAATAGTGGTCTGAGTTTCACAAGAATCTTCCTTTTCCAGTTGGGAGTGGGATTGATACACATCATCCCTGGGTAGTACTTAGTAAGACACTTGACTTCAGGCATGCTATAGATTGATTACTCAGCATTTAGTAGGCTGAAAACAAGTTTTCATTATCGTGCACTGAGCCAAATAGCTGCTACTATTTTTAGGTAAGCTACTCATATCACAATATTAACTTCTGCTCACATCCAGGGTGCCCACCCATGGGCACTAGATTTTGGAAGATCTAGTGTGAAAACACTGAGATGCCTCAGACTTTTATGGTGAAATATAATTTTAGATGGGGACTTCCTAAAAGAAACCTGCCATTAACTTCTTATGTAGTTGTTTATAAAAAAACTCTTCATATTTCTAATGATGTTCTATTCTTTTTACTGCCTTGTTCAACTCTGGTGGGATTTGGATTATTACAAGAGTTTTCACAAAGGAAATTTTGTTAACCATATTTTTTCAGCAATGGCATCCCAGGCTGACAAGTAGAAATATTGAAATAACCTTATATTTTGTACCTCTTCGTAGCAGAGTTTATAAGATTTTCTCTTTAGAGCTGGAGTGATTTATTCACTTATACACTTATTCAAGAGACAGAATTTCTACCTGGGAATCTAGCACAGTTGTGATGCTTTGGATGTGCTTTTTTAATGCTTTAATATTTTATATTTTCAAGCAAAGTGTACATAAATGAGAAGTATTGTCATAAACAGTGTATCCTAAAACCCCTGAATTAAAAAAAAAAAAACCCTGTGACAATCTAGTACTTTGCTGAGGAAAGGAAAAAGGTAAAAGTTAAATCAGATTTGCCTGTTCATTTTGTTACACACTTGAGTTCTGCACAGATTTGAAATTTTCAGTGACATTGTATTCAATATCATTAAGTGCCATATTTTCTGTGGGCTTTTGTATTTTGTGGAATTTCCTGGGATGAGTGGCAGGGCATTAGTGAACTATGGGAAATACTTTTAACTGAATCTCATTTTAAGTATTAATCTAAAACTCAGAGATTATTATTACATTTTAATCTATGCAGAAGTAGGCTATAGTGGCTTTAGAGACTTCTGTGAACTGAGAAATCAGCCTGATTATTTTTTCCATTTTGAGCTATCATAGCCATTTTATTTGAAATGTTACTTTTCCTTTTAATTATTTGAGGCTTTTTTTTCTTCTGAGCACACTTCCATGTCTCCTAAATTCCTTGCTACATGATGTCATAGTGATCTTAATCTTTGATCAGGGATTCTGTCCCCTCTTCATGCTGGCACCAAAGTGTCTTGCTATGATATTTCAGCCATGCAATTTCTCTTTTTCCAGGTAGGATTTTATCTTCCATTACATTTTTATGGTCTTGATGCTGAAGTTTTGACTATCATGCCCCCATCTACCTGTGCCAATTTTTGTTTTCCTGCTGCTCTTCACTTCCTTTTGTCAGTCTCCTTCTGCTGTAAAAGGGCAATTCTCCTATCACTCCCACAGAGTTCTCAGTGGACAGCACATGCAGAAATACAGAATCATAAGGAAAAAACTGCCAAAATCACTGCATCTAACTGTTAAATCAGCACTGCCATGTTCACCATTAAACCATGACCCCAAGTACCCCATCTACACATCTTTTGAACACTTTCAGGATGGTGATTTCACTGGGCAGCCTGTTCCAGTGCTTGACCACCCTTTTAATGAAGAAATATCCAATCTAAACATCTCCTGATGTAACCTGAAATGATTTCCCCTCCTCCTGCCACTTACTATGTGTGAGAACAGACTGAGCCCCACCTTGCTACAGGCCCCTGCCAGGCAATTGTCAAGAGTGGTAAGGTCTCCCCCGAGCCTCTGTTTCTCCAGGCTAAACACCCCCAGCTCCTTCAGCCATTTCTCATCAGACTTATGCTCTGGACTCTTCCCCACCTTCATTGCCCTTCTCTGGACATTCTCCAGCGCTGCCCTTTTTTTTTTGCTGAGGAGCCCAAAACTGAGCCCAGTGCTCGAGGTGCGGCCTCAGCAGTGCTGGGGGACAATCACTTCCCTGGTCCTGCTGGCCACACCATTGCTGATATAAGCCAGACTGCCATTGGCCTTCTTAGCCAAATAGTGTAACAGGTCGCTGGTCATTGATGCCTTAGGTTTTAACGTTTATATTTTTCAAATCCTGTACTGCTAATGTAACTCTGAAGTTTCCTGTAGCTTGTTAAGTGCTGTTCTCTCATGCTCAGACAGACATAACAAAGCCTCTCTAGCTTTCTCTCAAAATACGCCCAGACTGTCCTAGGCCCAAGAACTGTAAACCATCATCTGGGGGAGGGGGAGAAGCTTGGGGAAATTCCATCCTTGGCTGGGTTCTGGTTGGTGAATTGATGCTGATAAAAACGTGTGAAGAACTCGTGACCTGTCGTCCATTTTGGGATGCACTGAGGCAGGACCCTCTGGAGCCCAGAGTGTACCTGTGAAAGCTTTTCAAATAAATACCTCCTTTATTCCTGTCTAGTCTCTGTTTCTAGGTAGCCATTTAGGGCATCACCATTTCCTCTTGGATTATGAGGGCTTCGTTCTGCTCCCCATCCTTCTCTTCCACCTCAGCGGCTGCGCTCCCGCTGGGCAATCCTCGTTCGGCGGGAGCCGCCGGGCGCCGCTTGGTGGCGCTGCGCGCGCGGGCTCTGTGCGCACCCGCCCGGGGCAGCGGCGGCTCCGTCACCTCCGCAGCCTCCATGGCCTGCATGGCCCCCATGGCCTCCATGGCCTCCATCGCCTCCCATCGCCTCCCATCGCCTCCATCGCCTCCACCGCAGCCATTGTTTCCACAGCTTTCCTCCGCCCCCGCTCCCCCGGCACCGCAAGGCCAGGCCGCGGGGATCCCGCCGAGCTCGGGACAAATCTCGCCTCATCCGGCGGTGTTCCCCACAGCGGCGGCAGCAGCAGCGCGGGGGGAGGCACACACTGGCGGGGGAAGGGGAGGGGGTGCCAGCCTTGCGTGGCACATCCCGGGGGCTGTTTTCTGGATTTATGTGCTTTTTGCCCAGCTCTGGACCACGCACACCTTAACGGTATCTCCATGCTGTTTCCCAGACAGAAACAGAATGGAGAGTGCAGAACAGAGATAGTTTCGAGGGAAATTTGAACTTTTGTAGCTCTTCACCAGGCACAAACCCCACCAGCTCCCTCTGGAAAAGCTCTGTATTCTTCCAGCGCTACAGCTGGTTTCCTGTAACCAAATCCCCAAGGGACCCAGATTTTTCCCCGATTAAATCTGGACAGAAAACACCAGGCTGGGTGAAAAACCGAACATGTTTCACTATTATTTTCGTGCATCTTATTGTTACCTAAGCTGCTGTTGTATACTTTCGCCAAAAAGCATTTTGGCAAATGGAATTTCTAAAGGGCACTTCTCAAAAAATAAAGAAAAAAATTAAAAGGTCAGCACTCGGTCTGTGTGAGTGTTGCAGATATGTGAGTGATATGCAGATAAAAGGAGATACCTCAGGATCTCCTCTGTGCACATGGGCTCACAGCACCCGGAGGGGAGGGCAATACTCAGTCTGGTGATGGTGTTCAGCCTCACCTTTCCTCCTCCCTCGCAGTGCTCATCCAAATCAGCCCCTGAAGACCCTGGCCTCAGCTACTATAAAGTAATGGCAGGCAAAAGCCTCTTATGAAGAGCAGGGATTTGAGTATTCCTATGTCATCCTGGAAAAAATTCTTGATCTTAAAACTGTGTTTGAACTGGTTTCGCAGGTTAGTGCACTTCTTTGTTTTTCCCCTTTGAGTCCCTCCTTTCTTAGCTGAAATAATCAGAGTTTTAATGTAAAATATGATATAAGTATAATAACATAGCATTTGCTAAAACAGTAAAAGGATCTGGCCATGAAGGCTTTGCTCTCACAACTGGTAATTAACTGAAGTGGATGATGCTATTTTGCAATGAGTGCAGCTTTCACTAGGGCTGCTCTGGTGGTGTGGCTCAGCCCTCTGTCTGGCCTGCCTGAATGTTCTTTCTTTCAAGAATTTTATAGACTTGGGGACACAACTGGGAAATTACTGGGGAAAGTAAGGTTTTCATAATGGTTGTTTTTACTTCAAGTGTTGGCACGTTCTGTCCCTCCAAATCTTGGTGATTTAATGAGGAGGCTTTTGACCCTGGAGATGACAAGTAAATTCACTTGATTTGCCAAACTAGAAATGAAGTGTCTTGTGATGAGGGAGTGGTGATGATTTTTTTTCTGCCTCCCTTACCCTTGTCCTTCCTCTGCATCCGTCTCACTTCCCTACTCTCATATGTGGTAGAGGCGCTTTGGTCCCTTGATTGGTGACCCTAAATTTCAACATACATGACTGCAGGAGCACTGTGTTGGGTTTGCATACCCAGCCCCAAACCTCAGCAGCCTGGAGGTCACCAGGAGATTTTAAGACTTGCTCCTTCTAGAGGGACAGGGTTTGAAATTGCTTCTCTTTTCATTCCATGGTCCTGAGAGTCTGCAGTCCCAAGTCCAGAGAAGGGGAAACATCAGCTTGTTTCCCCCAAAAGACCAAATGGAGATATTCATTTGGTGTCACTACTGATAAAAGGCAGAGCTGAGCCGCCCTGAAATGGCAAGGTCCTTTGGTACCTGCTCCCCTTTGGCCACACCCTTCTGCTCTCTTTGCTCCCCTGTAGAAGGAGTAAGGCAGAAGATCCCCTCCAGGCACAGCGCTTGCCCTCCAGAAACCCCAGAGGAGGAGGCAAAAGGAGAGGAACCGGTCACCCAGGACTGGCGTGCCCTCTTTCCAAAGAAATGCAGCTTGACTTCCAGCTGACCTTCAGTCTTTTACAAGCTAAAAGAGAAAGAGTTACAGAATTGTTAACAGCTATTTTATTGCACTTACAGATTGTGTGAGTTGCGTTTTATTGGAACGCAGCACTTGGCAGGTTCTGAATTTGGCTGCAAGGGGAAGTTGAAGGGCTGTGGTTACTCCAACATGTTAACCCCCTGCTCGCAGCATCTCCTGCTGCGCTGAGCTAAGCCAAATACTTGGCTACAGCTGCAACCTGTTTCTTTACAGAGCTGCCATGCCAAAAAACAGTGATGTGAAGCTAATAGTTTCTGACCATGAGAGAATATACCTGGGGGTTGTGGGTATCTAGAGACACAGGAATAGCTTTCAATCAAAGTGCCATTTACTGAGGCTATGGCTTATTGCTCAGCTTTGAGGAGAGGTGATGCTAGTTTGGACCTTCCAGGGTCAGGCTCCAAAGCTACTTTCTTCCAAATGGTTTTTTTCAACAAGAGCTCTACTCAAAGCAACATCACCTAAGAAAGAAATCTCTCCTTCCTTTGGCATAATTTTGCAATCAGGTTTATTTAATTTTTTACATCGATTACAGTGATGATTCACACAATACTTCCTTTTACAGTGGCAAAAGGCCCGTGCCAAAAACATTCTGTGCATTGAGAATGTGAATTTTTAGGTGCTTAGAACCTAACACTTGGAAGTAGAGCATGGCAGTGCTCAGCCTCTGCTCAGGGGGGCCTGGCTCCTGCTGGCACTTGCTGAAGATGCATTCTCAGTGCAAAGCTGGTGAGAGAGGGGGACTGCAAGCTGTGACTCCCAGAGACATTTTCACAAGGTGCTTTTATTCAAGGGGGAGAGCAGTTATGTGGAGATTCCTTGTTTCTTGAAGGAAGGTTAATATGTGCTTTTGAAAGTGTTTTTGATTATATCCATACTGGGTACAAAGCAAGATAATCCCCTTGGACCTTGCCAGTCAGCTTTGTTTTCCTGGATGCATCTTCTCATTTAGCACAGCTTGTTGCTCCATGACACCAGCTTTCTTCTGCATTTCTGCCTAAGTGTCCCTTGCTTTTTCGAGGGTTGCATAAGTTCATTTTATTTCTGGCCTTTGCAGTTTGGGAGGCAGACAATTTGGACAAGAGAATGGGCAGTCATAGCATTCCCATTCTCTTTGCTCTGCTTTCTGCCCTGATTTATCATCTTTCTGTCTTCATAAAGGAAGAGGCCCTGGCAGCTCTCACAAGATGTGGGATTTTCTAGCCTGTTATGCTAGTCCTGGGGTATACTGGAGAGATGACAAATTCTCTTGACCAGCCCAGCTTGGCAGCACAAACAGAATGTTGCAATGAGATGATTAAGAACCTAATTGATTGATTTTAATGTGAGAACTGAGACTTGGCTCCTGTATATTTGACTTCCCAAATATGCTTGGACACAGGCTGGTTTCTCTGCCAAAATACCTCCTCTGTACCACAAACCCATATCTCTCATTAAGAATACATTTCCCTGGGTGTGAGCTGGGTGGAGATCCTGTCCCTTACTTGCTCATTCATGGGTCAAATGTAGCCCCACAGCTGAAAGGGTCACAATGTCTTCCGTGGGTTTAGAGTGTGCCAACAGTTGGTCAGTACTCAGGCTGAGTGAAAACTTGCCTAGATTTGGGAGAAAATATGGGAATGGCCCACATAAATGTAGTTGAGCATAGGAAATAATTGCTTCTGAGTCCCAAAAAGTAATTGGAGCACTTCAGAAACTAAGAAATAACAGTCACACTTCACAGCCGGTATGTTATAAAGCAAGATGAACTGACAGCCACTAGAAGTACTGAGAAAAGAAAGAGAAAACATCTTACCTTGTTTATTAATCACTTTGTACTTCTATCTGAAACAATTTAGGATATTAGGTGAATTAGCTTGTCTAAAATTCCCTCTATCATTTGTATGCATCTAAGTCATGAATTTTGGAATAGATTTTCTAACCTAGGCATGCTGATCACCCCATAACTACATGCTTTATCTAAGTTACCCATCAGTGACAACTCTACAAACTTGCTTCCCTTTCCTATCACACCCCCATTCCCCAGCAGTCCCTGCCTCTGAGGGCTCAGCTTTTCCCAGGTCCCACAGTTGAGGTACCATGGTGCAGATGCCCACTGCAAAATGTTACAAGTTAAAAAAAAAAAAAAAAAAAGGCAAACTCCAAAGTGTTTCTGGAGATGTCAAAAAATATGAATATGTAGGCTTACAGAGATCTCTTGACTTATATACATAGGAACACTTCTTTCATTGTTGAGAGGAGACACCAACTTGAGTAATTTGTTTCTGATTCTTTGGAAAAGAATTTAAGGCATCAACTGATAAACTTTGGAAATTGCCCTGTTTGTGTAGCCAACTGTCCATATTTGGGCTAGGGAAGTATAACCCTGATCTTAACCCAGCCCTTCTGAGACTGGAGAAACTTGGTGGCCTGTTAAAACATAAGCTGTCTGGAGAATAGACTGTAAAAAAATAGGGGGACACAGTTACCATCTCTTTCATAATGTTCAACACAGAAAGAACCAACCTCATAATGTTTTCAGAGATATTGAAGATAAATGGTAAAAAAAATAGCTAAAATAACACAGCTGAAAACTTTTACCTGACTCTTTTTGAATATTAGAGTTTTTTATGCCTAACACTCATACTAACAGCTAACAAAGCCAATGGTATCCACATACAGTGAGGAAAAAACAGGTCTCAGCTGTTGTCCTTCTCTTACATAATGCAGGTGCCTACTTAGAGGAGACACCATCTCACCTAGGTGAATCTTGGCTCTTCTTCTGACAAGGCAATCTTGCAGCAAAAAAAGCTGATGTCTATAATTGGTGCAGCCAGCCCCACTTCTGTTGTTGTGAGACAAGCTGCACTGGCAGCCAGAAGCAATGCCCTTGCTCAGAAGCTAATGA
The DNA here is from genome assembly GCA_013400515.1 of Erpornis zantholeuca. NCBI lineage: Eukaryota > Metazoa > Chordata > Aves > Passeriformes > Timaliidae > Erpornis > Erpornis zantholeuca. The sequence continues at coordinate 62,146 of VZTN01032678.1, forward strand.
GGGGTATTTGTTGTGACTCTAATGCTGCTCTTCCTCCTCACCTGCTTTAGGGGTCTTTCACATTTTAGCCTTTCCAGATCGTGAGAAAACTGGTCAGACTGAGATGAATTTATAGGGAATCCCAGCACAGCCGCATAATCTCTCCAGCCAGAGCCATCTGCTGCTGCTTCCCCAGCTACATCAGTTTAATGAGAAGTAGCATCTCTGCCCTCTTTTTGCAACCTAATAAGAGAGCATGAGAGCACGAAGAAGCTGGGCTGGGAGACAGCCCGTGAACGCCAGCCCCAGCATCTGTGAGTGAATAGGGGGTAACAAGGGAGAACTTCACATGGCTAAAAGAATTTCACATGGGCTGGGACACAGCCTGAGAGACAGGAAAGATAGAACAGACATACCTTGGCCTGTGAGGGCCAGGCCCACCTGGTCACCATAAACATGCCATGTTTCAGCCTGGATCCTGAGCTGGGTTGCCAAGGACTGAACTCCACGTTTTTCTGCTAGTGAGAGTGAGGAGAACAACACCCTCCAGCATGGAGAATAGCTCTGGGGAAACTTCTGCTGAAGCAGACTGCAAGAGCTGGGTGAGGAAAAGCCAGGTGGAGAAAGGATGATGATGATTATCATTCCACAGATAGAGGTCATGCAGAGGCCTGAAAATGCAAAAGCTGGGAAGCTGAAGGTTTGCAGCAAGATTGCTAGTGAGAGAGGGAATGCTGCTGTGCAAAGGGAAGTCAGTCACTTGTTCCTTAGTAGGAAAGATTGACTAGACCCTTGCCCAAACACGAAGTGGGGACTGAACAACATCCGCGCAGAAGAAAACACCATATGCCTCCACTGCTGCATGATCTGTCGCTGTTGCACTAAAGAAGAGGCAAAGGCTTTCCCAGGAGTTACTGGCTCTGTCAGTGAGGATGACAAGGAAAGAAGGAGCACTGTGGCTGCACATGTTCCTGCAGGTTTCTGTAGTAGGAAAATCAGGTGGACCAGGCAGCCTTTCAGCATCCAGCAATGTCATCTGAAGCACAGAGCGTGACGGGTGGCCACGGAGGGCCGTAATCATCTGCACATCTGCTGGGAAAGGATGAGTGGGTTGCAGACTGGCGAGAAATTCCAGCACTTGTTACCATAGTGAGTTTCATAAATATATGTGTCTATTCCTACCTATATGAATGAGATGGAAAATGATTTTTTCACCTTCTTTATACATATAAAAAGTAATTTTAAAAGGTAAATTCTAGGTTTGAGTCTAACCAGTAAAACAAAACAGGTTGACTATGAAGAGAAAAGGTAATGAATTTACTGTTTAGGAATACAAAGTGAGAGAAGAACATACTATACACAAAAGTCTTAAGTAAAATTGGAATTAGAGGGTAATTTCAGGGATGAAGCCTGAAGGAAAAGGGAGTTAAGCAGAACTGGTAATTCCTTTAAATAATAATTTTAATACAGGTCACAAGAATGCAAAAAAAAAGTTGTTCCAGCAACAATGAACCAAGGAAAGAAAAAGCACTAAGAGATGATACTGGCTACAATGTGATCTCCTCTTTCACAAGGTAGGAGTGTACAGAAAGTGAAAAGCATTTTTTCTGAAAAAACGTGGGATGAAAGTCCTTGGTGAAAAGAACAACTGTGCACAGAGGAGAGCCCACTGCAGGAGCATGGCTGGGGAGCAGCCCTTTGGACGGTGTCTGAGAGTCTGTCTGGGTCTCACAAGCTGAAAGGGGTACTGGCAGTGTATCTGTCAGACACACCTTGTCTGATGCCAGCTTTCCCAAACTCCCTTCCTGGCCAGCAGTCACCTCCTGCATTGAAATCTGGACTGCCTCTGGAGTGGCATCAAAATTTGCAACAGGGAGATGAACTTCTTCCTCTTGGAGATCAGTTCAGGATATGTCTCAGTGTGTTGCTGTTGCAGAAAAACAGCAAATTCAGAGGTATATGCTATGTTCTGGTCTGCAAAATCAGGCAAGGACGGTCTGAGGTGTAGTGTGGAGTCTCTATTTGTAGACTGCACTTTGGAAAGAATCTGGAGGAGAACAAGGCCAATGATCTCCAAAATATGATGTGACAGAGAGGGCTGAAAAAACAGGAATGGCTTAGCCTGGGGCAGCCTAAGGGTGAAAGAGGGGAATATGCAATATGCAAATCTTCAAATAGATAGAGGGCTGTTGCAAGAAGCGTAAGATTTTCTGTATCCTTGGCAGGTAGGACAAGGAATAAGCACCTCTGACTGCACTGTTTGTTTTTTTAGTCAGCTGTTACTTTTATTTTTCTTTGGTTCTGAAGTGATTATGTATGACATGATACTTTATAGTTGCCTGCGGCTCTTTCCTTGTCATTTCTGGATGATTATACATGAACTTTCAACATCTGTAGAACTTGATGACTTCAATTTTGGATGCTGAACAAGTCTCACACGATATTTTATGTACTAGAGCAAGAGTCTAGCATGGGGTAGGGCAGCACTTTGCCTAATTGAATACTTCTGAAGTTTGATTGAGAAATATGGTTAATTTCTGTTCCTTTCATCTATTTCTGAAGGGTCAAACGAGATAGTCTCTGATAATTTCTACAAGGATATGCCTAGTATTTCTTAAAGACTTTTCTGTAAGGGCACTGTTCAAGGGAAGGCTAGGTGAAGAGAAGGTCTTTTGTGTGGAGGTCAACTGAACCTCTGCAGTGGAGCACTGTCCACATGACAGTGGCTTAGGGAAAGCCTTATGCTTAGGGAAAACCATTGAAGTAAGGTGATTTTTTTCCAGTGGCAATACTTGAATGAGTGTTAATTGCTGGGTGTGCAAATTCACTGACTCATTCTGGCTGTACGTGTTGCATGGCTTTTACTGACACCTCGCTCTTCTTCCCGTGTCCGCCATGTTCAGACCTGGTTTGTAACCATCACCCTGCCGTAATATATGAGTGTTTCTCTCGCAAATGGGAGCTTAGCACCATTAAATTCCCCTGAAGGATCCCAGTCTTAATCACTAAGTTAGGAGGAAATAAGAAGCTGGTGAATGAGTTATTCTGCTTTCTGAATCAGCTGTAGGATTGTTTTTGGTAATGGTCCAGTGAAGTTTAATATTGTGATAAGAGTCATGGGGGCTGGCGACAGAATTACGTGTTTCCCAATTTACAGAGAATCAATTAACATTTATTTGTCTTGCATCAGAATTGGCATGTGCATTTCTATTCAGGATCGTCAGCTGTACCACAGTTGAGAAAAGGCAGGTCTTTTAATCAAATATCATGAGAATTAATCATTTTTCCTGACTGTTTTTAATACTGGGCTTTAGGGATCTTCTAGAAGAAACAGGCTTTATAAGCTGAAGGTATCTCCTGACACACTATCTGCTAGGCCCTGCTGGTTGATGGTGATAAGTCATTGCATACCACCACATTTTTAAGCAATCTCTGTGAGGGAGTCTGAGGCAGCTGTGTAGTTTTAAGGATTAATGTAGGACCCTGGCTCAGTTTCCATTTCCAGATTTCTGACAACCCCTTCTTTCAACACAAGTGAAGTAAATCCCTGACACAAATGTACTGAGAAGGACTGCTCCAGATGTGCCAGCAAAGAGTGAAGGGACATGCCTTCTCAAAAAGCCACGTCATTTGTGCTTTCCTAATTACGTCATTGAACTCAGAAAGGAAAAACTCAGCCATGGTGAGATATTCCTCACCCATGTGTTCCTGCAGGACAGTCAGGGAAGGAGTAGGCCATGGGGAGAATTGTTTTCTGGGCACAGTGAAAAATTCTGAGCTTTGCATGCTGGAAATAATGATCTGTTTCTGGAGCAAGGTACTAGATTTTTGGAATGAAAATATGAGTGCTGTTGCAGACTTGCCAAGATGGATGTAGAGGGGCCCTCTCAGCTGAGAGAGGAATCTTGACAGCACTGTCCTATGTGGTGTCCCTGAAGGCTTCTGTCCTACCAAATATCTGCTCCTCAAATTTCAGGTGCACCTCATCTTTGTGCTCCTCCTGTACCTACTCCTTGTCCCCAGTTTTTCCAAACACCTCCTCAGTGCCAGCTGGGCTCCTAGGCTTGTCAAGTTGCAAACCAGAAGAGGGGACAGTGAGGACAATTTTTCACATGTGGGTGTTTGGCAGTGCCAGTGCCTGTCAGTCAGCATATCCTTAGCCTTCATTACTACATCTCTTTTTCCTGGCACATCACCCCTTGTTCCCTCAGCAGAGTGCCAGGACCAGCTTTTCTCACTGCGGGGTTTGTGCTCAGATCCGCTCACTGCTCTTCACTCAGGTGGCTCATTTCTCATCCTTCTTCCCTGCTAGCTTTTTGGACTCGCCTCCATTTTGGCCAGTTTTCACTCCACTTCACTTGTTCGACAGCTCAGTTCTTCTTGCTGTTGCTGATTTCTAGCTTCATGTGTAAATACAAAATAAAATAAAAAAAAAAAAAAAAAAAAGTGTGAGCAACAAGGGAAAAGGGAAGTTCAGTTTTTGGGGAGAGACTTGAAGAGCATGTTAGTAGGGATGATCTTGAGCAGCTTTGGTTCGGACCATAGGTGAAGAGCAGAGATGTACATGGGTGCCCAGCAGCCCAGCTGGTGGGTATCTGTTCTCAGCTCCTTGCCATTTGGACAGGCAGAGATGCCTCCAGACAGGCAGAGAAATCCTGCACCAGGCTCCTCAGACCTGAATCAAGTGTGACCTCCTGCAGGTGGAATTGGAAGTGTTTCAGTTAGCATTTGTGTCATGAATTAGCTGATGTTTTTTAACCTGAGGGTTTCGGGGAAGGCAAAGAGATTGTGTTAAATTAAATGGTCCTGGCTGGACGAAGCACAGGAGCAGAGTTGCTGTCATTGTCCCCCTCTGCCAGCCCTGCTCTAAAAACAGCATCTCACAGGGCAGGTACTTTCCTCTGGCACAGAGCTTGAGTCCAGTTTTATTCATGGGAGTGCAATTCAGATGACTATTACCTGTATTTATTTAGAAATGCATGTATCTAGGGTTAACAACAGGGATACTAATTAATGCAGATCGTTGTGTCCGATTTCTGTCATGCTAATAGCCATTCAGTTGCTAACTGTTCAGCAGCAGTTTCCTTTAACTGGGCTCCTAATACCAGCCCTTATGTTACCCCCATGGTTAGAATGAGATGTGCTTAAAATCTGCCCTTAGGAGGGAAAAGGACATTCTATGCTTTGTCAGTATTCCTGCCAGGCTCTCCATGCAGACCTAAAGAGACACACTTAGTATCAGTCTGAATGTGTCTTTAGAGAGACTGAGAGTTTTGTTTCATTAGGGCTCGATAGTGAAAAGTGGAAATTACGTTATGATTGAATTGATTAAAAAAGGAGGTGGTCATAGATGTGCTGCTGGGAGAGGGGCATGTGCCAGACAGGGCTGCAGCAGCCACAGGCAGCACTGCACTGGAATGAGCATCAAAGGCAACAAAGAAAAGACAAAGCAGTTGTCCAGCCTGTTCACAGTCTGTGGCAGACTGGTATATTTGCCGAAGGCCAGTAGTCTCTTCATTTCTTTTGGTACATTGAAACTTCATCTCTGAAGCTCCCTTTGGGTCTCAGATAGCAATACTCACTACCTCCTTTTTTAACTTCTTTCTGTCAAAGTGAAGAAAAAAATATTCCTCCCTAAACATGTAACAGCATTGAACAAAAAAAGTAGAAGAGCAACATGTTGGAGGTATGGCAGAGGAAGAGGATGGCAGCCTGGCAGAGGCAGCACCAGTTCTGTTCTGCAGTACAGAGATGTGAATCTGGGGGCTGAGGGCAAGTCTTGGGGGTAGCTGCCCAACCACTCTGGCTCTGGGGCTCTGGGCAGCACTCTCCTGCTCGCCACCTCCAGTGTGTTTAACTCTCATGTTTCACTACTGCCTTGCAATCTGTGGGGAAGACCTCGGTTTAGTAGCCCACTCTGCTATATAATATTATTCGTTACAAAAGGTGCTTTGAGAATAATCAGGACTGCTTTCGCACTCTGAGGCTTCTCGATTTTGTTTTAGCCCTGTGTAACTCTAATGTCTTGCACTCGTGGTTATGAAACATGGGGGTGTCACTTCTTCCCCCTTCAGGACTCAGCTCTCTGAACTCAGCCCCCCTGCCCCCTTGCTGCCTCTGAGGGCTAGACGGTGAGGAATCTGAATTTCTGTTGCACTTTCTGCCAACACTGTTCTCTCCATCCATCCTTTCCTCTGCCCGATCTGCCTTTGATCTCACAGTGCTCCCACAGATGAATCCTTGTGGCTTCTTGAGGTGTTACTGGCAACAAGCTGTGTATTCTCCTCCTCTACCTGAGATTATCCTCTCAGTCAGAGAGTGCTCAAACCTGTTCCTTGGGTAATTCATTGCCAGGCTGCAAATAATAGGGATGGGTGATCCCATGTGCAGTCCGTGTCACAAGGATGGGAGTCTCTCAAGGAGGGCTGGTGGAAAGCTGAGGGTATCACTACCTTCACCCTTCCTGGTTAAACCCACCAGAGCTTGTGTCTTCAGATGCTGCCCTGACTGGTATCCTGGATATTGAATGCCTCCAGCTTCTTACACATTTGCCAAAACTCACTGCAGCTCCCTTTGCCCTATTATTTGTCCTTTTTACAATTATTCTAACTCACAGTTATCACAATTACAAGCTGTCTCTGATGTACTTACTGATCTTGCCCTAGAGCCAGGGCAGGGAATTCTCCACACTCTCCCTTTGGAGAACACCATCCCATGCTGCTAGAATTTAGGCGAGCCCACAGCCTTTATTGACTTAGCTCTTCATGTCCCCTCTCACAAATACTTTTGTCCCTTCTCCTTTTCATGGTAAAGTGAGAATTAAGGTTTTATTCTTATTGCACATCTGTGCTTAGATGACCTGCTGCCTTCTACTTCAAACAGCAGCTTTCTGGGGCTAAACTATTAAAACCTTATTGAGATACATATCCATCTTCTTGAAGCTTCTGGTCCTTGCTCTGAGATCTAGCTCTGCCTTCAGTTCTTTCTACTGTGTTTGCAAATGTCTGTCAGAACTGGAGCTTGATGTAATCTGGCAGCGTGCTGCCTATTTAAGTAGCTGAGACTCCAGTCTGTTACAATGTGTATAGGCTTTCCTGACTTGCATTGACTGCCTCGTCTCTGGCATTCAGCTATGAAATATACGACTCAGAAAATAGAGCTTGAGCAATAAATATTGACTAATACGAAGTAATGTATCTCTGGAGAGTTTCTTTATCTGCATCAAAAGCTTTTAAAGCGGCTGTTGTGAAGGGGTTGATGACAATAGATTTGGAAGAGTGGAGAACAGCCTCACATAGCCCTCAGGCCCTGCAGAGCACCCAGGATTTAACTGCTGGGTGTAAGTCCTCCAAGGAACTGGTGTTTGTGTTCAGACTCGTGGACAGTCTGTCTTGCATGTGCAAATATTGAGACTGAGACTCTTGCTTAGGCAATAGGCTCATTCAAAGGAGGCTCTGTTTTCACTGGCAAACATGGCTGTTTTGATACATGTCCTATATCCAAACTATAGCTTTCTGTAAGAAATATTACTTGAACTATATGTTCTGTCCTGACAAAATGATGCTCAGTTTCCAGGTTTTCTTGGCCTTGTCCAGTGTCTGCTCTCCTCCCCCACATGCACATTATGCTATGACAGGATGTAACTAATGGTTTCTCATGCTTGGGATATAAAGTAAATTCCTAATATTTGCCATACCTTATCTCTAGACACCTGATAACTCAGATCTGATAGGTGGTGCTTGACTTTTTAGGTACCGTTTATAAATCCTGACATGTAACACCTTTACATGGATGTTTCAGGAGGTGATGGCTGAATACTGGTTGTTAACTCCTGTGCGCAGGATGTGGCTGCGGATAGATGCTGGTGTGTGCCCCGGTGTATCCGCACTGTTCTTAGTCTTCTGGCCATGGGATTACTCAACGCTACGCCTGCAGCAGACGCGTCCTCCCCTACCTCCACCGCCCATTCGCCCTGACCTAGCAGGGGACAGGTTCCTCGCTGCGGGCGAGGCCCCAGCTGTCCCTGCTAGGGCCGGCTCTGCCGGCAGAGGGCAAGAGGTGCCCGCGCTGAGCCGCGCCCCGCCGGGGCTCCGGCCGGCCCAGCTGCCTTAATCTCAAGGAGGCTTCAATAAGACTGCCCCGGTGTTGGTGGCTCCCTGACCCCCCGGCGGCCGAGGCTGCGAGGGGGCTCTGTGCTTAAGGAATCCAAGGCGAAGGCGCAGCTGAGTGTGTCCAGTGCAGACCCTTCGCCTCAAGCCGGTGTGAGCTCTGCTCCTGGATCAGCGAACGTGCCGGGCACTGGGTTAGAGATACCGAATCACCTGCACCGTGCTCCGGCAGAGCCGGAGGGCAGGTGGCTCCTCGCCAGCATCTCTTCTGTCCTCCCGGCGAGTCGCACCCCCACACCGGGGAGCTGACGGCAAGAGGCTGCGGTGGCAGAGGGTTGGGGAAGGGCTGGAGGTTAAGGGGTTGGGGCTGAGCTTGTCCTGCCACGGGACAGGACGATGTTTGGCCCTGGCCGAGGGATTTGGTGCTAAGAGCGAGACTCCCAGCGCACAGTGACGATAAACACACCGAGAGTTTTACAGACACGAGAGTCTCCCAGGGAAAGGGAAAGGGAAAGGGAAAGGGAAAGGAGGACTCTGAGACCCTGGCAGCACTCAGATCCAGAGTGACTCTCCCAAATGCCGCAGCACGGGAGACAGGCCTGTCCCGGGAGCATCCGTGCTGCTGCCGGCGTGGAGCCGGCCGGGCGGCGGCT
>VZTN01032678.1:76951-102309 GCA_013400515.1 Erpornis zantholeuca
TCCCCGCCCGCTGGGGACTGTGGTCTGGCCGCCCGGGGAGCGCCCTCCCGGGGCAGAGGCGACCCGCTGGCTGCCGGTAATCGTCGTGCTTCAGGGAGAAGGGTAAAGGATAAGTTAGCGCGGTGGTGATATGCGACGGTATTTATTTATTTTGGAAGGAAGGCTGTAATTAACCCTAAATAACAGCCTTGCACCGTGCAGGGGGAAGTCTGCTGGCCCCATCAAAGCGGGCAGAACAGGGAGTGACTGAGTGATGTGAAGTCGCAGATACTGAAACTATGTGCCTGATAATGATATAATTAGGGGATCACAGACTTCTGGCTGCTGTTGACTTCAAAAGCTTTAAGAGAAGCCTGCAGTCTCTCCTGTAGCCATCTTGACTAAAAGCATACATTTTTCTTTAATAGCTACATACAGTAACAAGAAAGAGGAGGGAACAGAAGGGCATTGTTCACTGTTTCAAAATACTAAATACCCTTCCTGGCCTTTTGCATGGCACAGGAAGAAACTTTATGAATTGACAGAAATACAGTTTTAATACAGTAATACAAAGTCCATTCTGTTTCACTGGAAACGTGGCTTTAATTAAAAAGCAGTTGAATTAACCTGATGACTAGCCTGTCAGATTTTGTTTATAAGATTGTCTTAGGGCAATTAAATGTAGATTTTTGAATTGTATAAGCAGTTAAAATGAAAGTATGTGTATTGTTTCACTTTATTCCCGTACTGTGCTGAAAATCATGAAAGAACTGTCAGTTCTGGTACTGTGCCATGTTTGCCTCTTACTTTTAACCCTCATACAGTGCAAAAATTGTGAAAACTATTTTTTCAGGGGGGCTAGGGAGAGACCTTATATAGAATGCTTAATAAATGATTGAATCCTTTTTTCTGTAACATGCTGGATGACAGTAAGTGTGAATTCATGTAAAATAGGTTACTTAGTCTGAAAGCCCAAGGGAATTGGACTGGAGACAGTGAGACACTCCATCATTTGGCTTCTATTAAGCAGAGTTATTAAAGAGCAGCGGGAACTTCAAGGCCTGCAGCCTGCAGTAGCATTTTGGGGAAAGTATTAAGGTAGCCAGACGAGGGGAGGCGAACTTGTTTGGGATGATTTTTAACATCTTGAAGAACAGTTCTTTATAGATATAGGTGGTAGGTAACATCATAAAGAAGGGGTGGCAGCAGGGAAGCCTGTCGATTGGTTTTTGAAGTGCAGACTGTAGAAGAAAGACATCTGACAATTCCTTCGACTTTGAAAGCATTGGTGCTACTGTGATGGCAGGAACAGTAGGCCCACCAGAAGTAGTTTTAAGTCTATTCTTTCTAGATTTTCTCCAAAATCTGGCTTCCTCTTAAACCTTGGCTCAATGGCATGCTGAGTTATGTTTGAGTTGCAACTTGCCTAGAAAGAGTAAGTTTTCACTACAGCATGGGACATGTTTAATTCATAACAGAGCAGTTTGGAGAGCACAAAATGAAGAATTTTATGAAGGAAACTTTTTTATCGCTTCCTTCAGAAATTTTTGAGGTTTCCTGAGACTTTTCATACAGCCAGTAGAGGATTTTCAATCTAAGTGTTTCCTCTTTTCTACTGTATGTTGGATTGCATGTAAAATTGGGGAGAGGCAAGGGGGAGCCTTTAGCCTTGCTGTTTCACTCCATTAAAAAACTTTACATTTGAGTTGAGAGTCATTGTCTCTGATGAGCAGAATGATTATAAATTGGAACTTTTTAGTTTTATAATACTGATAAAAAAGCCTTTTTGCATGAATAATTAGTTAAAGAATTTCTCTTTCTGGAGAAATTACAAATAGTTGCTCAGTTTCACACAGTAAAACCTTCCTGACTGAGAGACTTAGATGGTAATGGTTCTAGCTAATAGCTTTATAAGGTGTTAGTTAAACCTTTTAAATTTTGGCACACTATTGAGAGGTAATAAACAATTCAGTGGTTCCGATTTTTTTTTTCATTTGTACATAAATATTTAAACCTGATATTTTTGTTGTGTGCTTAAGCCCAGTTAAAAGAAATGTTACTTTTATAAAAATAGAATGCTGTTTTAATGGTTAAAACATAGATGTGACTTTCTTCTAGGACTGAAAGTGTATGTTGCTTTTAGAACTGGTATTTCACTTTAAATGTGGTTAAATGGAACTGCTGACAGCGAGTGGAAGTAGCTATAAAATGGTCTTGTTAGTTATTTAGCTCAGAAAAAAGCCACTGTGACCTTCCCTTCCCCCCCCCAGTCCCCGTTCTAGTGAAATACTCTTGCTTTAATTCAAAGGACTATAGTACTAGTCATTAAAGCAAGTGCCCCAAGGCATTTACAGGGATTAGGGTTACAACGAGGTAGGCACTGTACAGTGATGGGAAGGAAACAACCTCAGCTCTTGTGGATCCACAGCCTAGAGAAGTACCTCAAAACTGGCACCGAGTTTAGTTGTGTGTTGCTTATGGCTAATAAGGATATATGGTGAGATGTCCTTAGAGGACCAAGTTCTTACCTTTCTTGCACAATTTTTGTTTTTTTAGGTGAAATCAGATGCTACTGTGATGCTGCACACTGTGTTGCAACCGGCTATATGTGCAAATCTGAGCTTAGCGCCTGCTTCTCCAGACTGCTTGATCCTCAGAATACACATTCCCCACTTACTCATGGCTGCTTGGACTCTATTGCAAGCACAGCTGAGATCTGCCAAGCCAAACAAGCACAAAACCACTCTGGTACCACCACCATGTCCACATTGGAGTGCTGTCATGAAGATATGTGCAATTACAGAGGACTACATGATGTTTTGTCTCCTTCCAGGGGAGATGCTTCAGGTAAGGCAATGAAACTTCACTGAAACCCCTCTTTGGCCATCAGGCCAGCAACAGTCAAAACTTTGTGCATCTGCTGTTATTGATTTAGTTGTTAATGTAAGTAGAGACACCAGAGGGAGAAGAGGGTGGCTGGATGCAGGGGAACATCTCAGCTAATTAGCTTTTTTATCTGCATTAATATTGGAAGCCTCTCTTGCCATCTTGACATGGCTTCTAAGAATCAATGCCAGTGGTGTTCCTAGTTATACTGGCTATTGGGGTAAGAAATTCTGTGTTATAAGCAGACTTAGGAACTTTTTTTTTCCTTACAGGGGTATTTTCTGTATATACTGCAGAGTGTAGCAGTTGCTCCTTAAACTTATCAGTGTGGGATTTAAGGGAGTTGCTTATATGTGAAAAAGAGTATATATATAAAACCTGAAATAAGCTCCACATCTTTCTGCTTTGCAGGACAAGGGAGCAGATATCAACATGACAGCAGCAGGAATCTCATCACCAAGGTGCAGGAATTGACTTCTTCGAAAGAGTTATGGTTCAGGGCAGCTGTAATTGCTGTTCCTATAGCTGGTGGGCTGATCTTGGTGCTCCTTATCATGCTGGCCTTGAGGATGCTCAGGAGTGAAAACAAGAGACTGCAAGATCAGCGACAGCAAATGCTCTCTCGTTTGCACTATAGTTTTCATGGACATCATTCAAAAAAAGGGCAGGTGGCAAAATTGGACTTGGAATGCATGGTGCCTGTGACTGGTCACGAGAACTGCTGCATGACCTGTGATAAAATGAGACATTCAGACCTCAGCAATGATAAAATTCTTTCACTAGTCCACTGGGGAATGTACAGCGGACATGGGAAGCTGGAATTTGTATGACCAATTATTTTTTAATCTGAGCTAAACTTACTTTCTGAACTCTTGAAGGCCTTTGGGTTCTGCTGGACAGGAGCACTTTATCTTAAAAACTCTCATAAATCATCTTTGAGAAACAAAGGACCTCTGCAAACAGAATCTTGGATATTTCTTCTGAAGGATTCCAAAAGTTGTCCTATTTGCACAGAGTAAAATACACTCAAATGTATTGTTTGCTTCAGAGTTGTGAAAGCAAAAATTAGAAGTTGTAAACACTGTCACCAGGGTTATCTGAACTGTAGGGAGCTGAGAATTGAGTTATTATAATAAACTGTATGCAAGCTCCTATGTTTCCTGACTTATTGTAAAGATTTTTTAAAATATATATATATTTTGTCTGAAACTTGCTTGTGACTTTTGTTTTGGAAAACATATTTTCTTGTGGATGATAGTGGAAAACAAATCAAGGTGTGCATGGTAATGCCATGCATAACAATTAGATTCTGAAAGCAGACTCTTTTCCTACTCTGTGAAGGAATTTAGGTGGTTATTCAAGAATGAAGCTGGCAGATTTATTGTTCTATACTTCAAGTAGCAGTGAACCCACATCCTCAATTCTTGGCTGTTGAATTTTGTTAATAACCTCATTGAATTCTTCCAAAGCTTTGTGAGATAACTACTTCTTCCTCTGTCTTAATGAAGTAAGACTTCTTCTGTGCAAAATGTGTCAGAAAGTGACTCCTAATTCTTTAGAGCTGGTTTTCCTCCCTTGTCTCACTTGTTTCTATGATCTGTTTTCCTTTTGTACCTTTTGCACCTGAACCTTTTTTGGGGAAGAGAGGGAAACCCCAAAACCGCACTGCCTATTCAGCGGTGGTTTGGTTTTTTGTTTTTTTTTTTTTTCCTGTTTATGGCCCCTCTGGGCACAGTGGAAAGCATCTGCCTTGCTTTTCTATCATGTGCTCCTAGTTTTGTGTGGGACTGAAGAAGCAACAGTATACTTTAATCTCTGCCTCCTCCTGTATACTATTCTTGCATAGGTGGCTTTTCTTCCTGGCCAGTATTTGTGCACTTAGTTGTTTCTTACTCCTGCTAGTTGGCTTCACTTGATCATTTCATATATTCAATGCTTAGTTGCTAAAAACAAACAACTTCTGGATTATTCAAGGAATTTATTATATTTATTTTTATTAGACTTTATTAGATGCTTTATTAGACTTTGCAGTAATTAAAGTGTACTTGCATAAAAGGCTTATGCCACATCACAGTAGAAGAAGCATCCAAAATGCTGCTTCAGAAGAAAGAACTTGGCAAGAACCTACTATTCATCTATGTTTTAAGAAGCTTTATAAATACTTCTGCCTCCTGTTCTGGCTGTGAGGTTGAGGTCCTACAAGTGTCAGTAGTGAGACGGGGATGGCACACACAGGGTTACAACAACCTTGCAGCAATGCTCTGATCCCCTCTGCTGTTTGCTGCACACAGTAGATTGCTTTGGGCTGTGCAGCCTGAGATGCAAAGGAAGACCTGCCCCTCGAAGTCACAGGCTTGTGTTCCTGAAAGTACACTTAAATGATGTGGTAGGGTTGTTGTTGGAGATAACTTGGTCACTTGGCTGATATCAGGGGTACTGATACTGCAAACTTACCCCTACAGTTAAACACTCATATGGGCCAAGTGCTGTGAGAGTCTTGGGACTGCCAAGGTCCCACTGTGCCCGTGTTTGCAATATTAAAGTGCAGTTTAGAAGGATTAGTTTCATCTCTGTACCTTGAAATGCTGATGCTTCTTACTTCTTCAAAGGGCCTGGAGAATTGCCTTTAATGCAGAGAAGTTTATCTTCTGATTTCTACCTCTTTCTGCTGCTGAAGTTTAAGAAATTACGTGGCCACAACTTCTCTTGGAATCTGGCCTGTGGTCTTCTGGCTGACCTTTCAAAGTGCTGCTTTCCTATAAGAGCTCTGCCCTTCCTTTGCACTGATCTGAAAATCTAGGGCAGTTGTCTGCTCTGCCAAGTGTATTATTTTTGGGAATGGCTGACTGGGAACTGGATGCTGGAAGAGACAAACCTGAAATACCATCTGTAGCTGCAGTAGTAGTTACTATGACTAGACAAGTTAGAATATCTGATGGCTAAACCTTTTAAGTGCCTTCTCCAGCAATCAGAGGGAGCATGTTGTATAGTCATTTAAGCATCCTGTGACCTTCACCACTCATTTGCTGCTGATTTGAATACATAAGGGCCTATTTATGCTTGCCATTAAAAGGCTGGTAAGACCAGGATGCTCTAATTGGCCCCTCGCTGTGTAGATGTTTTAAAGAAGAAAAGAACTTGTTTGCCATCCCCTGCAGTCATGGCAGCAGGGCCACAGAGTGCTGGGGCTGGGGCTTGAGTTAGCAGCTGCCATCTCCTGGGGTTGTTCTGTTACCTGGTGTGGTACTTAAAGTTTAGGTGTGGTAGCTGATATGGCCTAGGAGTTTCTGGGCTATGAGTTGGCTAAGCTTTCTTCTAAGAAGAAAATTAACTGTATCTCAGCCAAAACTGGGACATTATGAAATCTGGATTTCCAATTATTTTAAAGCCTTTATATTCAGGAAATTGTGTTAGGAGTTCTGGTGTCTGTCTGGCAGCAGCTATGTGAGTTATGGAATGAGCTCTGAATCTTTTCACTGAAGCTACTGGCTGCAGAGTCCAAAGGGCGTTGGAGTAAGCAGTAGCTAGCTTCATTGCTAGTATTTCTGTAGTGGCTGCTTATATAGCCTGCAGGCTCCAGCACTATTTAGAAAACTTTTATTCCTGTGACAAGGAGGGTCGTTGGTCATGTTCCCTGGGCTTCCTGGCTGCTGGGTGCTGTACCAGCGTGAAACAAGGCAGACCTAGACAACCACTTCACCCAGCCGAAAAATATTAATAGCTGAAGACCCTAGCCAGAGGCTGGAGGCTGAAGAGGTGAGACAGTAATCGAAGGCTATCCTTTTAAATGCATTTGAGTTAAGAGCCTGGATTTGCCATTGTGCTGAGCACTCTCAGGTTTCCCCTGCAGACAATAACAAACACTCCTTTCTTTGAAACCCCTGCAAGCCTGGGAGCGTAAGAAGGACAGCCCTCTCTATTTCCAACTGAGAAAGTCTCTCAGATTGGAATAAATGAAATCAAATGTCCAAGATTTAATTTAGCATAGCCTGTGCCCCTCTCTTTATCTGATTCTTTCCTCAAAACAATAATGGTTGTGGCTTTTCTTATGTCTCTGCCTCTCCTGGCTTTGTGAGCCGCTGGGTTGATATGTCTCCTCTTAACTCCTGCTGAACTGATTCTATTAAAAACCCCTTACTCCACAGGGGGCTTGACCTTTTTCTGAAATACCAAATGCGTCTGCTTTGGAAATCACAAACTTCTCCTCTAAAGAGCTTGTAAATCTGGTTTCAATATTGAGTGATTACAGGCTGTGTGGAGAGCTTGAAAGTAAGCAGCCACTTCTGGTAGCAGAGTGCTGGAGCTGGGCTGCGGGAGCTGAGCACGACTCTCATTTTTCACCTCGGTGTGTGTTTAGCGTAAAACCACTGACGTAAGCTGATTCAGCCAGATTAGCCGTGGGGTGACTGGTCAGGCTCTGGTCGCAGGATGCTTGTCTCTTCTTATCAGGACCCCAGAATCCAGTTTTTGTTGTACAACCACTCGCTCTGTTGTAAATCCAGGGATCTCCTTGCAAATGGGTGATGCCCTAGAGGTCAAACACCCAAAAAAGCCTGGGAAAAGAGCAAGGCTTTTTCTTAGGCGTAACGTGTAATAGATGCATCCGCTCCTTCTCTTGCTGCTGTTGTGATTATTAAAACAAGGTATGAAGAAGGGAAAACATATCTATCACCAGGCTGCGTGTGTGGGATGGGATGTGCCTGTTAGCTACCAGTCAGTGGGGTTCCACAGTGAATAAATGAAAGCAAAATTTGGCCTTCTCATTGAAAAGGGAGGGGATAAGAAGATTATCTACCAAGGAGAAAACATCTACAGTTGAAAAACCCCACACCATAAGGCACAGATTGAGTGAATAAAAAAGTCTCTGAAGAAGGCAAAGTTGGCTTTATTTCTTTTTTCAGATGCTTTCCCACATGGAGATCAAGGATGGATAGGATATTTGTATAGTATATCAAGGACTGGAAGGATATTTGTATTATTCCAGTGTCTGGTCACTTTGCAGAAAGAAACTCTCCTTGTTTTGGTTCTAGAAGTTACTTGGGGAAGTAGTATTTTGGATCTGTCACTGTGGTTTTTTTCTGGGGAAAAACAAATGGTAGAGAAGTGCTGGTAAATTACGGTTATCTCTTGGGAGAGGCCCAGTGTCTCCAACATTATGAATTCTGGCTTCCTCTAAATAAACACCCAACCTCGTTTTCTTTGTTTCACCTCTAACCCTCATCTGCAGCCTTTACAATCCCAGGGGGTGAATCCTGAAGTAAAACAAACTGCAAGGGAAGGAAGCCAGGAGGGAGCCGCAGTGCCTGCAGATTAACAGAGCCTTCTGCTCTCCAGCCAACCTTGACAAAAGGATTCAATCCTGAGCTGACCTTCAGGGGAAAAGCAAAACAAAAACCACCTTGACTTGAACTTTCAAGACCGCAGGAGTTAAATGCATGGTTTGATGTCTCTTAAAGGGAGCAGGGAGTTAGAAATGCCCAACACCTGTCTTGCAAACCCAAATCCTAACAATTTATCAAAAAATCTGAGCCACAAATCACATGGATTTGAAAAATTTAGGATTTGCTCATCACTGTTTCCAAGTCATTCAGTGTTACTAAAAGGGTTTAAAATGTGCTTTTCATTCCCTGTTGTAATTCTCTAGGCAAATCTGTAACATTTGGTTAAGCAAATAGTAAGTTCTGTTGAAACATCAATATTTAAATGCAGCTTTTCACCGAATAAATATTTCTGCCTGGGAGCAGTTCCTGCCTCCCAGCCGAGCCCTGCTCCTTCCCCTGTAGGCAGAAAGGAAGAGAACAAGTCAGCCCTGACTTCATAAAAAACCACACTGGCATGAATATAGGGTGACTCAATTTTTAAGAACCTTTTTATTAGAACTGAAATGTAAGAGTATTTTTCTCTTTCTAGTTATCACACTTGGCTCCCCTTGGCTATCGGCTGCATTTAAAAAATACTGACTTGTGACAGCTTGTTAAGAATGGAGTCTCTCCTGTAATTGCTTTTTTACCTATTAAATTTTCAGGATAGTGTCTGTGGAGCAGCAAGGCAATGAGCACTTGCCTTTCTCTTAACATTAATTTTTACATGTTTTCCAACCAAAAAAAAGGTAGAAGTGGCACAATGACAAACTTCTAGCATCTGTCCAGGATAGGCTCTGGGGGGCAGGGGACTGTCACCCCAGCAGTGCCAGTGGTGTAGCTGGTGTGGCTGCTGAGTGCCAGGCTAGTGTCTGCTTTTGGGATCATCTGCTTTTTCACTCCAAAAACCTGCGGGTTGCAGATTTAAATCCCCTTCTTGTCACTCAGGAGGAAAATATTGGTGCACTAAATCTCCTCCTGGCACTTGGCTGTGACAATGGGGAGGGAGGAGCAGTGCACGCCTAGGATCCTGCCCAGGCTGGGGATACTTGTATTGGTGTGCAAATCAGGGCTTGTGTCAAGCAGGTTGCTTTGAAATGCTCAATTTGTTGAGTTCTGGCTGTGAAGTAGCTATTTCATCAGTGGAAGAAGATTTATTAACCAATTTTTTATGGCTATCGACAATGGCTTAGCTCCAGCAGGGTCCCACGCATTTTTATGAAGTGCAGTGGGTTCCAGAGGTAGAGGTGTTTTGTATTGTTCTGGTATTTTAACCCAGTGAACTAAGGCCTCTATCCTGCGAATACTTAAGGTTGTGCATAATTCATTCCTGTCCCAGAGGCTGTTTTGTCCCTGCTGCTGGCAGGGCTTTGCTGAGCTCTAAGCTGGATACCTGCTCTTGCAGTGGGCTCATGGTTGAGGAGCTGCAGCAGGCTCTGGAGCAGCTTTGGTAAAGCATGGAGGGGAATTCAGAGTCAATGCCAGCCTTCAGTCACAGTCACAGCATGGGTGGCCATCTGTGTTTTCCCTCAAGCAGTCACCCAGCTGCCCTGGCTGTGCTTGGTGACGGGGGAGCAAAAGCCCATGCTGGACACAGTTCAGGGGCCAAATTAGTGTGGATGTGTGTTTGTCAGGGCAGCATCTCACCTGGCTCAAGAGCCTTGTCCTGGGCTGCGGCTGGCCCTTTCTGGAGGCGGTGTAGGGAGGAGCACCCTGACAGTGCAAAGGGAAGGAGGGCTGCTCCTCCTGTGCAGGGTGCTGGCCCTGCTGCACACTGAGGCTGTGCTCAGGAGGGGCCATGGTTTATAGGTTATGAAGTTATGCCTGGTTTAACTTTCCAAAGCAATGCCCCCGGGCAAATCCACACCAGCCCTGTGCTTACAGGCACCTCACCAGCCCCAGGCAAAGCCACAGCTTTACGTGACTGTTTTCCAGAGCCATGAGATAGTGTGTTTCCGTCCTCCCATCCCTCCATGCAGGAGGGCTTGCTCCTGGGCTCGCTCTGGAGCACCTTCATGGTGCAAGCAAGGGCAGCACAAAGCAGCAAGTGCAGAAACACAAATGCTTGTGCAGCAGTCTGGCTGCTGACAGGATTGTTTGTTTCCACATCTCTCTACAAAAGATTTCCATCACCTAAAACCTTTTATGCTTTTGCACACAAGAAATCACATGACTGCTAAGCCTGCAGAAGACCAGCTCTCTAAGTGTACCCAGTGCCCAAAGCTGCGCTCTCAGCCATGCATGATGGTCAGGGTTTTAATTACATGAACACATGCAGTGGTTTTTTCACAAAACCTCCTCACTGAATCTCCCCTCCAGCCATCTGGGTCCCGCTCTGGCTGGATACAATCTCTCTGCAGCTCTTCATCTCCCGTCCTTGCTCTGGCTCTCCCTCCCCCAGATGCCTTTCTTCAACCTCTTCTCCCAGGGCCGGAGGTGCAGGACGCCCTGCCTGCGCTGGAGCAAACTCTCCCTGGCAACAGGTACGGTTCCCAGCCTCCCCAGCTGTTATCAGTCCACAATAACCTTTCCCTTATTTGATTTTTTCCCCCCAGGAGACTGTAGGGGACAGCCACAATTATGTTTCTTCCTACCCAATTCCATCTGTTTGGTAGTGGCAGAGTAGATAGGAGAGAGGTTCCCTCACGGTGTACTCGTGAGGGAGGCAGTCATCCTCTGCCAGCCTCCACTGACTAGCAATCTCCTCTCAGGATGGGACTCCAAATGTGGGGGTCATCCTCTTCATTAATGAAAAGTATAAAACACACTCTCTTGGAAATGATTTTTTTGTGAAGCTTTTATATGAGGAGCTGGAAACACTTCTTTTTCTGCATCAACAGATGACAGAAATAACTTTTTTTGTTGTTTGTTAAAAATGCACCAAATCTGGGACCTGTTCAGACATTTATTTATCATAATGCAAATGAAATTTGCCATGTATTTTTGTTTTAAAAAACATCCTGTACCAAAACATAACATTTCTAATTGTGTTTATAGGCTGGGTTAAAATTGCTTCACAGCAGCTTTTTGCTGTGGGATGGATTGGTTGTGGAGTTTTGTAATCTCTGCCTTCATTACTCGCTCTGTTATCTGTCCCGATTGCTGCTGTGCTTTACTGACTGTGGGATAATTTTGTCTGTAGAAAGGTTGTCACCCTTTACCTCTTTGAACTGAACTTTGTCTCCTTATATCTAGTGGGCAATTGGCACTTCTGTCTTTCTCCTGGAAGGGAGAGGGACCCCCATGGCTCCAGGGACTTCTGCAACCTTCTGGGTCTCTGACCCACTCCTCAGTGCCCCCCTCGCTGCCCCCACTGGGTGAAGCAAGATGCTGGTGGTTCTGCTGGCATCTTGCAGCTTCCAGGAGAGCTGCAGGCTCCAGGAGGAATTTTATGGCAAGCACTTTATCATAGGTTATGGCTGAACATACACAAGCACTCCCAGTGACCAGTGTAATCCACTCTTTACTAGCATAATTTGACTTTATTTTTTATTTACACAGGGAGGCTTGGGCGGAGTGTTATGTACATGGTATCAGAAAAACAGTCTGCTCCACCTCGGGGCTGCACACGTGCTGCAGCCAGCGCACCCGAGGGCTCCGGCAGCCCTTTGTACGGAGCTTCCCACACGTGGGAAGCATTCGACTTTCTCCTATGAGTGTCTGAGCAAGCAGGTTATAGTGCCCCAGTAATCTTCAATACATGGCCAAACATTCAGTGACATTCCCTGTTTTACAATGGCAATTGATGAGCCTGCAAGAGTGTGCAGTGCAGCACCGAGCCGGTGCCCACTGAACACGGCTAATCTCTTATCAAAGCGGTGCATCCCTTCTGGGACTGCACCCTATCTACACATTGATACTGGATCACTCATGAACGATTTGCAATTCTGTAATGAGTAATGAAATATCCTGGGAGCTCTTTGCTCACAAATAGTTTTCAGAGTATTCCACTGCATATGACAAATTTGCGAGTATGTAGTTGCCAGTATTGGGATTCACGAGTTGTCTGCTCTTGAGGAAAGTGCTGCTGCAGGACAGATTGCCTGGTGTCTACTTAATCACAGCTGGGATGCTGTCAGTGGTTTTTTGTCACAATGGATAGAACTACAGCAAGATTACAGGGGTCTGCTATGTATTTTATTGAGTGAAAATTAATCATAAATACAATTTCCAGTCTTCACTCGAGTATCTTATCTCGCTGGTTTCTTCCACAGCCAGACATTTTCCTCAGTTTCCCACCTGGATTTACAGATACTAAATCTGTTTTTCCTTGATTTTTACTAGTGTTTCACCAGCAGTTTTCTAAAAGTCTGGTACAGTTGAACAGCAGTAGCAGCAGTGAAACAAACATGGCGTTTCAGAACAGGACAGTGGAGAACAGCCAGAGAAAGTCACTGGGAGTTTTTGCCCAGACCATGGTGGAAGAATTTGGCACAAAGGGAAGATTGGAGCATTCAAAAACCTATTTTTTTCCCTGAAAATATCCATGTATGCTGCACAAAATTAACAGAAATAGTAAGAGATGAACTTATCCCAGCACTGCAATACAACATGGATGAGTTTTTGCCTTCAGTGCTTCCATGGCATATGAAGGCTTTTGTTGCAGCCTGCGGATGACTGCACTGGCCAAGGATCTGACAGGATGGTTGCAGCCAGCATGAGGGAGCATATGGGGTTGAACTCAACTGCATACAGCTCTTTGCTGGTGCTGTACTACAGAGCATGTGGATCAGGTGAGTTTGGGCCTTGTGGTGCTGTGTTCCATGGGCACTGCACAAGGCATCACTCCCAAAGCTCACAACTCCCAGAGATGGGCAAATCCTTCACCAGAGCTGGGTGCACAGCAGTGGGAGCTGCTGGGCAGAGATAAGCCCATACCTTGAATTTAACACCTAACTGCAGGCTGCAAAGGCTGGCAGAGTGTGCTTGGGGCCAGCCTGAGTCAGGCTACCTTGCAGGAGCGCTGTCAGTGTCACTGCCACTGCCATTGCTGTCACTTGTCAGTCCTCTGGGTATTGCATAAGTGAAAGCTGGACCAAAGGTCTCCTATCTCTCAGGAATGCATCTGACTTGGTGAGCTTTGGGTTAAACTTATTCTAAAATACATTAAAATACGTGTTTATAAAATTTATAAATAAATTAGTCTTAGTCTTCCGGGTGAGGATTATGTAATCGATTTTTATATCAGTAGTAAATATATTATTTTATAATTGTTTAATGTTTTTGTATAATTAACAATGTATCCAATAGAACCTGAGTTCTGAGTGCCCTGTCCAGCTGACCACACACTCATTCTTTGCTCTTCTCCCTGCTTCATCTGGCCAGTCTATATTTTCTCCAGCTAGGAAGAAGGGCTTCAGCTCTCAAGAACTTTTCAGGTCCATTCCAGATATAAGCTACAGATTCCCACCAAATATGGGATGTGGGAATGGGATCCCAAATATGGGATCCCTATGTGCAGTGGTACCTGTATATGCACAAGTGTGTGCAAGGGGCTATAGGTTGGTAGGTATGTACTTCCCAGGCAAGGATGTGTGACAGCAGCCGGGTCTCCAGATCAGCCTTTGAGATCATCAGTGTTCCTCCCAGGAGACCTGTTTCCAGGGGCACCATGTCCTTACAGAAGTCATCCTTACAACTGATCTTTCCAAGGCTGATGTGGACTTTTCCAGGGTGCTGGTAAGCAATCTGCTTTCTGTTGTAGCAAGGCTCCCTGCCCAGAGCAGATCTGCCCTCTTCTGTAGACAGGTTAGAGAAACTTTTTCCCCAGAGTCTGCACCAAATCAGAAATTCTTTGAAGCTCCCTTTCTTCTTTTCCCACCAGTCAGGAAATGTTCACACTATCTCTTAAAAATAAGAAAAATTACTTAAAATGCTGCTCTAAAATGATGAGTGTGTGGGAAAACCCCTACTTGGCCAGAGGAGGAAACAGTAGAGACATAGCAACAATTACTGCTGAGTCTGTTTATGTTTGTTCTCCCCAAAACATGAAGAATGGGACTAAATACAATTACTCACCAGCCATTGGTGAGGGAGAGGAGGCTGCTGAGTCACAGCCACATTCAGCTCTGTCCCCAGAAAGGTCAGTGCCAGCTCAGGGTGTGGGGCCCAGGCTGCAATGGCTCCTGCACCCCCTCTCTGTAGGGACAGTGACCCCAGGATTGGGGTGCTGCAGGCACCAGGTGTTGGTTCTACCACCTACTGCCTTGTCTGTACCACGAGATCCCTACAAAGTGATGGGATTGCTCCTCTGTGGGATCTCTCTGCTCCCTCTGTGTTTCTGTTCCAGCTTCAGCAGAGTGCAGGATCAAGCCACTTCCTCACTGCTGTCTGAAAAATTGCAGCTGCAGATGGCACAGGTCTAGAGAGGCAGACACTCAGGAGGAAGGGACCTGAAGGAATCTTTCTAGTCTGCTGTGCATAAAGTGAATTTTTAAGAATCTGTTCCAGTTGGTGACTGGGATGACTCCCAAGCAAATACGTCTTACCTGAGACTTTCCGGCCTAGTGAGTGTGCAGTGTTATCACACAAGCATCTCATGAAACCTCTCTCTGATTTGTCTGCTTTGCCCCCTCAAGGCAAACAGATGGAAGTTTAATCCTCTCTCCTTAGCGTCTCTGGATTGCAAAGCCTTTGTCAAAAGGGAGCCTGAGATCTTAAAACCTAATGCTTTTTCCTAGATATCGAGATAATTGCTATGGGCTAGATGCAAGGAGAATAAAGAAGCCAGGATAGGCAAATGGGAAATGTCAGGAAGTGAGAAGCAGATAATGGAAAAAGTAATTCAAAATTATTTTCTTCATGTCTCCATATACTCATTTGTTGCTAGAACAAATGGAAATGAGCTTAATGGATTCTTCTCTGTTCTGAAGGTTTGAGAATAGGTGCATTGAGTTTATGCCAAATTAGGGAGGAGTTTGGGCATTTCCTATCGGAGAAGATGAGAGAAAACCAAAACAAAATAAATAAGAAGTCTTTCCAGTTCCAGATTTCTAATAGGCTAGGAAGCAATGCAGGTGGATGTAACAGAAACTGGGGTGACTCTCTTCCAGCTTGCTTCTTACTGAAAAGCAGCCCAGGTGTAAGGCACATACAGCCAGGTACAAAGGGGAAGCAAATCTTAGTTGCTTTGGGATGGATTGTCCTTGATAAGGCTATGCCCTTACAGACTTGGCTGAGCGATGGCCCTTTCTGCAGGGGGATGCTGAAGGAGCTGATGGCCCTTCCAGCTACACTTCCAGGGTGCTGAGGTCCTGCAATGGCTCTCATGCCAGGGGTGGCTTTTCTCCTCAGAAACTCTTTGGAAAGCAGAGGCTCTTCAGAGAGTGCCTCTCAGTGTGTGCTCACACTTATGTGGGTATATGGAAGTCACAAAAAAAAAAAAGCTGTGCAGAGGATTTTACTTTCCAGGCCAATTTACTGGACAAATTTTATTATTGTAAATCTATTATTTGTGTAGTTCTTGCTGTCTGAAAAAAACCAAATTACTGTAGATGGCTGTAAATTGATGCTTTCTCCTGAACAGGAAGAACAGCAGCCCTAGAGATGCTTGGTCAGATATCTGTTGTTGCAAACCAGCTTTGTGGCATTGGCCAGCAAGACACCACTGATTTCTGCATCTCAGGCTCTATGAGGGAGCATGTCCTTATATGTCACAGCTGTGGCTTTATTTAATCCTCACTGTATGCAGTCAAAAACAGGAAGACTCTTGACATTTTCAATTGTCAGATGGGGATCACATTCTTGCAGAAAATGTCCTGTCTGAAATGACTTCTTGAGACCAGTGCCTGTGCAGAGAGAGAGTGAGGGGAAGGTCCTTTCACCTCTGGGTCCCCAGCAGTATTTGCATGCCACCTGCCCTATGGTTTGGTGATAGAAACTTGCTCCAAAAAGAACCCGGGGTTTGACTGTCTATCCCCATCCAGAAACGATGAACAACGTGGAAGCAGCTAATTCAAGTGTTTGGTGATAGTGTTATAAGCAAGGGCACTTCTGTTGCATATGATTGTCCCTTTTAAATTGGAGGGATAGTGTAAAATATTGTGGAGTGCCACAGGAACAGCTCCCACGTAGACCAGACCAGTGCAAAGGCAGACACCAAACATAACTTTTCCTGTATTGACATTATGCACATTGCAGTTTCAGTCCACCATAGCACAAAAAAAAAAAAAGATTAGAAGGCAAACTACACAAATGATCAGTGATGTTAATTACAGTTCTCAATGAGGGAGATAATAGTAATGCAAGGAAAAGTAAATACTTATTAGCTCTAAGGAGCATCCTGTTATCTGAATGAAAAATAAACACATTTATCTAGTCATCACCTTAATGGCTCTGGCCATGAAGAGGCAGTGTGCTTACTTCACCCAGAAGTTGGCATCATTACCATGTCTGGTGGAAAACAGAAGAAGCTTTGCTGATGCTAATGGATGTAAAACTGGTCTGAATGGCCAATTGGACCTTAATATTCACCTCAGCTGGTGCCAGAACACCAGCCTGTCACCTGACAGCTAGGGCAGGAGTTAAGTATCACCTAACAATATGCCATATATTATATGTGTAATGTGGTACATTATACAGCCCCCTCTCCCTCCTGGCCTTCTAAAATCCTTTTGAAGATCTTATTAGCCCTATTGCAAAGTCAATGGGTACTTAGTTTGTAGGCAGATGAGATGAGCTGAAGGTCTCTGGAGCAAAGATGGCAAAGGATTTTAGTCTTTTCTTTAAGATCCAGATGACAGTTTTGCTGAAAGCTGTTGTGGTTTCATGTTCGGAGGTGCTAAAAATCCCAGTGGTTACAGGGTGGGTGGTAAGTGCTCAACATTTCTGGATGTCAGGCCAGGCATGTCCTCACTGGCTACCTCTCTTCAACCACCTACAAATGGTTCCCCAATTGATTGCCACTTAAGCTTCAGCCCTGTCTCAGAGGTTCTCCATTAGTGGTGTAATGAACTGATACAATACTCAGTCAAAGGATTCAGAGCTAGTGTGCAGTAAACATAAACATATGTTTAGCGTAGGGTTATAAACTACTGTAGCCAAAGTGGGCAAGTGTTACAAACTTCAAACACGAAACAGATGCAAGTTAATTAGAGGCATGAAAGTGATGACAATAGAAGTGAGCTGTAGCAAGGAAATGAAATGTTAGTTTAGGCAGAAGTTGCTGCAGCTCTGCCTTGTACTGGAAATGCCTGCAGTCCCTGCTGAAGATGGGAAGGCATAGACATATTTTATTGGGACAGCCAAGCATGTTGCCCATATGTCAGAAATGTAAGTCACTGCTATGAGTGAATGTGTGGAGGAAATACAATCTGACAGGCTTTTAAAAGCTGGGAGTTGGCTTGCCGTGAGGTCGCAGAATCACAGAGTCACAGAATAAGCTGAGTTGGAAGGGACCCATCAGGATCATCGAGTCCAGCTCCTGGCCCTGCACAGGACAAGAGTCACACCTTGTGCCTGAGACCATTGTCCAAAATCTTCTTGAACTCTGTCAGGCTTGGTGCTGTGACCACTTCCCTGGAGAGCTGTTCCAGTGCCCAATCACCCTCTGATTAGTGAAGGACCTTTTTTTAATATCCAATCTAAACCTCCCTTGACACAACTTCAGGACATGCCCTTGGGTCCTGTCACTGGCATCCTGAAGAATAATCACTACTTATCTTTTCTTGCTCTTATCTTTCAGATGGAGGCTGCTGCTCCTGTTGCCATTTTCCCTTCCCTTCCCTTCCCTTCCCTTCCCTTCCCTCTGTAGACAAAAGATTTAGTGACTCTTCTTGCCAATAAATTTTCTCCCTAGTTGCTTATACTTTGCTCCTTTGCTTATCTGAGTAGTCCTAAAAGCAGTGGTTTGAAGAAGTTGTTGTTTTATTAGGTCCTTGTGACCTGGTGTCCTCCCAGGCCATGCACGTGTCTGTGGTTTGCATGGAGATTGTGGAAGAAGAGGGATGCTGGAAGAAGAAAAACCCCAAATAAATGCCTTAATAACAGTAGCTCTGAGGTAAGCTCTACAGAAGCCTTGGGTATGTTTGTTCCCTTAGTCCCAGATGAGCAAGTGTGTGTGTGCCTCTCAGTCCTGTGCTCCAGCAGACAGACTGTCTTTGTCCTCCTGTAGTGCTGCTCTGATGTCCTGCCCTCCAACATGTTCTACATCTCTGCCTCAGACAGACTTGGGAGCCAAAAGGGCTACCCACAAAGCAGATGGTTTAAAATAGCTCCCCTGAAAAAAAAAGCATTGCTATTCAGCCACTCCTCCTTTCCTCCCGTGGGCACTGGTGCTGCTGGACGTGGAGTTGCTGTGCCCATAGCAACACTCATGAGCAGCCTTCTGGCTCCTGGGGCCAGCAGCCTGCCCAGCCTTCTGCTGGCTCCTGGGGCACTGCAGCCCCTGCCCTGCCTGTTCAGCCCACCAGCATCACTGTGTCCCTCCAGTGCTTTGTCCTGACATCACACAGGACAGAGCAGAGAGGCTCACCCTGCCCAGCCCAGCCCCATGCCCCAGCACCCCCGTGCAATTTAGGACCTCTGAGAGGTACTTGGGGGATTAGCAGCAGTAAAAGTCCTCCTCTAAATGAGAATTTCAGGTTGGGACCTGAAATTGTAGCAGTTTGGAAAGCACCCAGTGGCTGTGCTGTCAGGGAGTGTTCACAGGCAGTAAAATAAAACCGTTGCCTAATTATAGTTTCACCAAGGGGCACTGCAATGCTGGGGTATTAACTCCCTGCACATAAACAGCGATGGGCAGGGGCTTGCCAGCAGTGCTTCTACCTCCAGGAGATAAACAGGTAACGGTATCACGGTGCCGCCATCCAGACGGGAGACAGCTGCTTGGAGAAATTACATCAACATTTACTCATTCAGTACGGAATTACATGTGGTGGGGGCAGGAATTACACCTAAGTGTTATCCAGCCCTCCCTTCACTGGGGAGAAAAATCTGGGACTGGGAACGTACAGACCACAGCCAAGTAAGGCAGGAACAAAAAAGGGACTTCCCAACATTTGTGGAAGTTGAAATTGAAACAAACAGAAAAAATCATCAGCCCAGGGAAGGTTGTAATTATTCTATAATCAGCTACTCATGTAACGAAATCACACACTGGCACTGTGCTAGTAGGAGGGTCTCAGCTGTCAGAGGAGTACAGATTAAAATGGGGAAGCTTGGATGTTGATATTTTCATTTGGGGAATGCTTTTCCCCTCTAATTATGTTAGATGAGATGATTAAAAGAATAAAAAAAGAAAACTAAATTTCTGGAGAATACTGTATTGGGAGGAAAGGCAGTGGGCTGGTGGGGGTTTCTATCCACACCAAGCTGTTCCTTGGGGCCAGGTACTTTGGTCCCAGTGCTGCTTTGGCAGGGGATGGGCGGGAACAGGCTGCAGTGATGGGGTGAGCTCTGCATGGGCATGGGCTGGCTAGAGTGACACCCTTCAGCTGGTGCATGCTGGCTCTGGAGGACATGCCATGCAGGAGTGGCTGCAGAGTACACATGTGAGCAGGGAGAGGGTACAGAGCCTCTTCGCAAAACTCAGACTTACATGACATTTCTAATGCCATGAGCAAATGCTGTAAGTTAGTTACATCCTTCAAAACATAGGGAAAAATAAGTAGTTTGGTTAGAGCTTCCAGGGGGTGTATGCCAGGTAAAAGAGTGCAGCAATGTCACCTGTGGTGAAGCCATGCTGGTAACCATTAAACAGAACTCCTTACACAAGGAAGGGTTACACACATGGGCAAGGGAAAGAACTGGAAATGCTCTGCCACAACGGTGCAAGGTCATATTTCATTTCCGTAGTGTTTTCTCTCCCCAGGAGGCAGCCAGCAACCAAAGCAAAGCTCTAGTCTCTGAAGAATTCCCTTATTAAAGTTTGCCCAGCTCCTGTGCTGCTCCAAGGTGTCTCTTAGGAACTGCTCAATTCATACAGAAGGTATTTTGCTTTGTGTATATGAATCTTTATAATTCTTTAATTGAAAAATATCTTTCCCTTCCCACCATCCCTTTGGGTCAAGATAGGTGTTGTTTGACATAAAAACATTTTTTTGGCATGTTGAATTAAACCTTCCTGACTTTGGCAAAGAGTGACTGCAGGGCCGAGATAATTAACAGAGACTGATTTGGTGACTTATCTCCCTAGTTCAGTCTCAGCAGCACTGCCTGCTACAGAGCTTTGATAATTGCTGTTGGGCACCCCACAAAGGGAGAGTTTAATCGTCTTTCAGGAAGTTTTTTTATCAACCACTTCTCTGCAGTTTGA
Source organism: Erpornis zantholeuca (assembly GCA_013400515.1). Classification (NCBI taxonomy): domain Eukaryota; kingdom Metazoa; phylum Chordata; class Aves; order Passeriformes; family Timaliidae; genus Erpornis; species Erpornis zantholeuca. The sequence continues at coordinate 97,430 of VZTN01032678.1, forward strand.
TAAGTTCTGTTGCTTTGAAAAAGTCTTCAGACTTCCTGACAGGTCTATAAGAAGCATGGGTGGCCCTGAGACCCCCAACCCTCAGCTGCCCTATGAGTGGTGCTAATGCCCCAGTTGCTTGCTCATCCCATCCTTGGCTCCCTGTGGAGTCCACCAGTGGGAAAAACAAACAGTTCTATACCAGAATGCCCAAATTCAGAGAGGCCAGCTGTGGAGGATGCTGTGGGACTGAGCTTGAGAAAGTGTTGGGAAAAGACATTGACTTTACATAGACATTCGGAAAGACAATGACTTTACCTCCCAATTACAGAGTAAAATTACCTGGCCTTAACATTAGTGAATCTGCCCTAGTAGTACTAAATGGTATGTTTTGAAAGATACAGATTGTTTTTTTCACTTGGAGAAATATGCAAAGAGCAATTTTAAATTGATTCTATTTCTTTGTATGACAATCTGAAAATCAATGGCCAAACTCAACATGACTGGATTTAAAATCAGCCTGAGTAGTGAGAAGCCATTTTATCTCCGTCTCTTTCTTAATGAGGGTAGTGAAACCCTCTGCTGTGCAGCCTTCCTCTCCTTGGGTGTCTCTGGAGCCCCCACTGTCTCCTGTTGAAAGCTGTCCAGAGTGCTTAGGGGTCTTTGCCAGCCAAGACAAACTAATACACACAAGGACCCAGCAATGGGATTAGGTGACACACTAACTTTCAGTTGCTCGTTCAAAGCAAAAAAGGCTTTAAAAAGTCATTAGTATGTATCACTGCAGAAGGAATTCCTGCACTAGCTGCCTTTTACAACCTGCATCGCCTCAGCAAGTTGGCCAGGTGAACATTTCTGAGTAGTGTTTGCCTCCAGGAGCTCTACTTCTGCAGAGAAAGCACAACAGGGGTTTGGGTGGCATCACCTCTTGCTAGCCAGGGAGGTTTCAGAGCTTACCTGAGCAGAGTTGCCTCTAGGACTGCAGGACCTGGATTATCACAGGTTTGTGTTCCTTACCGATCTCTTCTTCTCTCTGAGGGACAAGAAGTGTATTCACTTTAGCATTATCATGGCTTTAGTCACTTGTCTGCTTGCCCTTTAGGCATCACACTTTCCCATAGCTGCTTTGAGGGTGTCATCAAAAGGGTCACAGTCACTTGTGAGCCAGATTGGACTTACACAGGTGAAGCAGAGAAGCTCCACATCTCAGTGCCATTTCTACTCTGACCTGCATCAAGTTTAGCTGAACATGAATGCCAAGAGCTGAATTTGGATCTGCTGGCCAAGGCTTTGATGTAATGTTTGCTCTGCAAAAAAGCTCCTCTGATATAAGTCTGGCTGAGTATAACTGGACATATTCTCTGGACAAGCTGTGTCAAGCTTTGAATTAGAGTCTAACCATTCTTAATGTCTCTCCTAAGCTTTTCTGTCGAATGTTTGCACCATTTCAGGAGAAATAGGGATTATTTAACTGAAATAGCTTTGATAGATTTGAAGGCTCCGAAGATCAGATGACTTACAAAGGGAAAAGAGAGTATTTAAAACCAAAGCAAGGGTTATTGTGAAGGTTCATTCTTTATTTGAAGACAGCTTAGGAATGATTTAACAGGGTTAACTTCAGAGAGAAATATCCTGAAGTCCTCTAGGAGACATATTCTTGCAAGATTGCCAGCTAGTTTATAACTGAGATTCCTCATTCTCTGTGGGGGTAATTACTGCAGCTGGGTTGGAAAGGCTTCAGTATTAAAACAGCAATCGAGAGCTACTGAACACAGGCTCAAATCCACAAGGAGATTCTCAAAGCCTGAGCTGATTAGAGCAGAATAAATCTTGGACTGGATTGCCTGTCCCTGCCTTAATGTCTTGCACTGAGGGGGTTATGGTATGAAAGGGGGTAGGCTGGTGTGAGCGTGTCATGCATTTTATCTGAGAAATGAGCTTTCCTTTTTCTGGGAGGTTGCCTGAAAGAGCCACTTAAAGCGAAAGCCTGAGGTAAGGAATTCAGGACCAAGATAATATAATATCCAATAGCAATGTATTTAAAAAAAAAACCAAACAAACTCAAAACCCCCCAACTTTTCTTTCTCCATCAGCTATGAATATTCTGAGTTGGAAGGGACCCACAAAGACCACCAAGTCCAGCTCCTGGCACAGGATAGCCCCAAGAATCACACCATGTGTCTGAGAGCACTGTCCAAAGACTTGTTGAACTCTGTCAGGCTTGGTGCTGTGACCACTTCCCTGGGGAGCCTCTTCCAGCATTTGACCACCCTCTGTTTGAAGAACCCAGCTGAGGAGCCAAGTGACAGGTTTTGAGCAATGCTTCCTGGGCAGTTGCTTGTCTTCAGTAAATCCAGAACAAAATCCACATCTTTTAAGGCCTGTCGGTTCTTCTGCAGTCTGAATGGTTGCATGAGAAGCTCTCACTCCTCTGTAGGGTTTTTACCCAGTTCCATCTTTCTCATCTGTGGGATGAGAGTCCAGAGGGTGGTCCCAGGTCCCTGGGCTGCTGGGTCACCCATGTGTGCCCAGAGGGGTTTCAAGGGAACTGCTGCATCACTCTGCTCCAGCTCTCAGTCACATCCTCTTCTTGTGACTTTCCCAGCCCTTCACCTCTCTTGTTGACAGTAGCACCAGGAACCCCTGTCCCAGGCATAGAAGTACTTTTCTCCTTCCTTTGGCTTCAGTGGCACTGCAGAGCAGGTGAAAAGACAGGGAGAAGAACCCCTGAGTTATTGCATTGCATGTTGGGATTTGAACTCAGAACACTCCAAACACAGAGATATAAGTCACACTACATTTTTTTCAAGTCCTGCTGCAGTGCTGGGTGCTGGTACGTGTGTGTGTGTCCTGGGTTGAAGTGTATTCTGTTACCATCTTTGTAAGCTGTTCAAACCAAGTGAAGCAGTGTTTTCCTTTGCCTTCTCCCTCTGTACTATCTGCTGTTAATGGGCCATCAATGCCTTGCCCCATGACTCAGAGATAACTCCCCCCTGGACTACCTCCTGTTAATGGCCCATCAGTGCCTTATCTCATGACTCACCATCCCATTGTGAGATGCTCCGCCCAGAGGGAGGAACCAACTATTCCATCCTGGATATAAGCTGAGATTTTGAACACCACAGCAGCACTTGCCTACTGGACTCCCAGAGGAAAGAGCTACTGCTGGACTTTCAGACCCTTCTTTCTACAGGATCACCACTTCAGCTGAACTGCTTCGCTTGGACTGCTACCACCATAGAGTGTCAGGTTGTATTCTGACTTTGTCAGTATCCTTGTACTACTGCATTTATTTATTTCTTTTCATTTTCTCCTATTAAATTATAATTCTGACTTGCTATCACCCACTGGTTTGATTTCAAACTAGTACAGTGTGCAACTCAATAGCACTTGCTTAGGGGACTCTGAAAGAACACACACCTTGGCCTCTACCTCCCATTTAGGTCTGCTAGTGTGTATTGATTAACCTGAGCATGTTTGGTTTATCTGCACAGAAACCACAAAAGGGTATTTTTACACATAACTGGCAGATGTATTTCACCAGTCATATTGTGAAAGAAACAGTTAAATGAATCAGTTTCACTTTTTTGTTTAAGCTTAGAGAGACAACTGGAAAATGATCACTAGGGAGGAAAGATTAAACACCATCAGACTGGAGGCACATGAACAATTTGTCTGAATGTGGGCATGGTCTTTTTGAAGCCTATTTGGAAATATTTTCTTGGGAACTTTGGTGACTTCTGCCATTTCCAGCTCTGCCTGGGCCACACTGCCCTGTGACATGTGCTCTGCCAAGGAGCCCTTTTGTTAGGGACCATTAGAAATTTAAAAACATCATTCCTTAAACAGCAAGAAACAGAGGTCAAATGTGAAGCAAGAAGTGTTTCTGACAGAAGCAGCATGGTGACCAGTCAGGAATTTGGAAGGTGCCTGTCTGTGCTCCTCCCACTTCAGGCCTGGGGAAGCAGGAACAATTTACAGCCTGATGTGTTCTAAGAGCCTGTTTCAGCATCCTCACTTGAATTTCCCATCCCTGGCCCAAAGAAATGGCACTTTCTGGGTCTGAGGTGGTTGCTATGTTTTCAGCAAAGCCCTCTGCAGACTCTGTCCGCCTGGAGCCAGACCAGCAGCTGGGACTAGCAGCAGGGCTCTTGCAGTGTTGAGAGGCTTACTTGAGCTTTTGGCTGGTGAACAGCTCATTCCCTTGCTCTTGCTGTGGGATCAGGAAGCAAGTTATAACATATACCTGTGTTTGAACAACCACTTGTTTCCAAAAGCTGGAGCAGTTGTGATGATTTGAACTTGTTGGCTAGTTGATCCCAGGGCAATCATTGCAGAAAGGAAAAGGTTTGTTCCTTCTTAGGTTTCTGGAAAAGCCATCAGTGCAGTGCCTGTCAGGATAGCTGCCACTTTTATTCTACTGTTATAAGGTTTGATGAGATCTTTCAGGGTTAGGTCAGGTTTAGGACCTTGTAGCTAGTGAGGTTTTGGTCCTTCCCTTGAACTGCAATTGGAGCTCTTGGGGAGCTTAGGAAGAAAAGCCTTTTTATTTCTTATATCAGAAGCTTTTGGAGGGCAGCATGCCAAAAGTCATTCTGCAGAAATGCAGCTGATGGGGTGGGTCTGATGGCTTCCTGGTGGGAGGGGGCTGCAGCCCTGGTCCTTCTTGCCAGGGCTGCTGGAGGTGCCTTTCCATGGCTCTGCTGTTGAGGCTGTTCTTCCCTCAGTAAGCAATAAAAGACTCCCAGAGAAGGAAACTTATATCACATCTCAGAGCTTATCATGACTTTGGAGAAATATCTCAGTCACCATAGCTCTCAAAGCACTGGGCTAACTTCTATGAGCACCTTTTTTACCAACGTGTGTAGAAGTTTGGTTTCTGTTTTTTTTTTTTTTTTTTT
>VZTN01032678.1:102368-408819 GCA_013400515.1 Erpornis zantholeuca
TGTTTTTGTTGCTTTGGTTTTTTCCCTTAAAAAATAATAAAAAAAAAAAAATGCAAGCAAGGTCTCAGCTCTGCTCTGATGCTCCATGAGAACATTTTTGAACTCTTAGAATTGTTTACTGAACAGGAAAACCATTTCTTACCCAGTTCCAACTCTGCCTGGAGCTCTGTGGAGGCATTGCCTGTGCCTCCTGGAACAGATTCACCTTCTGGAAGCAGCGCCTGCAAAACCCTCTTTTTCCTTTTTTTTTTTTTTTTTTTTTTTTCAATCTTCAGCCCTGTCATCCGGCTTTGTGAACAGCAGGCATGATGTTTCCTATCATTTTTAAAGAGGCTGTTCATTGAGAGATATAAAAGCATAAACAAAAAGTTCATGTTTGTTGGCACAGTTTTTAAATGCAGACATCTGGGTTAGAGATGTGAGAAAATTGTAAAGAATTTGAAAGGTTCAAAGGCTCATGTTATTAAAGTTTTAATAATCTCCTTTTCTGCCTAGCCCCAGCCCCCTGCTAGTCTTTGAATCTTGCAGGAAAAAGCCGTCTGAACAAGATTATAGTTAATTAGGGTAGGATCTTCTCTTTGAAAGCCTGTAGGAAGCTGTCCTGCCTTTTTATTTTTCAGACTAGAATGAGCTGTGTGTAGGAGGAGATACATGGCAAAAAGCACTTGAGTGCAATGTTTTAATTTAAAGACTCCAGGGGCTCTGTTAAGTTTCTATAACACAGATGATGGTATTTTCACAATCACTTTGTTATGTAATCCCTGGAGAAATAATTCACCTGAGGTGAAATTCACACCTTGTAGAGGGGGCCAGGGAGGGCTGGCAGTAAACACATGTGCCTATACACACTCCCTATAGACACAGGAGCCTATACAAACACATGCACCTATAGACACGCAACCCCCACAGACACACGTGCACAAAGCCCAGTGTGCAGCAGCTCCGGGAAGCCTGGAGGATAAGGCTGGGTGAGTCCCGACTCCTGCTGCCCTCCTGGTGCTGGGTGATGAGGAAGGATAGGGAGTGGCTGAAGCCTTTGCTTTGCTGGCCACGCACGGCTTGCCCCAGGGCTGGCTCCCTTGCTGCAAAGGGCTGGAGACTGTGGACTCCCCATCCCTGCAGGTGTTCAGAGCTAGGCTGGATGGGGCTCTGAGCAACTTCGTGTAGCAGAAGGTTCTCTACTCATGGCAGGGGGTTTGGAACGAGAGGATCTTTAAGGTCCTTTCCAATCCAAACCATCCTAGGATTCTATGACCACAGCTGCGGGGGTGCAGTGGGCAAATGGATTTGGTGGCTCTGACCTCTGGCCCTGCAGCACCGTGGTGCTGTGCGTGCTTCTTGTGGCATGAACCAATCTGTTACCTCATTGTGTTCCTGAGGTTTCACAGGTGTCCTGTCTGGTGTCTCCCCAGCAGTGCCAGTGGAGAGCCCACAGCCCCTGCTCATGCTGATGTGCTTTCACAGAGCCTGCAGGCAGCCTGCAAACACAGCAGACCTGCACCTTCTCACCCATCCCCTGCACTGCAGGCTTTTGTGGCCCCATCTCCAAAGAGCTTAACCCTCTGCTCCTGCTGCTGTCACCCTGGGTGGCGTGCTTGATCCGAGATGTCACTGAGTCTTAGAAGTACAGAAATAACAGGCTGGACCCTGCACCGTGTCACTCAGCCTGCAGGAGCTACCGGCGAGCGTGTACAGGCAGCATGGTGTTGGTGCTGTATCTGTGAGGACTCCCCTGGCCGGCGTTCCCAGCTAACCCACACGAGCCTGGATGCTGCCAGTGGTTCTCCACAGCCTCAGCCATCGCCAAACGGTGGGAGGGTTGGGGCTGACGATTTGTTTTAGAAAAGGAAATGTATCTTTTTTTCTTTTCCTGAGTTTGCTATAAAAAAAATAAAGCCAGTTATATTTCTGGTCTATTTTGTTTTTAGTGCTTGCAAGATATCCTGAGGGAGCTATTTTTTTAGAAAAACAGGGCGTTAAGTACCGTAATTTCCCTAACATAACAATTCCATATTTATTTCACTTTCTTTTTCTTTACACTCAGTGGCTTATAATAGCAGTGCTTTTCCTCATCTCCTCCTGTCTCTCTAGTCTGCTAACAGCCCAATTAGTGAGTGCCCAGAGCATGAAGCATTCCTGGCCTTGCTGCTGTTCCAGCCAGTCATTAACTAGGTGGAGAAGGTCTAACAAACACTGGAAAAAAAAGTAAATTTGTTTTTTAGAAGTTAGTTGAGTTTTACAGCACTAAAATAGAAAAGGTAGTAAAAGAAAGGAGGGGGGAGTAAACACGTTGCCAAAATACTAAGTCAATTAGCTTAGGTGAAGGGCCAGGATTTTCTGGTGTAGCCTGGAGTCTGAAATTGCTCTCACCAGTAAAACACTTCCAGAAGGTCCAAAGAGCAGCTATGCTACTTTTAATTTTTTTACTTTAATTTTTCTCCCCCAGGGTTTTGGTATTCATACCTTAAACTCCAATCTTAACAAAGTTGTTCTTCTGTCTTTCTGGACATCACCGTATCTTGGATGCTTTATACTCCACTATTGGGAATTTTCTCCATGCTCTCTTTTCTCCAAAATTATTTACTGGCTTTTAAAGAAAGTTCTTTGGCCTTAAAAGCATGAAATCAAAGGCTCAAGAATCTCACAACCAGTGTTTCTGGTTGGTCTTCTGAGCCTTTATTTTGGTGCCCAGATACAGGTCTTTGATGTGAGACCACCAACAGCACTTGAACTCTGCAGCACAGACTCACCATTTAGCAGGAAAGAGTACCAGAGGATGCCAATGAAGGGACAGAAGAGAGCCTGGCTCTGAACATCACTAGGAGATACTGTCCTGGAGACACAGGAGTGTGCAGTACTGCTGAGCACACCGTGTGACCAGTCTCTAGAGCACCCAGCTCGCTGGACATGGACAAGGGAGTCTGGTTTTGGGAACATACAGAGTGGTGGAAACACCAACCAAGCAGGTCAGGACCCCATTGCACTGGACCTTTACAAAGTCAGCAGTAGAAGCAGACCATCATCCAGTTTGCACCTCTTTATCACACACCCAAGCTCTCATACAGAGAGATCTGAAGGGAAATTTCCTGAGAAATTCAGGGTTGGAGTCAATAATTACTTAACATACATCACCACAAAGAGAGCAGGTTTGCTAAATTCACACTTTTCAAATGAAAGGTTGGATCACTCTCCCTAATCGTAAACCCTCCCATCCCCGAGGTATATTCCCACCTGAACCTCCCAAAGCAGCAAAGCTCTCGAGTGCCCTGCCTTCAGCTATCCGACCTTTGAATGAGCAGATGGCATGGAGCCCAGAAGTAGAAAGACCTGTTTGCACTGATTATCCTGGGTGTCATTAGCAGGATTCTTTACAAACAACTCCCTCCTTTGAAGGGCAGACATCCCCTTGCCTGTGAAGAGTAACTGCAAGCATTAGTTATCGGATTTATCCTTCCTTTGCAGTGACCTCTCCAAAAACTTGGCACCTTTTTGAGCTGTCTGCTCTCATAAAAAAAAAAAAAAAAAAAAGCGCCGAATTTTCTATGTTGACCTGCCCCGTTTCCATTTTTTTCCCCAATGGTTTTGATAAGATGGTCCGTGAAATAAAATTTGAAAGACTCTATTGTCAGAAAGATTCCGTGACCCAAAGGTGCTAAGCACCTTCTAAATGAATGCCTGAAGCCAAGTGAAGTAGCAATTGGGAAAGTCTTTGGCTGAAATTCGTATTTGGAAGTTCTGATATGAGAAAGCTGTAGAAATGAAATGGTGATAAGTGCATTGAAAAGTGCTTTTGAAAAGTGCAAGTACACATGGTCGCTGTTCAGAGACACAGAGTTGGGTGTGATATTCTGTAGCTTTCAATTTTGCCGTTGTCATGGCATTTTTCCCTGGGAAGGATACAGCATACCATTAAGTTCCTCATTGTAAAGGTAATGAGGAATAGTGTCTCTTGAACTCTTGCTGAAAAGGCTATAAAAAATATTGACATGTATTTTTTTCTTCTTTTATTATGTCTTGTTTATGTGATAAATGAAACTCCTACAGAAGAAAGCCTAACGTCACATAGTAGGGGAAGAGGTAACGGATGAAACGCAGCAAATAAACATATCCACATAATCCTTGCCAATTTAGAGAAGAATCTAGATTTATTTCCAAATTCTGGAAAACTCATCCCAAATTTTCATTCACTGTGTAAGTTTTGCACTATAATTGCAAAATTGTATCTTCATCTCTCATTGTGGACTATACATTGGTCAGTGGATAATCACAGAATCACAGAATATTCTGAGTTGAAGGGGCCCCATTAATGATCACTGAGTCCAACTCTTAGCCCAGCACAGGACAACCCCAAGAGTCACACCATATGCCTGAGAGCATTGTCAAACTATTCCTGAGCTCTGTCAGGCTTGGTGCTGTGACCACTTCCCTGGGGAGATGTTCTAGTGTCCAGTCACACTCTGGGCAAAGAGCCTTTTCCTGATATCCAACCTAAACCTCCCCTGACATAACTTCAGGCCATTCCCTCGTGTCCTGTCACTGGGCACCAGAGAGAAGAGATCAGTGCCTGCCCTTCCTCTTCCCCTCATGAAGAAGATGCAGACTGTGATGAGATCTCCCCTCAGTCTCCTCCAGGCTGAAGAGACCCAGTGACCTCAGCCTCTCCTCATATAGCTTCATCTCCAGTCCCTTCACCATCTTTGCTGTCCTCCTTTAGTTGCTCTCTCACAGCTTTGCATCCTCCCTGCATTGTGGCACCCAGAACTGCCCCCAGCACTCGAGGTGAGCTGCCCCAGTGCAGAGCAGAGCAGGACAATCTCCTCCCTTGCCTGCCTGGCAATGCTGTGCCTGATGCCCCCCAGGACACCACTGGCCCTCCTGGCTGCCAGGGCACTGCTGGCTCATGTTCAACTTGCCATGGACCAGGACCCCGAAGTCCCTTTCCAGCCTCTCATTCCCCAAGAGACTGGCCCATTTTTCTGATCACTTAGAGCAATACTGGTGTCATAATTTGTGTAGTAGCGATAACGTGGGTCACATCTGCACAAGCTTCTGCATTAGCTCAAGTTCAAGTACTGTGTGTGTCTCTGCACGACTGCAGTTACAGCAATATGCTCTGCACTATTACCTACAGCTTGGAAATGTAAACAGGGTCTATTGGTTTAAGCATATTACTGTGACACACTTTATCTAACTAAAAAGGAACAAAGCCTTAGGCATAACTTTTCAAAATAGGTACACCATCTCAGTACTTACCAATATTATTCTATTAAATTAAGGAATGTGCTGCTGCCCTGTATCACAGAAAAATAATTTAAGACAGGATCTGGTTCTTTCTTTGTAATATTTAGAGCTGAGGTAGAAAAAGACCATATAAGAATTTTTGAAAGAGTCATCTGGGGTTTTCTTGCAGGAGTAGTAAATACAAGTCAGATTTTAATGGTACTTGATATATAAAAATAATGAAATATGGGCCAAAGAACACATTCAAATTTTGTACATTTCATAGCAGTTATTTATTTAATATGATTATTACTGCATTGGTCATATGAGAGGAAAGTCAGTCCAGTGACCTGCTTTCCTATGTGAGAAACATAACAAAACCAAGGAAATTTACCTTCATCAGATGCATGAAAAACAGGTTCAAAAGACAGAAAGTGTAGTGGTCATTAAAAATTGCTAGATGATGAAACTTTGGGAAGAAATGTATGTGACAAAATTCCATAGTTCACTAACAAGGACTTTACAACGTGATTTCTCATAGGAAATGCAAATGGGAATGCTGAGGTGTGTTCAAGGCCCAGCCTATAGTTGGAGACAGACAATGTTAAGGAAAGGAAATAATTAACCATGAAAGGCACCAAGTGGTTTAATAATTGTTATTCCAAGAATGAAAGCATCAGTACAAATGGGACCGGAAGGGAAAGTTGGATAAACATAACTGGGGAATATGGTGTGTACTGAGCTGATGGGGAACACAGGAAAGATCCATTTATTATTTGATTTACTGGGTAAAAGAGAGATAATGCTGGAAAAAGATTGAAGCAAACAATCAGTAAACAGGAATCTGGGACGAACTGTTCGCCTTACAGCATTTTTTGATGTATGGTGCTTGTTCATCTCAACCACCTGTCCTCAGATGACATGTTGGTGTGGAATGGGCCATCCTGCCCCAGCCCTACATTCGCTTCAGCTTTGTTCCCTGGGAGGCTGCAGAAGCTGCCTGGAGCAGCAATCCCGATCCTGGTCTGTGACATCTCCGCGTTAGGCAGAAGCTCCGTGCCTGGAGAGTGCTCCTTTACAGCTTAGGTCTGCAGCTGCTGTAACAGGCAGTCAGGAAGAAGGGACTATCTGCCCAGCCCTGGGCACAGGCAAGTGCTACTCTAGAAAAAGGAAATAATTTTGTTCAAAGGGGAAACTAAACTAGGCTTAGCTTGCAATAAATTTAGATGAATTCCTAACTAAATTTAGAAATTAAATTTTACTACCTGGAAACTGGCTGGTAAAGAACAGATTTCTTTGTGAGGTAATTAACTGTCCTTTTTAGGGAGGTTTTTCTGCTCTGAATCTGGCTACTGGGGCAGTGCAGAGCTGAATGAAAGTTTAGAAAAGACCATGAAGCAGATGGAACTTTCCAAACATCTGCAACATTTCCTATTCTATTGAATTTTCAGTTCCATTTTCTAAATGTCTTTTTTTTTTTTTTAAGTGTCTTATTTTATCTGAAGAATCTCTCATTATGGTTCTGGGCTTTCCAATAGGTCCTGAAACTGTGACAGATGGGCTAAATGCCACGTCTTTAGAAAGGCTCCAGGATCCTGGCTTTGTGTAAGTGAGAGGTGCAGAAAGTCCTTCATTGTCTTGAGCCAGCTCAGCTGAGCAATTGCTGTTCATCCTGGGCCTCACCTCATGCCATCCCAGGCAGCCAAGGAGCTCATGCTCAGCAGCTGAAACTGCTCAGGGATAAGGATTTACTGAAAAGTCCAGAGAGTTTATTGGTAGAGGTACATGTCTGGGGAGTTTCTTTAGCATTGTTTGTGGCTTGTTTTAGGAAAGTCATTTCAGGCTCTCCTGTTTCAACAGGCTTCTCCTTTTCCCTCCTTTGGCTCCCTCTACTTTTCCTGTTTTAATTTTTGCTGCTCCTTTTTGTTGTCATTAGTAAGGAAGGAAATGTCTCCTCGTTTTAAGTTTGGGGTTGGTTTAAGGGTATATTCATCAGCCACCCATCGGTGAAACTACAGTCCAGGGTTCAGCTGCATAGAGTGTGAACTCTGTTGACTTCGGTGTCATTTCTCTGATTTCAACATCTGAGGACCTCCCTCTAATTCCATTGAGCAAAAGCTAACACATGCAAAGCTGTTTTTTTTATTTTTTTTTATTTTTAAACAAAACCCCTTGCTGGCAAAGTGCATCTGTTGAACCAGCATCGGAAAAATGCAGTTATTGTGGGCTTGGTCCCATAGTAACAGCAACAATAAGACTGTGGTAAGAGCTTTGGGTTCGCTGGCAATGTTGAAAACGCAAGAAGCACATCCTGTGCTCGAAGGAGCTCTCTACCTCTATCGGCGCCCAGGTCCAGCAGCGCTGCTGGTGAGGACTCCTTGCCCTTGGCAGAGGTGGGTGCTGGAGCTGTGGGATGCAGATGTGTGCCTGGCCTGGGCGAGGGTCAGGCGCTCTGGGCCGCGAGCAGGCGGAGGTAGCGCCGAACAATGCGACTGGCAGCGGCGGCCGCTCCTAGAGAGGCTCTCACAATGCAGCCCCGCCGCCCCAGCCACACGCATTGTTCTCCTTGGTCGAGGACTCTATTCAATTAGCGAGCAAGAATCCTTTCCCCTGCTCCAGTGCCGGCTCGACGCTATCACACTGGTCCTTGGGTAACCACAGCAGTTTGACACAAGGCAGCTCCGGTGGTGAGCTGTGCTGCACATTTATGTGGGCTTCCTTGGAAAGGGCCCTGGACATCTGGTCTGAATCTCCCTCCCATTCACATCCACATCCCCTGTCACTTCCCGAGAGGCTATAAATAACTCCTGGGGTTGATACTGCATGCAAGGCTGGACCTTGTGGACTGGTTTGTCCCTTCCCTCAGTGAGTGGTGCGGATGGCAGTGAGTGTGCTTCTCCAGAGAGGCGTGGGCAGTGGAGGGCTGCCAAGGGAGTGCATTGTTCCTCTCTGCAGGGCTTTGATAGACATCTCCTCTTCCTTTGCACTCTGGTGGCAGGAGGAACCAGCCCGGGATTTCTTGTGCAGACACACAATATCAGGTTTGGGGACTGCTGTTGCTGCTTTAGGTCCACTTCACCCAGCAGGACCCTGATTGATGCTGTGGCAGGTAATGCTTCTCCATAAAGCTTTTTGTATGGGAAAGGCCCTGTTGGATGCAGATAGACAGGACAGATACAGGGCTTGCCTTTCTCGAACCAATCCATCACACTTTTAATTGCCTATCCTTTGGTGACAGGCTGTCACATTTGTGAAAGAAAACCTAGAAGAGAATGTGTTAACTCTTCCCCTCCTACTTTTTGTGGTTTTGTGGGAAGACTGAAGGAAAGTTAGGTCAGAGAAGCACATTGTTTAACATTTGTATTAGGATGCGTGGCTTCTGTTGTAATGCTGTCAGCCCTGTAGCTGGAGGATCTCACATTTCCTGGATGTGAAACAGCATCTAAGCATTACAAAACTTGGCTTGTCACTTCTTCCCTTTTCCTCTTGCTCCATCTCCCATGGGTTGCAGTAAAAGTGGGTGAGAAAGAGATGGCAGGACTGGGAACTCTTCTAACAAAGGAGAAAAAGGCCACTGAGGCCAGTGCAGGTTGTGTTCTGGTGCCAGTGAAATCTGTGCCAGCAAGAAGAAACATGCTGGATTCTGGCAAGGGGAAGGAGAGGAGCCCACAGGAAGGCAGGGAAAAGAGCAAAACACCAGTTCTGAATTAGTGCTTACCCTTCAGGAGCAGGGAGCTGGCACACCTGACAACAGGGCTGAACACAAATAGGAAGGGCTATTTGAAAGTCTTTAGATTTGTTGTCCTTTCTCCCTTCCAAATGCAGTTTCACCCCTGCGAGACTTCTGAGTGCCAACTGCTCAAACCATTGCTCTGCTCCATCACATAGACTGCTCCCGAGGTCTCCTACAGGTGATGTTTGATGTTAGAGCCCTTCTAGTACTTCAGTTGTTTCTGCTAGTCAAACAATGCTTTCCTCTTCTGCAGTTAACATTCCGGGGTGCAGGTACAAAATCCATTGTCTTGAGGAACACCTCCCAGACTGAAAACTTTCTTGGTCAGACGTATGGAGTGTGAGAAATCATCCTTACAAGAATGATGAAGGTTGCTGCCACAGGGCTTTCCTCAACCCCCTCCTCACTCCCCAGCAACTTCTCTGTGCCTTGAAAACAAATAAATGTTTAGTAAATGTAGAGAAAATATTCAGAAAGTTCTGTGCAGACAGCTGAAGTCTCAGGGCTTTATAGTGAATAAAGTCCAATTCATCTGAGCTTTGGTTCTGGCCAAGGAGAAACTGTGCTGTTGTGAAGAGTGTGGTCAGGCGAGGTCAGATTAATGTCATTCAAAAGCAGCATGGGGATGCTATACCCTCAGTGTCTGGCATGTGGATAAATTGTGTCACCAGTTTAATCTTCATAATAAGTACACATTTGTTCTCAAAAAAGATCAGTGGCTGGCTGGTGGCATGGCAACAGCCCATGACACTGCCATATAGGAGACTTGGGTTTGGGGGAGGTGAAGGGGAATGTTGCCTCTAGGAAATTAAAAATTAGAACTACAGCCTGCTTAGCAAATGTCTGACTACGCCCTTGTACTGTACCACAGTGCATCACAAGGAAAGAGTTCTTACTTAAATGTCAAATAGCAGCTTCTTTTTCCTGATGAGTTTTATAGGTCAATGGAAAAAATCCAGCAGCTAGAAGACTTTTTTCTTTGGTTGAATCTTTTTTTTTTTTTTAACTGTTTTGTTTAAATGGGAATATACTGTGTTCAGTGATTCTTCTGAAAAAAACAGAAGGTGTTTCCATTCCATGCTGGATTTATGTACATAGTTTCTCACCAGAGAAGAAGTCTGAAGAGAGAGGACACATTCAGGAAACGAACTCTCCTTTTGCTGGATGAATGGAGATGCTTGTCATGCCTCTCTTAACCTACTCATGAAAACTGCTGTCTTTTGATTAAAATATTTCTTCCCTAGTTCTTACTTATGCCACTTATCTTCTTGCTCAGCCTCTGTGTTGCTAGATGGTACAAGTGCTTCTCATCCCCTCTTGTAAGATGTTCTCCAGTTTTCCTCTCATTCTAGTAGCTGTCTTCCTCAGCATGCAGTAATCCAGCACAAGTCCTGGGCACCCTGGGCTATGTCCACCCCAGAAGAGGAAACAAAGCAAGGGATTATGCCAAAGATACCCACACATGATTTACTGTCTGTCGGAGTCCAGGGAAACCTGACAGCTTCTCCTGCTCCTCTGGTGGTTTCTTTATAGCCCCAGAGCTCCTCAAAAGTGGCCTAGCCAGTGACCTAGGCTTTTGGAGAAGCTCCCTCCACTTTTGGGAGAACCTGAATGCACCAGAGAGGTGAAGAGATTTTTGTTTAGTGTACCACAGAGAGTTTAGCTGTAGTTTTTAGGATCTTGCTCTATGTATTACATAGGGACAAGATGGAGATTTTTGGGTGTGGTTTTTCCTTCTTTCTTCTTCTCCTCTCTCCTCATTCTCTTCCTCTCTCTTCTGACACCAGTTCCTGTGGTGTGTTGGTTGGTGGAAAAAAGTTAGCATTGAAAAGACATATCAATAAGATGAGGGTTTACTGGTGTTGAAAAGAAAATAAGATACATATTGTTTCTTGAATGGTTGTTAGTTAGATATAAAAGTAGCTGCTGATCTGCAGCCATTGCCTTTCTGCCCTGGTGTTCTTGGGGGATGCTGTCTCTCCCTCCGAGGTTTTGATAAGACAAATAAAAACAACTCTGAAACAGCAGAAGATCTCTTGCTGCATTTTTTCCAACATGACAAACCAAAGGAAGAAAAGCCCCAGGGCAGAGGACAGGGGTTGGAACCCCGGGTTCCAATCCCAACAGGGGCCCAGGCCCTTGACAACTGTCCTCATGGCTTTTGTCTCTATTGATTATCACTCTCCCAGGCAATGCTTGGACTTGATTTTGGAACTAGCAAAGGCCTGGGGACCATTCCTAAAAGACTGTTTGAGCTTGGCTCCTTGGA
Organism: Erpornis zantholeuca; assembly: GCA_013400515.1. NCBI lineage: Eukaryota > Metazoa > Chordata > Aves > Passeriformes > Timaliidae > Erpornis > Erpornis zantholeuca. The sequence continues at coordinate 113,591 of VZTN01032678.1, forward strand.
GAAGGTGGGAGGGTTTAGAGGTTTAGACAAGCTCTGTGTAGTGCTGCATTGGCCTACAAGCCAGAGGGCACCCCCCAAACATGTTTTCTTTTAGTAGCACACACAGAGCCTTGGTGACCAAAACTGATCAAGGTCTTCTTAATGAGGTCCTGCCAGTGCCTAGCATTTATTGATCTCAGGAATACTTCCCTTCCTGTAGTGGAAATACCTAGGTGACATTTCCCTCTTCCAGTGGTCAGGCCACATTGCTGGATACATGGCTAACACAGCTTCCTGCTCCTGATTTCTTAAGTGCACACCCTTCTACCTTAAATAGTAAAATTTCCCTCCATGTCTATTGTTTCTCAAGACTGTTTGGCTCTTCTTAGGTAAAATTCTGCTGCTTGTCAGTATGGACAAGGATGCCCAACCCCAGTCATCAGAAAGTTTCATTAGGCACTCTTTTGTGTCAAAATTGTTAAAGATATAAAAAGGACTGATACTGATTCTTTTGAAACTCTGCTAGTCATTTTCTTCCTTTGGCTTAACCCATTGTCAGCTCCCTTTTAGCCAATTCCTTAACTACTTTGCAATTCTTATCTTAATCCTCACTTTTTCTACTTGAACTAATAGTTTTCATCTGGCAGAGTCCCAAATGCTTTGTTCTAGTCCATATAAATGACATCTTCCCATAGTTCCTTTGTCTGTAAAATCAGATAAGAGCATTCTGGTAGACCGGCAGAAGCTGCCTTTGTTAGGGTTATGTTGCATTTTCTTCCAGTTTTAGTTTGTTTCTATGTTTTAAGGTCCCTCTGTCAAAAAACTTCCAAACCAGGGATTTACTCCATAGACCCTGGAATATATTTATAGCACATATAACCTGTTTTTTTAGCCTGCTTTTCAATCCATTTTGTCTTGAATTAGAGGCAATGAAAATCTACTGCTCATGTCCGACCCTGGCAGTACTAAGGTCAGGATATTGATTTCCCTACACCTAAAACAGGTCTCATTGCTTCTATTCAGCTTGCAAGCTCATTGCAGAACAAATTTTGGTCTGTGTTTCCAGCTTGACAGTTCTTCCCAGGGATGCATTAAGAGCCTGTTGTCCTGTGAGTGAACATCAAGAACTAGTGATGGGAGGCCCAGAATACTACCCACTAATCACTTCTGCACCTCATTATACTTTTCTGAGTTAGGCAGAGCAAATCAGACTGTCAATAATTGTATTTTTCCCTTGGACTGTCCATGGAGCAGACCTCAGCTAATGCAGGGAGATGGGGAGGCACACACGTGATGGGGAATCACAACACAGCCTGGCACAGGTGAGTCTGTAGAACCACTGTCACATTTTCTATGGGCACATCTTTCAGATGATCAGTGTAAGTAACCATGAACTGGCTTCCAACTTATTTCTTTGGACCTAGTTCAGTTTAATTACAAAGCACAGGGAGTATACAGTGTGGTGTGATATGTCTGCCTGCACCACCATCCTACCCTCAGGAACAGTGTATGTATCTCTTTTTGGCATGAAGGATGTAAAAATTATTGTGGTTCAAAAAATGCAATCTAACAAATGTCACTGCAAATTAAAGCAACCACAATGGAAAAGATGCAAACCTATTCCATGATTATTACATACCTCTAACAGCTAACTCCAGCAATGAAGAGAAGATTCTCTCTGAGTAGATGAAGTTTACACTCAGGAGTTAAGAACACTAATTAAAACTCTGTAAATATGCTCATTATTTTTCAGTTTTGGAGCTGAGGAGTCATGTTCTGCCAATAATGACTAAACTAATACTACTTCAGTTACCTCTCTGTTTTCTCTCTTCTGAAGAGATCGGGGTACAAAAGGCGTGCTAAGCCAATTTCCCTTGTACTGTTTATTTTCCTTTTTTGCTGTCTTGCTTCTTTTCATTTTTAATTATGACAGCAGGATTCCTTCCAGCCAAGGGTCTCTGAACCCGGGGAGAGAGTGGGGATGGCTGCAAGTCCCTCCTGCTCGATGTAACAAAACTACAAAGGAAAACAAGTTTGTGGGTGCTTGTCCCTATGTGAAATTTCTAAAAGGTTCTGCTCCTCTAAAACCTTCTAGAGGCTCTCAGGCTGAAAAGGGACTGTGAACTCTAGCTCAAGAGTAAGGCTTTGTTCGAAGAGCTCTCAGGTCCTTTCTGTGTGCTTATTTATTTATACAATCTCTCTTATCTTTTCTTGTGTGCCTTGCCATTTCCTTAAGCTCACATCTCTGCTTCTTGACCTATTCAACTTCTTTCTTTCATGACGTCAGTGCATTTTCACATTCTGCTTCAGCCTGTCCCAGAATAAAGCCCAAGTTTTCTCCTTCACGCTTTCTGAGTGATTTCCTGTGTGTGTGTCCTGTTTTGGTTTCAAGAAAGAAAGGAGATCTGTGTCATGGGTGGATTTAATAGTTCATGCAAATGCAGTGGGGAGCCCGGCTGGGAGCCTCCGTGGAAGGGCCTGCACCTCCAAGGAGCCTCCTGCTCTGGTTAGCCCTGAGCCACCTCTGTCCTGCAGCAGCCAGTGCCATCCAGTATCCACTGTGTGGATGTATGTGGTGTTGTACATGTGTGAGCACATTGGTCATACACACTTAGGTCTCAGATGTGGGGTGGGGAAAGCACTGAGCTAGCTCTTCACCTTGCAGCACCTGCATCTCATGTGTCTGCAGAGCACCAGTGCCCTGCTCCAGGCTGGGGCAGCAGATCAGGTGAGATGCTCTGGTTCCCTGCTGCATCTGAGGGGCCTGGAAGGGCTGCAGCCCATGGCTATTGAGTGACCACAGGTTCACACATATCTATTATATGGCCCCAACAGACTGGGTGCCCACTCCCAGTCACTCTGGCTGCTGCAAGGAGACTGATGCTCTTGAGTGATCCTTGGTACACAAGGCATTTGGGGGAGCCAGGCATTTTAGAGACATGTTGTATTGAAATGTGAAAGACAAGTATGCATCTTGATTTTAATCATTTAAATTCACCTTGACAGACCACAGGATTCTGACTTCTCACCTCATACCATGTGCTTCATAGTGTGCAGAAAACTCTTGACTGTCCTTCCCGATGGCATGCAACTCCCATCCCCCAAATAAAGTCCAGCAGCATGAATATTTTAGTACTTAATTTTTCTTTTAGCAATTTAGGTCTGCCATACAAACTGCTTGCTTTGATCACTTGGAAAAAAAATACTGATAAAATAAATTAAAGGAGAAGTCTTGACTTAAGTTTAAAAACAACTTCCTTCTCATTAGGCTTTCCACGGGAACCATGTATCATATTTATTTAAGCGTCGAAGAAAATATTTAGCCTATTCACAAAGGTTAAATAATCAGCTGATAAGATTTGTAGCTAAAGTATGTTTAAATGTACTCATTAAACATAGTATGTGTTAGGCAATTTTTCAAAAGCTCTGTTGCTACATGTAAACCATTAGGAAGTGGAAAAGAAAAAGTCAAAAGGAACGAAAGCATTCCTTGTGAACAAATACAGTTGTGCATTGTATAGACTGCAGCTAGCGAGAGTCAAAAAGTCAGAATAACAAGACCCAGAAGAAAGCTATAATGATACAATTTATTCTTCAGAGAAACCAAGAGAACTAACCCCAGCATTTTGCTCTAAAAAAAGGACTACATGTTTTAGCTCACCTTGTAATTTATGTCTATAATATTTGGAGAGGGATGGTTAAATGTAACTTATAAAAGGCTCAAAGCCTGCGGAAACAAACATTTCTTGCTGAGCTGAATTTACTTTCCAGCTTTGTCAGAGAAAGTATTTTTTGTCTGATTGGTTTTACTGGTGCACAGAATGATTCCATACTAGGTTTAGGTAAAAGTAAAAAGTTACTCTTGTTTCATAAATAAAAAGATGACCTTTTAGAAACTGACTGTTTGGAGTTTGTTTTCTATAATATTTTCCCCCTGATTTGAAGTTCCACTTTAAGCAGGAGCCAAAAATATCAATCACCTTATCTGAAAGCATGGGACAAAAAAAGATATCTTTTTGCTTAAACAAACCTTTTCCTTTGAAGAGTCCCAGCCTGGCCTTTGAGATGATGTGAATGACATCTCTGGGCAAACAAGACACTTTTTTTATACAGAGTGCAAACTTGAGAACTGAGCTCATGAGAGGGAGCAGATGACATCTGGGGGTTTTCTATTAAAGACTGGATTCTGCTGCTTTTATTCACAAATGGTCTTGCTCTTTGGGTGATCCTGCTCATTCCTTTGGGCCTGTGCCTGATAAACCATAAATTGCAGTGGGACCAGCCAAGGGTTAGGCTGTATGTGTATGGCAGGATTTGGTGACAGAACATTGTAGTAAGAATTAAGGGATCAATGATACATAAAGAAAACAAGTATTTGATCTGCTCTTTGTGCTCCAGTTTTGGGAGTTAATGTGGAGTTACCACATTGTCTATTTTGGGGAAGATATGAGAGAGGAGCGGCTGATCAGGGCTTTCTCTTTTGGAAAAACTTACTCCAGAGCCTTCTCTCCATCCTCCTTTTTTTTTGGTTGTGCAAACAACTGTGTTTATTGTGTCATCAATACAGTGCACTTCTGGTCTTATGGTAAGAATACACATGAGCAACAGGTTATGTGTGAGGTCTTATTGCTGGGGACACTATGTCTAGACGTGCTGAGGCATGGCAGAAAGTTGCTCTCTCTTACCTGTGTTGAGGGCTGGGAGATACCTGCTTTTTTGTTTTTGCTATTTGATACTGTTTGATGCATGTCTCTTACAGGCTCTTACAGGTTTTTGGAAGAAAGGATGATATGGAACGGGCTGTGGCCTTGGTGCAGCACAAAAGGACAGTCCCAGGCTGTAGGCACATGGACACCACTGTGGCAAGGCTCTGCTAATAATACCTGGAAGGAACTAATAAATCTATTCTGAGAAAATTAAAACTCTACCGAGAGTGGGATGATCACTGTTAAACTTCTGCAGTGCTGCTGTGTCTGTTTTTCCTCCCTGCAGGAGGGAGAAGGAGCTCCTGGATCACCTTTGTCCATGAGCCTGGCAAGATAACATCATCCAGCATAGCACAGTTCAATGACCCCTTTTATTGCCTGGCTGGGGAGGTGCATGTGGACTTTTTTTTAAAGGAAAAGCATTTCTTCAACTCATGGGTTTTGTTTGCTTTGGAAAATCATTATTTGTCAGCCTTGGTGACCTTTTTTTCAACATTGCAGCAGTGTTGTGACGTTACTCAGAAAACCATTTGGAAAAGCTGAGGGGACAAGTGCTGCCTGTGCCCGCACTCTGACACAGCTGTTCCTCATGGATTTCACCACTGCTTGTAGGCCCTCTGCAGAGAAAAAGAGTTAATGGGGAGGTTCCAAAATATTTTACAGCACAGGAATCAACCATAGTAAACTGGCTGTCGCGTGAACCTGCTTCCTCAGCCAGCCTTCAGTGACCTTCAGACCCGCTCGGATTCGCAGGTCATAAATGCTTAAGCACCCTGGCAGCTCTTGGGCATTGGAAGGCCCTCAACATACTCAAGGCAAAATAACACGGAATTATATATACACAGTATGCACACACACATAAATAAACAACATTTTAAGTACCAAGTATAGATCACAGGTTTGCAAAACTGGGGTTATAACTCAGACGGCTAATGTGAAAGGGGCTATGCCTAATATTAATTTAGTTGCCATGTGTTGCTCGAGAAAATGCGTTCAGCTCAATAGCTGAATGACTTGGATTTGGCTCCACACAAAATTTTGTCTTTCCATCAGAAGATTAAAACCCTTTTTTAACCATAAACTCTGCATTTTTCAGTGCAGCCAAGCTATTAGGTTTTCAGGAGAGTCCAGGTTTTTGTCAAAGGCTCAAACACTTCAGTAAAATGCAGAAACAAAGCAAAAAAAGTCCAGTTTTGTCAAAGACAATTTTTCACTGGTAAAAAGAGTAGACAAAAATCTCCACACAACCTTACACTATGTATGGGTTGTGATATGTTGTAAGACATTTAAATGTTGTTATTTCACTGACATCACTCTACAGATTGCTGTTTCATGGACACCTACCACAGAGAAAGGAAACTATTTAGAACTACTTTCTGTCCAAGCTCTTTGGACAGGCCCAGCGAGACACCTGAACACATGCCTAACTTCTTGGCACCAGAGCAGTGCCATTGACTTTAATGGTGTAGCTCATGTGCTTAGGCTTAAGTGTGTGCTGGAAAACAAGAGATTAGAGTGACTGAGTTCAGGATTGCAGCAATGAAAAGCCCCCTGTATTTGCAGTCGAAGCTGAAGTGGAGCACAGCGGCTAAAACAATACTACTAGGAAGAGGTTGGGTTTTTATTTGATCTACTTTTTTTACCTAGCTTTTGAGGTGACACTCTTCCATCTCTGGCCTGCATGACAAAGGCAGCCTCCTAAAGCTACACAATTCCAGTGTGTATTTCAGAGAAAGTGAAGTGTTAAACCAGAATACAGTGAATATCCCCCCTCCCTTTCCTCCACTTTCTCTTCTGTTCCTTGTGACATCTGAGAGGACCAACCACAACTGCATACCATTTATAGATTTGCCTGATTAAAACCAGTTTTCCCTATAGGTCATATCATGTAGAAGACACAAGGTTTTTGTCAAGAGACCCGCTACTGGCAGAAACAGTTTTGCTGCTATTGCTAGCAAGAAATTAGTAACTAGATCCATGTCCTGTTTTTTATGCCAGCTTTATAATTATACTATTTCAGTGGTAAGCCAGATATTTGGGCTAAGGGTAATTTAGAAATTCTAGATCTCTATTCAGTTTTGCTTTTTATGTTCATCTTTAGTGCAGCTATGTCTCCATGAAACATATAATCTTCCTGCATTTTCCTCCCTTACTGTGGTTTCTGTGACCCACAGTCACAATATAACAAATGCATTTTATTCAGCACAGCTTTGTGAAACCATAGGAAACAATTATTGTCTTTAAAGAGAATTATTTTCTTGTTCTTTATATCTCTGTCCTCAGATAATTATGCACAGCTCACACTGTGCTGTATGACTGGTGGGGCAGGGTTTGTCCCTTCAGTTCGGAAATGCTTTTGCTTTCCTGCATTTTCAGTCATTTCAAGAGCTCTGTGGAGACTATTTGACTTTCTTGAATGCAGTTTTTTATAACCTATGAGACTGTGGTTGGCTGAGTTGTCCTTCTGGTGTGGTAATGGTCTCTGCAGTCTTTACTTGGACTGTGATTACACAAAGTATATATTTGTCTTTTTCAGCTTATATATGCTGTGAACGTCCTGAGCTAATAGTATCTCTGAGATGTGGTTTTTGGAGCACTAGTATGTCCATTATGCTGTGTTTGCTTTCTACAATGAAACATAGAGCCAAAACCACAACTTGCCCCTTTCCTTCAGCACAAGATTTCCCCTCTCTGCTCTCTGTCATGTTCTTGTTCCTTTGCTTGTGCTGTATGGGTTTTGTTTGTTTGTTTGTTTTATGTTCTTTGAACTTCTGGAAAATAGACTCTGACAAGCCTTGGTTTCAGCTGAGGGCCCTCCAAACTGTGTATATTTCAGATAAATAATTTCTCCCATTGTCTGTGACATTAATTGATACATTAATTGTTGACCAGATTTCTTTGAAGCCTACCTGGAAGCCCCAGATCCCACCAGCTCAAATGTGTCACCACAGCCAAACACCATAACCACATCCCACTCTGAGTCATGATTTTATTCTTGGAACTCCCAAATAATTACCTTGAGCCTTCTTATTTTCAGCTCTCCGTTTCTGTTGGGCACGATAGTCATGGTGGAGTGTGCACAGCACTGTACAAATAGCCATGCATGTATAGTATTCTGGGGTGATAAGCATGAGAAAATAAAAAGCCAAGTGGGGTCACACGTGTCCCCATCCCTCTGCAGAGAATCGTGGTTTGGGCACACACTCCTTGCACCATAAAAAGCCAAGTGGGGTCACACATGTCCCCATCCCTCTGCAGAGAATCATGGTTTGGGCACACACCTCCTTGTACCATGGCTCAGCGTCAGGGCAGGCCTCGCCTCCTCTCCAGACAGATGTTTCCTGTTTCTGGAGTCTTGACATTATGGCTTTTTTGATTGTCTTTTTACATCCAGATTCAGTTTTTGTCCCAGATAAAACATAACTAACCCTTTTCATGAGGTATTTAGTGCCACAGATGGGGTGCCTCCACATGCAGGGGCATGTGTGCCCATGTGTAACTGTAGGGTTTGTATCAGGAGTGTGCTTGGCACATGGGCATGGAATAAATCTTGAAGTAATTTTTGCTACAGGAATTGGTGAATTAATTACTTCCTTTTTTCTGTGGCTAAATGTATATGCAAAGCATATTTGACAAATTGGTCTTGAAATATACCTCCTAGTAAACATGGCAGCTTTCTATTTGCCTCTTCTTCCTCCTGCTGTGCAAATAGTCCCAGGATTTCCACACTCACAACACAGGGACACATAAAGCAGAGACACCTGGGAATAAAATCTTGAGAAATTTTCTATTACAGCCTCTCCATCACAGCCTCCAGCTGCTCTAGCTTTCCACTTATTTTCTTCTTTCAAGCATAGCGGTCAATAGTTACTTGTCCTTTCTGCAAATTAATCTGTTTACTGGGATTCAGTATCATTTCTCTGTCTTCTATATTCATCTCAGCTACCAGTTAGTCACACAGTCAATCATCTTCATGTGAGGTGGGCTCTACAGAGAGATGAATATCAGTCCCTGGACCTCAGTCCTCGTGGAAGGAGATGCATTGAGACACATAGGAGTGACCTCCTTGGCAGGGCTTCTACAGTGTCTGGCCCAGGGAGGTCTGTGCTTACTAAAAATGTTTGCTCAGAAGACATTATTACTGCAGATCTGGGAAAGATTTTTCTTATAACCTGGGATTTTGTCTCTAGACTGAACTTCTAGGGTGTTGCCCATCACCAGGTTATTGCTTCTGTTTATACATTTTATTCTTCTGGCTCCTAGCTAATAGACAATAAAGTCTACTGTGCACTATCTGCTGCCTACAGGTTTCCATTTGCAGCATGCTCCTTTTGCTCCTAAGTACCTGGTGTCAGTATTTTGGCATGCATCCTTTCCCAGGAGGTGGGTTGGTGGAGGGGAACCAAACCACTGTTTTTTCAGCCATACATTTCTCAGTTTACGTGCCCTGCCTTTATATCAGCCTCAAATTATTTATTCAGACTTAGCTTAGATTCTCAATGGCTGATTTCTTTTTCCAGAATAACTGCAGTGCTTTAGATAGCAACCAGACCCAATGCACATAAGAGCTCTTTCTCTTTCATACACTCAGGATGATAGTGGACAGCTTGTTTAACTTTTGCTGTAGAGAGCTGTTAACATGAGGCGTGTGCTGGCAGAGGTAAGCAGGAGGGGAGTCCATCCCTTTAATTCCATGGCATTTTAGGATAAATTTGATATCTCAGGGGAAAAACCATTATATGCACACTCCATAAGCATTGAGTCAGTGAGAAGACAGGAGCCAGTAAAGATCTGACTGCTCTGTTGCAAACTGAAATTCTTTTCTCACAGAGGAATTTCTGTCAGAGACCTAAGTAAAGAATATCTATCTGAACATATTTTTGATTTTAGTACCATTTAAGCTGCTATCCTTTGGACTAATTTTATCCCCTCCAGGGTCAGAGCTCTGTTCTAGCATCAGAAAAAAAGTAATAGATTGCAACATGCAAAAGCTGTGCTATATGTGTTGGCTACAAACTTGGGGATATAGTGTGATCCAAGGAAACACTTAGCTTCTAAATTTTTTGCCACTTCTGGAGAATTTGAGGAGGCTGAGTTGGGAAATTGGCTGAACCATTAACTGATATCCAAGCTCAGATGATGTGTTGCAGGGAGGTTGATGCTTTCAGTATGTCATTTCCCATTAGTCTTTCTTTTTTGCTGTTCTTTCTTATCATCCTATTTTTTACTGAACTTCCCCCACCCATCACTAAGGCAAGCTGAGTTAAGCATCTGATTTGACCTGAGCAGCTCTGCTCTGCCTTTTCAACTCATGACTGATCAAACCAAATCTGCAATCTCTGGCACAGACCACAAAGGCTGGAGGGGGTCTGAGGAGTTGCAGGAACTACTGTCGAGTGTTTGCCCGACCCCTGTGATTTTACCCCTCCCCTTCTCATAAGGACATGTATCCTGAGATCAAAAGCCCTTCAGCGTTTTTATGGGAAGTCAGCTGGAGGCATGTAGGCTGATTCAGAATACTGTGAAAGCTCTGGACACTTTGTGGAGAACAGGTCATCTGCCTCTGCAAAAATGTGTCTGTCTGTGCCAATGAATCCTTCTCCACTTCTTCAATTTTTCAAGGATCCCTGCTTGATAGAGGACTGTTTATTCAACAAAACTATGATAAGGATTCTCTGATAGCATCATAAAGCTGCAACCTGGAAAGAACCAAATAAGGAGAAGGGATAAGAAAGCACACCACTGCTAAAAGGCACAGCTGTGTTGATGTGTCCTCTTTACTCTCTCTCTGTCACAGTTTCCAGCAGGGACTGGTGGCACTTCTTCTTGTCCTGGGAAGGGCAGCCCACTGCTCTGGTAGCAGCATCTTTACTCCCGAGGGTGACCGAGCCACCGGACCTGTCCCATGGAGGTGACAGTGGGGATTGGGGCTGGCATCCCACTGGGGCTGCACCCAGAGACAGGGAATGATAAAGTGGGCTCCTGCAAAGGGAGGGAAAGGTAAAGCAGACCATGGCGTGTCCCAGCATGGAGTTTGGCTGCTGCGCTGTAACATCGGCACTGCTCAACTCCAGGGATGGCTTCAGTGTCTGCTTCAGGTAAACTGCAGCAGCTACAGATGGAGCTGTAAATTGAGGCTGCTTCCAGCACAGCTAAAGCACACTGTATTCCTCTTGTAATCCTCCCAGATGTCTTTCAGACCCCAGGAAATTCAATGAAAGAATTTATGACTATTATTCCGAGTTATTTTACTATAAAGGAAAAAATTCTCAACCCCAAACCAAATTTACATCTAAGATGGTTGGGTTTATAGGTACCACCATATGGCTGAACTGCATTTTGCCTCACTGAGCAGTGGTTTCTTCCTTCTCTTTTTTTTTCTTTGGTTTTGTTTTTTTTTTTCCTTTCTGAAAGTAAAAGGAATGAACTGCAGTGTAAATTGCCTTGTCTGCTCAGGGGACCAGCAAAAATTTGATTGCTTCAGAGAGGTAATTTTCTTGCAGAGGTAGAGTGGAGCTGTAGCTAGTAAATTTGTGGATACCCTACGGGTGGTCCTTCAAGCCAGGTATGGATGTAATGTGGTGGACATTCAAGTCCACACAAGTTTCACTGTATTCTTGCAGCTAGGTAAAAACTGTAATGAAAATGAAAAAACAACCCAAATTGTGTGAAATTTTCAGTGGGAACCAAGTGTCTGCCCTCCTGCTTATGCAAACACAGTCATGGGGAACTGCTGCCCTCTCCCTGTGGTGGGGCTGTTGGGGCAGAACAGCAAGTGGCAGCTTTCTGCTGAAATGTGGGGGCTGGCCTTGAAGTTCGACACACGATAAGCAGAGGCACTGCTGGACAACAGGCCAGAGATGACATCTGAGCTAGCATACACCTTCTTCAGCTCAGAGAGATGTTAGGAGTTCATGGCAGAGTGCCAAAAAGGGCTGCCTGTCCTTGTGGTTTGTGCTGCCTATGCTTGCCTGTGGCATTAAACCCTTGCTGGTCTGCTGCATCTTCTGTCCATCCCCTTCCTGAGCCTCCCTCCTGTCCTCTCCCTGTCCTCATGACCTTATGTTTAGATCAGCTGTCAGCTGCCATTTTGAAAAAAGAGCAGCTCTCAGAGCTTTCGTACTGATAACGCAGTGTGGGCCGAGATGAAGTAATTTCCTTCTGTATTTATTTTTATTTTTTGGCTGAATTATTTTTAATGCTTGCTGCTTTGTCCATCCAGTAACCTCTACATTGCTTTTCGAGTGCATTCTTTTAACCTTTTCTTCCCATCCTGTCTCTCTATCTTCATTTTTTACAATGTGCTTAAACAACATTGACTTAACCCACATCCCCCTGGGGAGAGGATTCTGCAGAGCCTTCCCTCTCTGCTCCAAAGCATGGTGACAAATACAGTTGGTTCTGCTTTTTGTGGAAAGCACATCCTGCTATCCTCAGCAGCAGAAATTCAACCAGATACTTCACCCTAATCATAATGGGTTATTTATTGGCCTCAGAGAAAGGGTTATTTTCTGGGACTCCAGATAAGGCTGGGGCCAGGAAACAGCTTGCAGTTGTCTCTGAAAATTCATCTAGTCTCTACCATAGTGTTTTGCTATTTCCTCCCTTGTTATCTTCAGAGCAGAGGCTGTCAGGAAGGGGCAGGCTGGCGAGGGCAGCTCAGCCTCCCTGAAACAGACTTTTCCCACATCCTCACGATCTTGTGAGGACAGCAAGCCAGGCTCTGGCAGCCCCTCTGTCCCTCTCTGGCAACACATGAAGAAAGTTGTCCTGTTTTCCCCACTCAGCCGAGAGAGCTCTAAGAGCTTTCTAATCAGCTCACTGTCAGCCTGTTTCCTCTCATCATTTAAAATGAGACCGTGCTAAGTTTACAGCTGCCAAAGCTTTTGCTTGGATTCAAAACACCGAGTGTTTGAGAGGCAGGTTGTAACTGCCAGGGCAGATTTCTAAGGAGGCAGCACTCAGGGGAAGATGGGCCTTTTCCTCTTGTCAAAAATACTCAGAGTGGATGAGAAATCATCACCCTGGCTAACAAGTTTTACTTGCAATTGTTCTCTTTGAAAACTGGCTGCTTATTTTGTTCCCCATGGTCAGATGTGTACCTTTGTAAGTGAGATGACCTAAAAGCCTGTGCAAATAGGTGAAATTCCCACGGGAGGTGAGTGGTGTTGGACTTTTGGTTTTATTAATGTTTATGCAGGAGACTGCAGATTTCTCCTGCTCATGGTTTTAGAAACCTCACTGGTGTATCCGAGCTCAGTGCACACGCTTTGCTGACCTGCTTCTGCTGCTTCAAATGTGAGTGCTGGCAGGGCTGAGTGACATATTAGCTATGAAGAGGCAGCTCCAACTTTTTTTCACAGGTGCCTGGCTTTTATAATCTTCTTATAATCAAAAGATTATAAAAGCCAGGCAAAAATCTTAAAAATCCTACTTGGAACTACTCATTTTGGTGTCAGTCTAATTTTTCAGAGAGGCTGCACCTCTCTTTTTCAAAGCAGGCTTCCAAAGCAATGGCAAATAGGAAGTGCAACATGCAAATCACCAACTGCATTTGAAAAACATGGCATAAGTTAGTTACCACTAATGCAAGTATGTGCCCATTACACCAGCACATTCATCATCTATGACAGACTTCTTTCTAGTTTAGACAAGGTACTGAGAGGATACTAACTTGTGGAATTCAACAGGAACCTTTCTTCAACCTCCTCTTGACTCTTCACTTCATCCACGCACACAGTGGAGGTGTTCAGCACTGACACAGAGCAAAGGCAGGCAGCATGTTGGTGCAGCTCTTTGGAAAATGGCCTTTCCCACACATTCGAGAAGCTGTAGGTAGCTGACCCTGGATACCAGGATCAGTCTGAAGGACAAACTGGAGTCAAATATGGTCTACACTTCTAAAAAGTTAAAAATGCTACATCCATCCAACATGGGTTATACAAATCACGGTGCCTGACTTGTGCTGTGGTTCCAGTTGATGTGGAAAGGAGACAATGTGCAGGAGGACAGTGAAGTACCCCAGGGGAGACTTGGGGGGCATGGAATACAGGGGGGGTGAAGGCAATAGTGGCACAGAGGTGGGATTTGGGGCAGGGTGATGTGACATAAGGTTTCTTGGATGTAGGCAGCATGGGTTGGAGGGGGAAGGAGGGCAGGACCTAGGTTACAGGTTCATGGGTAGAATGAAATGGCATATTTACATATTTTGGAGACACATAGGAGTGTGTCAGTCTTGCTGAGAGCTGTTCACCCTCTAAACTGAACATTTTAAGATTTGCTTTTAGGGAAGTGTTGGGATTTAGAGTCTTAAATTTAGAGTTGCAAATGCTCCAAAGATGGTAACAGACTGCACAGCAAAGCTTGGAAATGGGAAGAGGGGCCCCTTGTACTGCCCACTTTCAGCATTTGTTAGGAGAGACATGCTCTTGAGAAAAGGGCTTGTTGTGGGCAATGACATTATTCCCAATACATTCCGCTCATACCATATTCATGTGGAAAAAAATTCCTTTCTGCTGGTATGTCATTGACATTTAGCATCAGTTATTGAACATATTTGATCTACTATGTTCTGAATTTCACAAAAATCAAAGTGACTATATTAGTTTTCTTGAAAGTGTTGGACAGCTTCAAACAGAACTTGCACTACATGTATAATATATAATTGTAAGCCAGGGGTTTACACAAGGAACTTTTGCAGCTGAAAATAAACCCTGACATAAACCTGCCTGTTTTTTATGGCACTCTCCTTTTACTCTCCTTTAGATGTCTGAAAAATATAATATCTATAGTAACATGTATTTTAAAGTAATGATACCAACATTAATAGGACAAATTATGATGCAATATTTAGACTTCATTCGTTTCTTTAAAGTATTTCTTTCACATTACAAAATTTCATTTAGGAAAACTGGTTCTTTTTCTTGATGTGGGTTAATTCCCCTTCACCTGTGGTTACTGAGTTTACCATGTAAAAAGAAACAACAGTTCATTTTAACACCAGACTACCTACAGGATCAGCAAATTAGTTTAATTTCTTCTGGTGCTAGAAATGCATAAGCTTTAATCATGAATCAGATACACACCCTCCGAAATATGTTAACTCATCAAAGCAAAGGGCCCACTAAGTTTTAAAGAGAAGCCTTATTATACATGGTATATAATACCTGATATTTATATTATATTGTTTGGTTTCAGTTATGGAGTTTGATGTGTATATACATGTGTTTGATGTGTGTATATGCATATACACTGGTTTCAGTCCAGGTGTAATGATGACCTGCTGGAGGTTGGGTTGGGCCACCTGATGTTCTCTTTTAGCCTGCTCTAGATGTATGAAGAAGTAGCATGGGTGCTGTGCTTATAACAATTCTTCGCAGATTTTATATTTTCTCAGTCTTGGTAAAGACTTGATTTTATTCTGGTTGATTTTTAGCAGTGACTATTCCATGGAGTAAAGGGATTATCCTTTATTGCACTGTTCTTTCGCTACATTACAAAGGAACCTAGAATGGGTAACCTGGGAGGATGTAGAGACATTGAACATTGAGGAGTGAACTTAGGAAAGCCAAAGCCCAAATGGAATTGAATCTGGCCAGGGATGCTAAAAACCAAGAAGGGCTTCTTTAGGTATGTAGGCTGACAAAAGGTAGCCTACAGAAAAGGTGGGCCCATTATTGAAAGAGGTGGGGGACCTGGTTACACGGGATGTGGAAAAGGCTGAACTACTGAGTGCCTTCTTGCCTCAGATGGCACCCATGAAAGCTGAGGAAGCTGGCAAATGTCATTGCAAGGCTACTCTTTATAATCTTTGATCATGGCAACTGGAGAAATACTCAAAGACTGGAGGAAAGAAAATGTCATGCCTATCTTCAAGAGTATGGCAAGAAGGACCCAGAGAACTGCAGGCCTGTCAGCCTCTCCTTGATCCCTGGGAAGGTGGTGGATCAGCTAATGCTGGAAACCATTTCCAGGCACATTTGGTAGAAGAAAATCATCAGAAGCACTCAGCAGGGCTTCAAGGGGAAGTCATATTTGACCAAGTTTAATAACTTCTACAATGAAATGACTGGTCTGGTGTATGAGAGGAGAGAAATGGATGCTGTCTACATCCATTCAACCTCTTCCATTCAACCCATTCAAGCATCTGAAGACTGCTTCAGGGCCTTTGCCCTGTTGATGTATGGGCTGAATGAGTGAACAAGCTGGGTAGAAAACTGGCTGGGCCCAGAGGGTGATTAGTAGCGTGAGGTCTAGTTAGAGGCCAATAACTGGCACTATACCCCAGGAAACAACACTGAATGGGGTCCTGTTTCACCTTTTCTCCTATGATCTGATAATGGGGCAGAGTGCACCCTCAGCAAATTTGCTGATGACACAGACCTGGGAGGAGTGGTTGATATTTCAGAGAGTGGTGCTGCCATCCAGAGGGACCACATCAGACCAGAGAAATGTGCTGAAAGGAAGCTCATGAAATCCCACATGGATAATCCCTCGCTTGGAGAGAAGCAATCCCAGGTGCCAGGGTATGCTGAGGGTCACCTCACTGGAAAGTAGCTTGGCAGGAAAGGACCTGGTGGTCCTTGGTGGTCCAAGTTGAATTTGAGTGAGCAATGTGCCTTTGCAGCAGAACAGGCAATGGTGTGCTGAGCTGCAAGAGACAAAGCATTGCCAGCAGGTCAAAGGGGTGATCATTCACTCTACTCTGCACTGGTGAGTCCACACCTGGAGTGCTGTGTCTGTTTCTGTGTTCCTCGGTACAAGAAAGACATGGACACACTGGAGAGAGTCCAATGAAAGGCCACAAAGGTGATTAAGGGACTGGAGCATTTTGTCTCTGAGGGAAGGATGTGGGACCTGGGACTGGGGATAACTGAGGGGGTGGGCACGTGTGTCATCTTATTAACATGTTTAAATACCTGAAGGGAGGTTGCAAAGAAGATGGAGCCAGACTCTTTTCAGTGTGCTCAGTGACAGGTTCAAAGGGAACGGGCACTGACTGAAACCCCAGAGGTTCCCTCTGAACATCAGGAAACACTTTTTCACTGTGAGGATGACCTAGTGCCGGTACAGGTTGCCCAGGGAGGTTGTGGAGTCTTCATCCTGGGAGACAATGTCCTGGGCAGCTGGCTGTAGGTGGCTCTGTTTGAGCAAGGGTTTTGGACCAGATGACCTCCAGAGGTCCCGTCCAACCTCAAACATTCTGTAATCCCGAGCTTATATTAAATTTTAAGCCCTTGTTCTTGATCAATTTTTCTGTGATCACTGTGTCAGGGAAGCCCTTTACTCAGTTGCATCTGCAAAAGTGCTGCAAAACATTGTCCATCTTGTCCCACTTTGTGCATAGAAGAGAGTGGGATTTACTTGTGCAATGGATGTATTTTCTATTTTTAAAAATTCTGGCCTATTGTTTTGCTTCTACAGCAAATCACCAGAGTGTCTGAGCCCATCTGCTTTTAAGAATCCTTATTGCTCCTCCGGGAACAATAAACAGCATGCTACCAAGAGTCTGTGAAACGGGATTGCAGTTTTCATGTATTTCTGTTCATGAACAGATAAGTAACTGAAACGTTTCTGTGCAGAGGGATTGCTTGGGTATTTGCCTGGAGATGTTTGGTATCTGCATTTCCTGTGCCTGGCAGGGAATGGGGGTCTTAACCTAACCTTACACCTTTTGGAGAGATCCCCTCTCCACATCCTAGGCTTTGGCATTTGTAATTTCCCTAGTGGCCCTATTAGGATGGAAAGAAACTCCCATGTGTTTCTTTCTGAGTCCAAAGAAGGGCAATGAATCTGGTGAAGGGTCTGGATCACAGTTCTGATGAGGAATGGCTGACAAAACTGGAGGTGTTTTGTCTGGAGAAAAGGAGGCTCAGGGAAGAGCTTATTGCTCTCTACAACTACCTGAAAGGAGGTTGTAGTGAGGTGAAGTCAGTCTCTTGTCTCAGGTAAGAAGTGATAGGACCAGACTAAATGACCTCAAGTTGCACCAGGAAAGGTTTAGATTGGATATCAGGAGAAAATTTTTTCACTGAAAGGGTTGTCAAACACTGGAACAGGTTGAGCCACCATCCCTGGACCTATTTAAAATCATGTAGATGCTGGCACTTTAGGAAATGGTTTAGGGGTAGACTGGGCAGTTCTGGGTTAATGGCTGGACTCAATGAACTTCAAGATCTTTTCCAACCTAAATGGGTCTATTATTCCCTCTGACATCTGGAGGTCCAAATCACTGCTCCTGGGGCAGGTCTTCCCTGCTACATTTGGCTTTGCCATCTCCAGATAAACACCCCATCTTTGCCAGCCTCACTCGAACGACCATGATCCAACTTGAGGTGAGAATTTATTTTGCCAAGGGGGATTCTCTTCACAAACAGAAGAAAAAATATCAGAAGCCCAGAAATGCAATTGTAATCCAAGTCAAGGCTTAACACCCAAACTGCCTGGTGCTGCTCACCTGTGGTTTCTGGAGTCCATCCCAACTTCCCAGACCAACAGCAGGTAGATTCTGAGGTCTCCTTTCTCCCTGCTAGATAGTAAATGAATGAAAGCAACTACATGATCCAAGGGACTGTGAACTACCAAATACTGAGAATTTTTTTTAGTACTGCACGCTATTTAACCTCAGTGATTGATGGATGTGGGGAATAGATGGGACTGCTGCTGAAGATCAACACCCTCAGGCCCTCAATTAAGGCATCTGAAGTCACAATAAATTTTTCCAGGCAAGCAAAATGAGAGACAAGTAGTTCCCAGTGGTTCCAAACAAATCAAATGCCCTTTATCAGCCACGTCGTAGCTCTTGTTTATGCATCACAAGGAAGCAGAAATAGCTCAAACCCCTGAAATAGTTTCCAAGTATCTGTAGTTACCTGGGGGTCTTTGACTCGGTTCAGTCAAGAATGCCAAGAAACTGTGTTTGTAATGTTGCCAGCCACTAACATGGGAGCAAATCTGCGGGCACAAATTGAAATGTGACCTAATTAGAGAGCTGCGGGAGAAGCAAGATGATGAAAAAGGAGGCACATTGGATGTGACGGAGATCAATGCAGACAGGAAAGGAAAAGGAGATCAGTAGTCTCTTTGAGCTTGCTTAAAATCAGTCCTGCCCAGTTGGGAATACTGGCATGAATGCAGCAGTGAGTTCTGAAATGATATGAACAGTTTATATCAAAATAATGCAACAAATTCCAGCCCCAAGTAAATGTAGGAACACAAGTTCTGCGCTGTGCCTGAGGCCCTGATCCTGTGGATGATTACATGCATGAAAAAGCCCAGTGAATGCAGGTCTATTCATGCATGCACAAACACTCACAGGATTGGGGTTTTATTGTGC
Source organism: Erpornis zantholeuca (assembly GCA_013400515.1). NCBI lineage: Eukaryota > Metazoa > Chordata > Aves > Passeriformes > Timaliidae > Erpornis > Erpornis zantholeuca. The sequence continues at coordinate 132,611 of VZTN01032678.1, forward strand.
ATCCCTTGCAATCTACTGGATGATATAGACATCAGCCTGAACTGTGGCCTGTGTTTTCTCAGGATTAGTTAGAAAACTAAACAAAACACATAACAAACCTGAGGCGCATTTCACATCTGAGTCACTGAAAGTTTGTGCAGTAAACACATGTATACAAAACTGGACAAGTTTATTTTCCACAAGGCAAGCTGGTTTTGTAATTTTTTTCAACTTATAAGGAAAGGGAAGAAATTCCTCCCCCTCTCCTCTGCCCATACATTTCCCTTGCTTGTGAGTCTTTAGAAGGCTATGAAGCTGCACCAGGAGCAAACAAGAACTTTCTTTAATGAATAAATATTTACAACTGCCAACTTGGATACCTTAGGCTGAGGCTGATTTCTTTGAAACATGCACCGGAAACTCTCAGGCCTTGATCCTGCCCAGACTGAAACATGTGTCTTGGAGCAGCAGCTGCTCCTCATAATGCATGCCCAAAAATCCTGAGCAGGACCTCAGAGCACTTTGACAGAACTGGATTGGCCTATTTGTTCTGGATGATTCAAACCTTTCTACATGTGCCATCAGAATGCATCTGTTTCACTATACTTGGTGTTCTTCCTTAATTCTTGTAATTCCTTGATGTAAAACTTCTCATTTGTTTGGCCAGTGCTTTCCTGGGGCCAAAAGTTGACCTCTGAAGCATGAGCCTGAGGCTGGACAGTGCCAGCGAAGGTGAATCTCTTCTGTTATGGAGCTGATTGTGAGGCTGCACTATTAGTGATTTCACAACTGGGCAGCTGGGGAAATGTCAGGGTATGTCAGGGTTCTTCCTGATATCCTTGGTCAGTTCTGATTCTTGTGTGGTAAGAGAATTGAAATGAAGGGGCTAAAGAAAATAATATTTTTTGAGGTAGGAAAAATTTGCACAAATTAGGAACTTAAAATAAGGGTCCAATATAAGGCTGCTGGTAAGAAATAGAATAGAAGATATTTTGGCAAGTCCAAAGTTGTAATGTAATATGTGTAATATGTCCCCAAGTGAGGCATATTTGTAAGCTTACTGGAATGCCATTATCTGAGGAGCCCTCCTTTTTATTTATGATCTTAACTCTCCACAGCCTATAATTTAAGTTCTCATTGAATTGTGTAAAGGGCATAGGATCAGCATTCACAAGTTATGAGATAACTTCTCAGCTTCTTCAGTGAGTGACCCTGTCAGCCAACCCCTGTTAGTTCACTCTGTTCACCCTCTGCTCCTCAAAGACCAGGGTGAGTGCTGGGTCCATCTGGTAGGTTGCTCTGCTGGAAACATTTCTGCTCCCAGTGACATGATGGCAAACAGCTCTAACAGCATGTTTCCTGTAGATGAGTTTCTAGTATCTCTGCACTAGAGATAGTATCCCTCTGTCTGGGATCAGATCTGGCAATATAATGCACAAACTGCCTGTTGCAGAAACCAGAGTGGAAAAGGTGAGAGGTCTACATGGCACTGCTGGGGCAGTCCTCTCCAGAAGAGCCAGTTGCTCCAGCCTGGAGGGTCTTGTTGCATTGTTTTTTCTGTTAATTTTTCTCTTTGGTACAAGGTGAGTTGCTCAATACTTTAAGCAACAAAGATTTATGGAGCAAATAGATTGTCCTGATTCCTTATCTAGAAAAGAATCACCATAAATTTATTTCCACCTCTACTTTCCAGCTATGTCTTCTTTTCTCGGCACTCAGATGTTTTGTCTGTGGCTCAGAAGCCCAGTCCTGCTGCCACAAGAAAACTCAGGGAGCCAGGAAGGATATTGTTGCATTTCCCTGGTCTTAAAATTAAAACCAAAACACAGTTTATGGGGAAAAGGTTTTTTTACCTTGGTATTTATTTCAGGATCCTTGGGTACAGCACTTCGTCCAAGCGGAATGCCCTGAAAATGCATGCACCACACCTCACACTGAAACACACACACTTATAGGCCTTGCAAAATTAGCATATCTATCAAAGATTCTGCAATGAGAGGCTCGAGTGAACCCTCGTTGTAAGGAACTTTCTCCCTGGATGGGCCTATCTTAGTTTACAAAAAAGTGTTCTGGAGAGGACCTTGGTGTCTGGGGCTTCCAGGATGTTTGGTCTTCTGATATAACGGTGCTAAGTTATCAGGCTTGGAAAATTACAAGTATGTAGGCTGAAAGCACTAAGAATACATAAAACTATGAAAAAGTATATAAGAGGGGTATAAAAGAAAAAGCAAAAAATAATTCTGGCATCAATATCATCACCATGAGAAACTGAACTCAGAGAGAGCTGGAAAAGCCTTTTGGTTCTGACCCAAAACATTCCTGGAATGGAGTTTCAGGGCTCACACTGGAAGCAATTAGCTGCAGTCAAGCTGTGAATGGTGCCACCAAATGCCTGCTTGTCCATCCCCTGAGTGCCAGTAAATGGGTACCAATGCCATGGCCACACACATCTCAATTTCATGCTGCTCTTTCTCTCCTTTCCCTGTCACTGAGCATTTGGTTAGCATCAGGGAAGGTGCCACCTCTGCTCCGTGTCAGTGCCTTTACACCCCACCTCCCCACCCACCTCTGGCAGATGGTGCCTTGCTCCTGACACCAATTACAGAGGATGAAAATCATGCTGAGAAGAGCAGTGTCTCCCAAGCTGTTATTGTGAATGTGTGTGGACCCCTTTGCCTGCAGCCACCTTGGGTCTCTTTGGTGCCCTCCTTCACCCCTGTCCCCTCCAGGCCTTCCCTGGGTGTTCCGTGTCTGTTAGCCATGACCAGCCAGGTCACTCTGTGGCAGGGGCACACCTGTGCTGCAGCACAGCCCCCTGACACAGTCATTCCTGGCTGTGACTTCCCAGTGCACCCCCAATTTATGCTTTTGTAACCAGGCTAGGGATTTCCACATGGATCTGCTGAAAATGTTGTTTTATATCTTGAACGTGGCAACTCCTGTTGCAGAGAGAGCTCCAGGGGCAGCATACAGTTTGTGTGCACAGCAATAGAATCCTCTACGGAGGTTAACATGTTTATTCTTTGTGGGTAGCAGTTTTGAACAAGAATTCCTCCCCACTTTGACTTCAGAGGTGTGGACACCAGCTTCCAGTTGTAGGCTCTGGTGCTCCTCTACCCAGCCCTGTTTGCACTGAGTCTGATGATTAGTATAAACTCTTGGTAGAGAAACACTGGCAGAAAACTAATTTCTCTAATAAATAAAGGCACATGATAAAACAGTTTGTTAACTGAAAAATCAGTCCAAATTTTAGAGCATGATAATTTAGTTGAGATGTACCTCTTGGACAATAGATACTGTTCCCCAACATACTTTCTATCTCATTTGTCACTAAGAAAACTTTCTTTAAGAAAGGGGGAAAACAACTAGGCCAGTCCAAAATGTGTAGTTACTTCTCCTTTAACTCTGAAATGGCAGCTAAGTCACCAAAATATTTTAAGAATAAGAGAATAATGCTGTAAATCCCCTTCTCCCTCAGCAGGTTGTTAATATGGAGCAATATAACTTCAGGATAAAAGACCAAATAAGAAAACAAAAAAACCAGAAGATATTAAGGTGAGCCAGCTTGTTCAGAGCCTGTATTCTGCTGTAACATCCTCTTCATCACATTTTCAATTGAAAAAAAGTAATTATACTTTACAGTTAATTTATTTAACAGTTAATTTATTATAAATTTATTTATAAAAGTTTCTGTTTTTTCCAAGGGGAAACACTGGCTCTCAGTGTGAGTTTCCCCAAGGAAATGCTCTTTTCCCTTAAACCTGCTCATCCTGAGGAAGGATGCTTGAGCTGGATGCACAATGCACAGACTGCCTTGTTCCCTTGTTTTGCAGTTTTCAAAGCTTTGTTGTTGTTGTGCATGTGCTGCTTTCTGGGAGAGGAGGGAGAAAAGGCCACTTCAGGTGGGGGTAGGACTCCAGCCCTGCACAGGCAGAGGTGGTCCAGGGGCAGAGGTTGCACAGCTTTGGTGCATCTCCTGTGGCCCACTGGGCCTTGGAGAGAAGCTCACACTGACCCAGTGCCAGAGCCAGTGCTCCTGGCTCACTTGTTTTCTTACTCACCTGTGCAACTGAGAGAGTTTCTAAGATGAAATTTAGTTAGTAGCCTTTGTTTTAAACACAAAACCAAACCCCATATGCTCCCTGACAAAATGGCCCTTCTTGTTTTTAAGATAATACATGTCAGAATGAAATGTAAGGTTAGCCTGGCTTTTTCTCAGCTTGAGTGCATACTTGCCTGTTGCCTGCCTACCCACCATGTCCAGTGTAAAAAACAAACAAGCTGTGCTGCCACTCTGATAGGCAGCAATCCAGGTTTGCCTCTGGGCTGATATTTACTGCTACATCTGGCTTTGCTTTGCCATGCTGCTAACCTCCCTTTTCCTTTCTACATTTATTTTGTTTTTATTAAATTTCCCCTCAGAACACTCTCGTTTGTATTTCTAATGTCAACAATTGCTTTTATCACAGATAATAACTTCCTCTGACAAAAGCTATACCATCCTACGTGCATTTCAAATCCATTTTATGGACAAATATTGAAGTACAATATTTGTCTGTGCATGCAATTTTATGTATTTATAGTAATCAAATTCTAAGGCATGAGAGCCAAGAAGTAAGTTGGTTGCCATTTTCTTAATCATGTATTTAGCTGAAAACTTCTCCTAATGCTTAATGAAGTTTACATTTTGATACTGTGATGTTTATGAAGTAATTTATGTGGTATGCTTAAGCATTCTATAAAAACAACTATAAAAACACAAACTATTCCTTTAACTTGCCACAATAAGTAAAATCTGGAATCTCAAGAGACAATAAGGATCTATAGATATATAGATTGGAAAAGGAAACTGGTCATCTCAATTAAAGAAGACAAATAACTTCCTTTTTATTAAGTAGGACACAGAAACCGTATCTTGTCTCATTTACCAATATTGCCACAGGCTTTATGCAATTCATTTTCCATTCTGGAGCTTCATGTCCCATGAAGCAATGCATCATATGCAATACATCACAAAGGGACTATGAGATGAAGCAGTGCTTGTAAGAAGTGCTGAGACTTGCTCTTGGAAGGTACCAGAAAAGGTTTTGTTTATGTATTTGGTTCATTTTGGTTGGGAATTAAATGTGACATAGCTATTTCTTCCTCTGGAATGAAACAAATTTTTCAGAAATGGTCTGGACCCACTTCACTAACTGGTTGTTTCTTCTCTGGCACATACTAACAGAAGAAAGCAGGATATCCATAATACTCTGTTTAGATGTAGCTTCTGTTAGCACAGACAGCTCAGGATAGCAAGGAACTTTTAATTTTCTTTCTATGTCTCCATTTCTGTAGATGAATGATTTCCTTGAGTCATTCACATGGGGCTGACTTGGCCCATACTTTTTTGGCATCTGCTGTAACGTTTAGTGTTATCCCTGATTCCACTGCATCAGGATAAGGGTTTTTCAGTGACAGCTCTGTTCTGAGTTTTTTTAATCACCATCTGCCTTCCTTGTACCCTCTGCAAAGTGGTGCTCTCTATTGGTGATGTGTTCACCACGCCATCAAACAGAACCCACCTAGCACTGAGACTTTGCCTGGCCTTCCCGACAGAGCTTAGGAATATGCTGCCTTGGCCTCCCTTGGCCACAGACACTTTCTACAGCATCTCATGCATGGCAGTTGCATGGGAATCCTGATGCATTTTGTCTGTGAACTGACAGGACTTTGTCAGATCATGACATTTAAGAGGTTCTTTGGCAGGCATGTTAATGCTTGAGGAAGTGTATTTGTGGCCAGCACGTATCCTCTTAGATTGTATGTAGCTTGCAAAGTTGAAGCTTGCAGCTCAAAAAATCACTTTACCATTGTATTTTCTCCCTCCAGTACTGTTACAAACTGTGCCCTTTCCCATGTGCTTTTTTTTTCACGCAGACATTTTTCACATGCTTTCTTGGATCACCTCTGAAAACCTTCTTCACCTTCTTATCTGCTTTACTCTGTATCAGGTTTTCTGGGAACACCATGGTTTGTGAAATAGCTTAACATGAATAATGGTCCCACTGGCTTTCAGGATGAATCCTTTTGTTGACAGTATCTGGAGTATCCATTGCTCTGATAACTAACTCCTGGTTGCTCTTCAGCACTGTGCTCAGATCACCAGCAAACATTGGACCCATTTGCTGTGGTGTGCCCTTCTTTGTGGACCCTGATCTTGAGCTTCACACAGTTTTATGCTTTGGGTCCTTTTTCTGACAGCTGACTGATACATTCGAACTGCAGAAAAAGAGTCAAAGTCGTGTTCAATCTCCGTGCAGCCTCCTGCTCTGAGTATCTTGTCCTGGAATTGATCCCATCCCACAGTTCAAAGGGTGTTAGTGCCTCCACTCTGCCACGGAGCATCTAGATGGTCCTATGGGAGCACAGGTGTTGAGGGCAGTCCAACGTCACCTTTGGAACCTGGCTAAGGAGTGAGTGTGGAGCTACTGCACAGGTCATGAGCTTTTTTTCCATTTCCAGAGGTGCTGGATTTGTCATTCCATTACACAGCTTGGGCTCATCGAGACCTGCCACGCAGGAGGGAGCTCCTGACAGTGCTGACATCCTTGCACTTACTGTACCCAAGCTGTGTTGTAGAGGTGCTTTGGTTTCACTGAAACCAATGCTGGGTGGAAGTGCTCTCTACACTGATTCTACCTCTTGCTCACCTCTTTACACTCAGCCCTGCCTGGTGCAACTCCCCACGCATGCTGGCTCACCCCTTTGGAGGATATACTGTGAAGACATTTGAAAGTAAATACAGATTTTAAAAGTACAAAAATGGGAGTTTTTTTCTTATGTTTTTTTAAAGATGGTTTATCTTAATCTGTATTTGATCTTACCACAGGAAGTGTGGTGTTGGCACAGAGTCAGGGCCTGTGCAATACAGTACCAGAGTGGGAATGAGAAATGGGAACAGACACTACATTCAGGAAAACAGCAAAAGCTGACTTTGCTGCATGTTTTAAAAGAAAAATCCAGAGCCTGTGACAAGCTGCAGTCTCTCTTCTAAGGTGAAGAAAAATCTTCATCCTCTTAGGAGCTTCCCAGACACATCATGAAGCAGGATACAAAGGCTTTTTGACATCACTGGGAAAAAATGAATCCTCCCTTTGCATTTTTGTTTCTGTGCTCTCTGGGGCTGCTGGTCTGGATGCAGAGGTGTGTGTTCTGCCTTGGCAGCATGTGAAGAGTTTACAAGGGGAGCAAACTCTCCATTTTGCTGATGACCTTGGGGAAATGGAAGCAGATTGCAGGTTGCTGTTTATCATCAGAGATCTCATGGGTCCCTCACTGTGGTGCGCACTGGATGGGAACAGCCTCTGTATATTTAGTTTCTGCTTAGAATAGATGTGTAATAGATCTTTCCGAAGAAAACACTTGTTAATTAGAGGAGAAGCCAGAGATGGGCAGACTGGGAAAGGTCAGAGCTCTGGAAAATGTTTGTCAATTTGAGTCTGTTTAAAATTGGGCAAAATAAGTGGGTGTGTGGGGCTAAGCAAATGGTTTGTTTAGAGAAATTCATCTCAGAGGATTTTGAGCCTGGTATAACCAGGAGGTGCTCTTTTCAGGACACCACTAGTCCTTTCCCAGCCTACACAAGGTGCCAAGACTTTGACCACACCACTGACTGGGCTTTTCCAGCCACTTACTCCACTGAAATTCAAGGTAGAGTCTCTGTGTCACGATGTAAGTAGTGGCAAGGACCTTTCTGATTTATGTGTCTGAATAACAGCACATTCATTGAGTTGACCTATGTGCTGTCCTGTCCCTTAGTCTGTGCTGTGTTTGCTGATAAAGTAGAGCCCCTTATCCAGCTCCCAGGCTAGTGGAAAGATGCTCATGAGGTCTGCAAGCAGCCAGGGAAAGATAACTATTTAGAGAGAAACAGAGTAGCAACTCAAGAGGATTGAAGAGTCTTAACAAATGTTTAAAATTTGCATTTCTAGCCTACCTACGTATAGTTTTTGTATTCTCAGAAATTTTAGGCAGTTAGGAGATATATTGGCTGGCTATAAATTTTACATTGCACCTCATCATTTGAGAGACACATTAGAAAATCTTGTGTCTTGGTCTTTTTTTTTCTCCCCAGTGTGCAGAGACCTATCCTGTCTTACTTGGTTGCCTGTTGCTAAAGAGCCCTGAAACACCCTGGCACCTCTAGGAGTTTTTCATTTCATACAAAATTTATCATACTTGAAAAGATCTGAGTGCATGAGTTTAAAATCAGATTTCCACAGTTGTGTGGCAGAGGGAACTCACAGGAGGAGAGAAAGAGCCAAGAATATGACTGAAGCTGTATCACTTTGAATCCAGAGGGAATACTGGTGATACTTGCTCAGTTTCAAATTGAAGCCACTCTGACACAGCTTGTCTGTCAGTTGTGATACAAGTTTATATATTTTTTTTAAACCAGTTAATTTATTCTACAGGTTGAAAATGCTTCAGCCAAGTTTTCTTCACTATGGAAACAAATTCTTGACACATCCTTGCTGATGATGGCAAGGAGACAAACCCTTTGCTTTTTTTTTTGTTTTGCCTTGTCATGAGAATGTTTGAGCTATTCAATTCCCATCCCTAATGAGGAGTTAGTTTTCAAACATATCTCTCCCTGTCTCAGAGCATTGATGCTCAGCAATTTGGAAAAATTTGTGTACAGAAGAACAGAAATTATGTTCCTTTTGCTAATTTTCAATGGCATTTTTAGTCTGGGATTTGAGTTAATATTTTCCTGCCAGAATGCCCTGCTGAGCCTGGAGGAGCAAAGGCAAGGGCACCCAGCAGTGCTTCCAGGGCAGGAAGGAGTTTTGTTCACTGGGCATTTGGAGGCACTTGAATTGCAGTTTGGGTGTAGAGGACCCATTGGTATTGATCAGATTGATGCCTCTCACTGCAGCTCCACCAAGACTGGTGACAGCCACCATCCCTTGAGCAGGGGAGGCTGGTGGGAGCCTGCTGCCTGCCCTGTGCTGGAGGCTGGGGAGGGGAGGGGTAGGTGGGGAGAAAACTGCAACAGCTCTTCAAATTTCTCATGTAAACCTAAACCTAGGCCTTCTGCCTCATGCTCATCCCCTCACCAAGGGGGCACCACAACCAGGGGGGTCTTTATAAAGATCATTGATTCTCTGAAATGCACATCCATCAGTGGGCAACTGGCTGGTGTTTCAGGGAGTCCTGGCTCTGGTAAGCATGTTTTATGGGCCTGCTGTTGCAGCTGTTATTGTTAACAGATTTCCCACCTCTGCATCCCAGCAGGGGTACCTCATATGTCTCTGCAACTTGGGATGGTATTTCCTCTTGTGAAGACTGCATTTTGTGTTGAGAAATTTCCAGGCTGCTGATCAGAAAATATGAACATTTCTGAATCTTCTTGTCAGGGTGACAGCAGTGGGAATGCTGAAATCGTGACAGAGGGGAAAAAAAGGAGTCTTCAGGCCAAAGACTCCTGGCTGGAAGGTAATTTACAATACTGCTGTTATAAAGTGTTGCACACGACCATGAGCTGATTTAGGTGGATAAGAAATCAAACTCTCTTCACGGCCCAAACCTTCACATCAACATCCACTGATGCCAATAAACTGGGTGAAGTCCACACTCATCACTTGTATGGGCCTGAGGGGTTCATTCAGAAGTGGTAGTGACTTGAGAGCCTTCATGGTCTCCTGTCTCCCCACAGTCACCTCCATGCCAGCCTTTGGACAAGATGGTTGCAGAGCAGTTCTGCCCCTCTGGTGCAGGACCATGGCTCCCTACTCATCATGCCTGTGCATGGGCACTATGTGGTGGTTTTTCCAGAACATCTGAGTAGCAAACCATTAACTGTGGGATACACCTTAATTAGTTTTAGCAAGTGCCATGTTGGAGTTTACAGCTGATTGAGGTACCCCAGATTGTCTGTATCACTCACTAGATAAACTGCTCCTTCTAGGGAGGTATTTTGGGTGGAAGGAAGCATGTGGAAGGAGCTCAGTGCTGCACATCCAGAAACAGACATCTGCACATCCATTGTGACTAAGTCCCAATTAATTTGGAGCTCATTATCCATGCATTCCAGGGGAGAGAGACAAGTGACTCCAGTGGATGGTTACTCCACTGTCTTGGAGTCCTCCCTTGCATTGTCCACAGAGGTAGCCAAGACGACCCCAGCAGACTAAGCTCTCACCTTTCAGATGTTAGCTGAGCTCAATCCTGCTCTGTTTGCTGATGGAACTGAAGGATTCTGCTGCTGCCTTGCTGTAGAATGGCCCATGCCAGCAGGGCTCTGCCTCTGCCTTCTGGGATGTGTCACCATGTGAACTGTCCACTGTCTCTCTGGGCCTAAAAGTACCCTGAAGAAGGGCGGTGCCACCATCAGCATGAGGTTCATGGTCTCTCCTCTGATCAGCATTTGAGAGCCATCCAGCTCTTCAAATCTCCAGCTGCTATGGGATTTCAAATCCCCCTCCACTGGATTTCATACGTTGCTCTGGGCAAATCCTTCAGATGGGGATTAGCAGAGACATCTCTCATGGCAGTAAAACACTGTCAGGGGTCTTCAGGGTCTTCCTCAGTGGGGCAGTATTGAACACAAGGGTACTGCCATGCTGGAAATAATGTATGCTTATATTGAATTAGATGTGAACTGAATTCTATCTAAGAGACTCACTGGAGTCTTAGTGCTGCAGAACCAGGAGTGGGCTTGAATGTCTTTCCCATCATTGAGCAAGGCAGCACTGGGAGACATATCTATTGTCCAAATCAGAGGAAATCACTTGAAAACTGCTCATGGGGAGAAGCTGAGGTGGAAGAAATTGCTGGATTTTGCCTCTGGATTGCAGTTCCTGAGTGCACTGAGGGAGAAGATTGTGTGTCAAACTTGCTCTCCTTTAATGAAAAATGCATTAGGGAGTCCAAAACATGAAGAGCTCTGTAAATAAAAGGCAAACAGATAAGATGCAGTTTCCTATGGTCTCTCCAGAGTCACGTTGTCTCATCTTCATCATTTAATTACAGATGCAAAGCTGAGTAAGTTGCCAAAGTAAACTGTCCCAAAACAGAACAAATATTCTGGGCACAGAAGCAGTTTTCTGATAAGGTTTTATATTTTTCTGTGAAAAGAAATGTGAATAGATTTGCTGGAGGCGTTTGCATTTTTTGTAAACTATGTGCACTTCTTTTGGGGTTTGTTTATTGGCCTGGGTCTGCTGTCTGCATCTCAAGAGCCCTTAGCAATATTGCTTTATTTTGACAAAGCTTTTCTAACAGCCATAATATAGTTGCTGTATTTTGAATCACCTTGCACAGAACTAAACAATCCAGAATGTATTTGTCACAGCTTGCAAACATTTCTGTAAACAGTTGACTTCATTTGTGTTCACTCAGACCATATTCAGCAGCGTTCCTTATTATTTTTGTCTGAAACTCAGCTTGAAAGAATTGTTCTGAATTAGAAGTTGGAGGAATAGGTTTGAAACGTTTCTTGCTAGTTCGTTAACCTTGTTTAATAGATTTTGTGGGAGAGTATTTTCTCCATACTGTGATTATTTATGCAATAGCTTCTATTTTTTCAATATATTTGTAAACCACCAAGTTCCTCTGATATTTATTGGCACCTTGGAGCAATTTATTGCACGTATAATGGAAAGGAATGGATAAAGTTACATCTATTATAAAACTATGGTATTTTTATTTGTACTTTAAATACCTTCATGCAACTTCTGAAGCTGGTGTACAAAGGAGAGGGTTGTGCTCTTGTACTTGTTTATCTTTACTTTGTTAGTGGATTCTTTTTGGTGTCATGCTTTGTGCATGGCTCAAAAATAGTCATTAGGATTAGAGTCAAACATTAACCTTGTGACCTTCTTGTTTATATACCTACTGTAAGTCTGTTCTGCTTGTGTTTCTGCAGTTAGTAAAAGCAAACTTGTGTGCACAGTCCCTGGATGGCAGTGGGCAAACTGAAATGTTTGTCAAGATCACTGATACCACATCCCTTCAAAACCAAATCTTCAAAGGCATGTCGGTGGCTGAGATTAAATGAGAAGGAGGCTTTTAAAATGCATGTGTCTGCCTCCTTTCAAAAATAGTAAACTGACAAAAATAGCATCGTTACCCAAGGTGGTGATGCAGAGTGCAATAAATGGAAGATGAATACACATGTCAATGTTGGCTCAGTTTTGTAAATGAATACAGGCTATAAAATTCAAAGAAGAAACTTACTGTCTGTCCCTGTCACAGTCCCCAGGACAATGTACCTCGGTAAAACTGAAAAGAGCTGGAAATCCCAGATATTCCTGCTGTTTTTGAAAAGCTTTGTTCTCATCATTCCTTGGGCTTTATTGGAAGAGACCTTTCCTCCATGTGCAAGAGAGGAAAATCACTGACCGGTCTCTTAGGGTGGAAAATATGTGAATGCAGCTACAGTGGGTAATACCAAAGGATGGTGATTTGTCTTATTAATTTCCATGTGTCAGGTCTTCCTGAAAACAGTAAATTGAGAAGTTGTGGAAAGTTTTCAGGCTTGTCCACTTTTACCAACAAAACACAATAGGAAAGCACTACTGTACCACAGTGCCTCACGAAGCTGCGCTGCCAAGGGGTGCTCCTGGAGAAGGCTCTGGGCACAGATGTTGCCGTGGGGCAGAGGACTGCAGTGGTGCCAAAGGCTGGGTGCTCCTCCTGCTGCTGGCCAAAGAGCTTTACTGGTTCCTTGGCCCTGCAGCTGCAGTGACCAAATGTCACAGATCTGCCTCCTCTGGGACTCACTCCAGGGTCACTGATTGCCAGTGAGTCCACCTGGCACAGATGCCAAATAACCCCTCTGTCTGTTGCACTTGTGGCTCAGTTTGCATCTGGGAAAATGGAAGGAGAAAGACAAAAACAGGACCTCAGATGGTGTAACATATTTATTTTTATTCTGTGTCAGGCAGCACTGGGTCATGCCCTGGCTCACGTGGCCAGAGGGACATTGGTGTGCAGGAGCATTCATCTGTCAGCAGGTCTTCTTCTGGTGATGTCCAGAAGGACAAGGACCTGCTGGGAGCCTGGCTCCTGCCCAGCTGCTGCAGCCCAGTGTCACTGTGCACACCTTGACTAAATACCTACAGACACAGGCTGCCCTTGCTGCATTTAATTTTATTGCTTGTACCAGATGCTGCATCTTGTCTCAGAGAATGAGACCTGGACTTCTCCCCTGTGTGCCTGTTGTCGTGTCCTCACAATAAGGATCTGGTGTGAAGGTAGCAGCAAGGCTGGTGCAGCCAGCCAAATCCCACAAACCTCCCTTCTACCCTGTTCCTTCAATTGGTTCATCTGACTGGGCCACCCTTCCTCTACAAGATTCCATTGCCATAGTTGCAGCTGCCTCCTTCTCTGGCTTCCCTTCCCATCCCAAGGCAAATGCATCTCACCCTCCTCCTTTCCTTCCCTCCTGTGCATGCTCATATGTCAGCTGTGCCAGACTCAGAAGAGAATATTTGATTGCAGCAACGTCCTTATGAGAGCAGAGTGTTCTGTAATTCCATTATCAAACACATCATGTGTTTTGATCACACAGGGAAATTAATTCAGTCCATCAGTGCATGTTTATTGCCAGTACAAACCTCAGCAAGACTTTTAAAGAAAAATCCCTAACAAAGCACTTTCTTTGTAAATTGGTGTATTTTAAAATTGATATCCTTTTTTGCCAGTCAGTGAAAGCCTCAGTTCTCTTAAGTCCCCAAACACTTAGCAATCCCTGCAGGTACCCTTGATAGCATTGCAAATTTTGAACACCTCCTTGATGGATATCAAATACAGCTATCAGTGCAAAAAGTGTTTGAGTAGGGCTCCATCTGTGGAAAAGTAGGGTTGAGCAGAGGTAACTTGCTGGTAAAAAGTGATCTTTCTAAATAATTTTTTTGGGCTTTTCACTGAATGCGGGGTACTGTCTCCAAGGTAGGGACTCCTTTCAAATTGTGGATAAATACAAGCTTAGCCTGGAAAGAGGTGTAAGAAAGCCAGAGAGATGTACATCCAGATTAAATTTTTGCTCCAGTGAAACCATACCATGATTTTATATTATTTTCTTGTCTTATAGGGCAAGTTTCTGAGACATTCAGACTTCGTTTCATTTCTGCTCAATCTCTAGCAGATGTGAGAGTGACAGGTGAATTGCAAAAGGGAAAAGTCTGTAGGAGATGATAGATGGCTCTTAACCGTAGACAAATTTCTCAGATATGCAAAATAAAAGGGCTAAAGAGAACAAGGAGCCAGCCTTGAGATAACAAGGTATTGACGTAAAACAGAGCCACGATGGCAGAGCAGGCTTTGCCTGGGGACTCTATGGATGTGTGGGGAGATGAGGAGATGGATGGGACAAAGAAGAATATTTCTGGAAATAATGAGACTTGGAAACAACAGCCCTGTCTGTCCCTGTCCTGTCCTGCTAAGATCCTCATCCCTATTCCCCAGCACTTCTTTTGGCTCACGTAAAACCTTCTATCCTTACTCCTTACTACTCCTTAAAACTCAAATGGTTAATTCCAGTTCTGGGTCAGATGTTGACTCTTACAGTCAGAAAATGGGAATTCTTGCCATGTGGAGAAAATGTTTTGATTATATAGGCAGACCTCCTGTTTGTATAAAAATGAGAAGAAAGGTGGTTAAATAACAGCTGCTAATCATGTGAATGAGATAATGTATAGAGATAATCTAGGGGGGTGTGTGTGCAGATGTATATTTGTGTGTAACCCTAGTGTAGCCCTCCATTGGAATCAGACTCCTATGTAATCTCATGGTAACTTTATTGGAATGAGGAAACAGAGGAGAGTATTGTTTTCTAGCAATGTTTTAGCATTGTAAAGTAAATACTCCAGCAAGTATTTACTAGCAGGAATACTATTACCATGGTTAATGAAACTCTAATCAGTAAATGGAGCCAGCTGCAAACACTGGGCTTTTTTTCCTTAAAGTGCCTAAATGTCCTAATAAGCATTTTCTTCTCTCAACAAAAAATATCTATTTTTAAGGCTGCAAACTGCAAGGGGGCCTATGAGACCATGAGTGCTGTGCTACAATCAGTAATAAAAATGGTGTATAAAATGTTAGTGGAAAGTATAAAACTTCACTTCCGATATAGAGGTCTAACCTTTACTAAGAGCTTTGAGGTGTTAAAAAGGAGCTTGAGTCTCAGAAATGCCAGCTATTGAGAATATTTAGGGTATGTGGTAAGTGTCTGTCATAGGTTCCCAATAAATGGGCTATTGAATCATTGACCTGACCTCTAAGGGCAGCCTGTGTTGGGCAGAAGGGCCGAGAGATGGTCACTGAAAACACAGAAGGGGTCATCTACACAGCAGTGCCCATCCATGGCCCCCAGCCCCATCTCTGCCCCCAGTCTCCAGCCTCTTTCTGCCTGTTCAAGATAAACAGTCCGAAGAGGATTTTCTCCAGCTTTCTAACATATTTCCCAGTAACTGTGTCTGGAGATAGCCTTGGAGAGCATGGACTCAGGCTTTGCAGCACTGCAGGAACTGGCTCCAGGAATCATTAATTTAAAATTTAATTTAACGTTTCTCTCTCTCTTCCCCAGGCCACAGAGTCCCCTCTCCTGTTGCTGGGATGTTTTACAACCCCTTGGCTTTGCAAAACTTCCATGCATAGCCTGCATTTGCCTGTGTGGGTAATAGCTGGCTGTGGGTGAAGCACAGCTCTTCTCCAGTATTTCCGAAGTGAATTTGAGGGTGGGTGAGGGACTGTTCATGTGACATCTTCAGACATCTAACACAAGTAGTCTCTGCAGGAGCAGACCTGTCTCTGTTGGACTCCAGAGGGAAGTCAGGATCTCAAATGAAGGGGCTTTAACCTGTGCTCTAAGCAGAAGTCTACAGCTGGTGGTTGGAATGTCTGTGGAAGTGTCCTGGGCATCTCTGAGCACATCCCCCTCTGGTACAGTTCTAATGGCATGCAGGGAATTGAGTGCTAAGTATCAACTCATTAATGTTTTTGGGGAAGAAGGATAAATTTTGCAGCCAAGAGCAGTTTTCCTAAGATTGTTTTCCTAGTGTAGCTCCCTGCATCCTTGGTTGTGTTTATGAAAAAGCACTTTTGTTTACATGGAAAAACAAACCACAAGAGTCTTCTCATCTGTCATCCCTCTATTTCTGCAAGAACATACATGTTCTTGGAAAGAGCCCTGCTTGGGCACAGGCTGGGGTTCCATGGCAGCATCGTGTGTCTGCAATCAGCACTCACATACCACCAAGAGTAAGCAGTTGATGCAAACAGTTAACAAATAACCCAGAGGATTGCTATGGCTCATCCAAAACAAATCCAGGACCCAGATAAATCTTTCTACTAACTTTGGGAGGATTGGTGCAAACTCATCACTTGCTTGCAGTTAGTTCATTGAAAATTAAGGGCAATTCCAAAAATGGTGATAACAAGGCCACATTTCCCATTGTACACAAGTATTTCAAGTGGAGCAGCAGAGTCAAGACCATATTTTCTGTTTTGATTTCTGTGATGAAGTTTATATCTCAGACCTTTAAATATACAAAAGTGAGACATCACATCATCGCAAATAAAGATGCTTGTTTCCCTTAATCATGTGGGAAGGCTTGCAGGAGAAGTCTCTGTGATGAGAGGCACAGATCCCCAGTGACAGGCATATTCCCCACTTCCTTGGTAATACCTCATGAAGGGATGACTGTCCACTCGTGGGGCACAGCTGGAGCCAACTTAGGACATTGTCTTAGTTTGAAAGACAGGTCTGCTAAGGAAGGCAGAAACCTCCCTTGGAATAGAAAATGCAACCCCCTCCCCTCCGAATTATTATAATTTTGAAATCAAAGGGCTTTCAAGCAGAGATGTGGGAAATGGGAATAACAGTTCTTTATTAATGATTATATAAACACATATATAAAGCAAGGCAAACAAACAGCAGTAACCCTGGTGGTGATACCAAACAGAGCAGAGTCCGGTGCAGCCTCGCTGGGCTGTCAGGCAGCGATGTTCCCCCGCGGCTGCAGGGGGCGCTCCGGAGCCAGCTCGGCCCTCAGGAAATGGCGGCGGCAGAGAGTAAACTCACAAAGCCCTGCGGCAGAGGGGAAGGACCCTCGGGGACAGGAGGCTGGAGCAGGAGAGATGGATCCAAATCCCGGGCTGTAGATGAGATGTATCCAACTCCGGAGCTGCAGCGGGGTCTCAGGAGGTCTCAGCAGGCAGGGCGACGGAGCTACAGTGTAGCAGAAAGCGGCAGCGGCAGAGCAGCCTCTCTCTCCTCCAGATGCCAGCGAAAAAACTGCAGCCAGGCTGTATCTCGCTCCCCTTTGCCAGTTCCAGTCCCGCCCAGTTCTAGCTTCTGCTCAATGAGAAAAGCTCCAGGCAAAAAGGAGGGCCGGGCCCTTCTCTGTGGCCATGTCCCTTTGTTTCTCTTAAGTACCCAGCCATTTGTTCCCTAGCAACCAAACATGGGGAAAAATTCCTTTAAGAGAGGAGAGGAAAAAAAAGAAAAGAAAGAATGGAGAACTTCTTAAACTCCAACAGACATACACAAGGACTCTCATGTTAGACTCAACTTGTACTCCAGGAGACACAAAACCTCTGTGGATGTGTATGGCACCTCACAGCCAGAGGTTTGGGCAGGTGTGGATCTCTATGGCTGCACCAGCAGCTGGAGGATGCCATGGGCCAGTGGGGAAAGTGGGACAGCAAGGCAGTGTTGGTGCTCAGGGCAGAACTGGACATGTTTTCTCCAAGGGACCACTCACCAGGGAGGCCTGGAATGACACACTGGTTTTACACTCTGCTGCTGTGTGAAACCCTTCTCTCATTCCATGCAGCTCTTTTGACAGCCCTCAGCAGTGAGACCTTGAGAGAGGGAAGAAAATGTCTAGAAGGTCTCCTTTTTATTACTCAATCATATATTTGCTTAACTAGAATCATAAAATATCCTTAGCTGCAAGCGACCCACCAGGACCATCGAGTCCAACTGCTGGATCTGCAGAGGGAAACCCCAAAAATCACACCATGTGCCTGAGACCATTGTCCAAACAGCTCCTGAACTCTGATAAGCTTGATGCCAAGATCACTTCCGTGGGGAGCCTGTTCCAGCTCCTAGGAATCTGTTCATTATAACCGGCATGGAATTTATGTGCAACAGTCGCCGTCCCTCCTTCACAGCCTAGGCTGGCAGCTGGGTCCTCTGTGACCTGCTCCTTTCTGTACCCTTACCACTGAACATTCAGGTATGCCACAGGCTCAGAAAAAACGTGTGCCTTGTCTTTTGTACTTTTCATGCTTTGGAAGAAAAACTGTTTTAAGAACTGAATATGCCCAACTGAATAATTTCTATTGAAACAGAAGACGTGGATAGAAAGAAACTAAGAAAATACACATATTTTGGCAAGGAATTGTATTGTAAGTAATTTCAAATCAGAGGTTACTTTTTAGTCCAGTTTCAAGTTACAGAATGTGGCTTAAGGTGTCTTATTCTTTAAAAAAATGTTTAACAGGCGCTATTCAAATATGTCATGCAGTTCTTGAGAGTGAATAACATACATGTCTGTGAGATCACCAGGATATGTTGCAAGAGGACATTTCTGCGTGGCAGACAGCCATATTACTTAATGAAATAACATTTTCTTTTAAACCTAATTTACATTCGTACTTTTGGCTCCTCAAATACATACTAGAGGCAGAACTGATCATGTGCTTTTAGCTTTTCCAGACTATGGAGAAATTAAGAAACAAGTGAACAAAATGAAAAGAACAGAAGAAGGAAATGTTGATAACAAAAAAGCCCCTGAATAGGAGATAGCATGTGTCATGAAAAGCAGGGACATGGGAGAAAAAAAGAGTGAGAGAAGGCAGGGGAGGTGATAGTGTTCTCAGCATGGACATGAGAAGCCTAATGGCCAGGCTTCCCTGCCCATGGGAAGGAAGCAGCTGCCTGCTGATGAGGAGGGTTGGCAGGCAAGGAGGGAGTTACTGTGCTCCCTGGTTTATAAATATCTCTTTGTTGATGTAAGATTTTGTTTTCCTCCTACTACCATAAGAACTTGTTTGGAACCTTCTCAGGGTTGATTCTGCACTTTCTAAACTTCCTGTATAGTTGCTGCTGAATTTTGTTGTTTCCCACCCAGACAGTTCCTGTGCCCTGTGCTGGCAGGTCCACTCCTGCATTAGAGAGGCAATGTTTCTGCCCTGCTGAGGCCAGACACTGGGCCCGTGGCATGGAGAGGACTGTCCCGAGGGCTTCCTGTCCCTACCACCCCGGGATATCCCTTCACTGGGCCTGGCTTTGCCCTGCAGGGCACACCAGACCTGCTGCAGACTTTGCAGTGGATAGAGAAAGGAGCTAGAAAGATGGTGAGAAGGGTCTGGGTGGATATATGTGGACTTTCACTGTGCAAACAGTCCCTTCAATGCTGGTTCATGGCTGAGGCTGCTTGAGGAAGGTGCTTGGTAGCAGCACTGTATCCCTTTGGAGAGGCCAGCATTAGCTGACTTTGCTGCTGGTGCTGTCTGAAACTCAGCAGCTCAAAACCAATACACCTTGTCCTCAGGGAGGAACATACTCCACTTTCTCTGTTTTAATTACCCACTCCTGTCCTTCAAGTCTCTAGCTTGGTGAACCTGTGATGGAGTTGGGAGTCCCAGTCTGCTGTGCAGAGAGAGAGGGAAAAGCTGTAGCCCACACACTGTTCAGAAGAGCTGGGAATTAGGAACTGTAATAGGCAGTGTTGAAAGAACAAGCCCCTGATGATTTTTGAAAATAGTGAGAACTTCAAAACATCCAAGAAATTTGGGTCTTTTGGTGTTAACAGGATTCTAATTCAATTTGGACACAGAAGGCACAATAACCATTAAGGGTCGGGTCTCCTCTGGGATGCAGCAGTTCAGACACTGAGCTTTGAAACTACAGATAATTTGAAGCTCCCAAGGATGACTGTAGGCAAAACCTCAGAATAGTCTTTGAATTGTTGTCATCACGCTTCCTGTGTCTTTGTGCTGAATCTGAAGCTTCGGTGATACATGAAAGAGCCAGTGCCTGGCATCATGCAGGGAGCTCTCATCTCAGTCCATGGTATGCATTTTCTGAGCTCAGAATTGGTCATGATGGGAATTCGAGGCTGGGAGGAATTCGAGGCTGGGAATTTGTAACAGCCAGGAGGGTCAGCCCTAATCAGTGGATGCTCATCCATCAAAGCCCTGGTTGGGTACCTCGGAGGAGCTCAGCAGCAGGAGAGGTCACTGTCACCTCCTTCCCCAGGCATGCTGGTGGCCAGGCTTGGCTCCATGGCTCAGGCACCAGCATGGGAGCATTGCATCAGATCCCCTTTTTTCTCTCTAGCCTCTCTCTTTCCTCACTTCTTTCTCTTCTCTCCCCTGCTGTTCCTTGATTTCATCAAATCTCAGAGGGATATCCAGCAAGGACAGCTGCACCAGTGCCAGCGCTTTGTGGTCTGAACTTTTAGAGCTCACTCGAAAGATGCTGGCCTGCATTTTGCATCCATAAACACATGGAGCTGATGAGCAGGAATGGCTGCTGGGGGAAGGTGAGCAGGCAAGCAGTGCCCCTTGCTGAGCTGCTCATTTTCGTGATGGCAAAGCTCCCCAGCCAGACTCCAGTACTCAGTGAAGCAGTAGGATACAGTTAACTGCTAGCAGGGACATGTCAACACATGGAAGCATTTATATCCATTCTTAAAAAAAAACCCCAAACCAGAAATTCAACTCTCTGTTCACAAAAAAACCCTAGATATTTCCTAGGACAGTGTTTTTATTCAGGACATATACAGTTAAAATGCTGCTGGAAGTCAGACAGGAAAATCAAATTGAAGATAACTCTAATTTAATTAAAATGGCAAAAATGCTTCTTTTGAAAGTATAAACATATTATTCTATTTCTTTCTAACACAGTCAAACTGATGGCCATTTTTATTCATATTTCTCCTTCTGGCTATGTTGTAATCCCTGGTTGTTTTCCTCAAGTTCACTGTCATTCAAAGAGGTGTTTTCCTCTTACTTCTCTGAATTATTACACAGGTCTATAGAGAAACACTCAAGATCTATAGTGAAACATTCAACTGCCATCTCCTTTCCTTACTTTTGCCCTTTGAAAGTGTTTCTGAACATACTCCCTTGAAATTACGAAAACCAGAGAAAGAGAATCTAAAAATGAAAATTATCCCCTATTCTAAAATGAGCTACAAAATACTTATTTTGCCATGAGTTTAAAGTAATATACCCTCTTATTTGATAAGTCATTATTCATTTGGCTGAAAGATCTTATTTAATGAGCTGTTTTGCAGATCTTGAGTCTATATCTCACATATATTACCATGTAACAAAACAGTCTGTTATGTCATTATAGCATCTCAAATGTGGATTGGCAGGCCTTAATTGTATTTAAAACCATCTTATCCGTGATTGCCGAGCATGTATCAAACTAATAAGATGACCACTTGGCACTTAGTTCACCCTGGCAATTTAAATGTGGGGTTAGATAAATGCTACAAAATACATTTCTTTTTCTTACCAGCATTCGTTTGTGAACACCTATATTCACAAACATGAATGCTTTGGAGATGGTCTGAACTTACAACTGTACCCATGTTTCAGTCCAGTAATTGCACAGACTTTTTTCTGCATTAATTTTTACATTACTAAGTTTGCCATACCAATTGTTATATCTAATTTTTAGCATCTTTCATTAAGCAAATTCGTTTTAATTTCATTTAAGAGCACTGCTGGTGAATCCCAAGCCCCAAACCTTAAACGTTAAAGTTTTTGCTTTACAGTGGGAAGAGTAAGGACTCTCAGCAGTCATTAATGTGATTTGAGCTGTGCCTTCTCTGTAGCCCTGCTTTGTGAGATATTCAGTGACATTTTCTTGGCAGAGGAGATCTGCAGGAATCCAATCTTCACCAGGAGACATAGTTTTTGGCTCAGGACAGCCTGAGGTGATGTCTAACAGCCCAGGCAGGGATGGAGCCCTTGCCTTGCGGCTGCAGGACACTGTTGTGTCTCTACTGTAGAGATCACACATTATCCTCTGACCTCTCACAGCATTGTATTGTGCACAAACTTGTGATGGCAGCACAGCATAAACAAATGTGAAATCACTACAATGGCAAATTGGCCCATAATTGGCATAAAGGCACATTTGGAAATAGAAGCAGGCTTTTTCACAGTAAAGTTTGCAAAGGGACAGTTTGCTTCCTGTTGCTTTTGTATCAGTCATGAGTTAATCCTGGGAGGAAAACAGGGAGAAAAAGCAAAACAGTTTTACTGCATGAAAAGGCAAAAGATCAGTGCAACTCTGGAGACTGATTTCTTGACTGATCTCTTATCTGAGGCCTTCTCCAAACCTGAGCTAAGTTCAGTGGCCAAGCCCTTAACACTCAAAAGTACTCAGTTACCTAAACTGCTTGTAGCTACATTCTTGTCTCCTGATTAGAGCCCAGAGTTCCCTTGCTCTCCTAAGGAGGTTCAGCACTAGAACACATGCTTGTACAGCAGACCTAGTTCCACTCTAGCACAGGGAGCACCCAGGTGGCACACACCTGTGTGTGCTGGTTCAGAGGTGCTTATGGTTTGTCAAGGGAGGTAAGTAGTCTTGGTTTACACTTCCAGTAAGTTTGTAAATTAAGAATAATTTAAGGTAATTCAAGAAGTAGCAGTGAATTTACGAATTTAAATGGCTGAACTAAATGCAGAAAGCTTAATAAGTCAAATTCAATCTCTCCTAGTATTGATACAAGATCCAGGCCTCTGCTGCGGAAGCAGGTGCCTGTGTCAAGTTCATGTCTCAAGACAGCATTCAAGAGTGTGCCTTCAGTTCAGAGCCTCTGGGAATGCTGCCTGGAACGTGGCCTGGCGGGACTGGGGCTGGCTGTGGTCACTGGTCCTCCCGTGGGAGCTGCTGCTGGTCTGGCTGTCAGCAAGCCTCAGCAAGGCAAAGTCCATCTGGTAATGCTGACAAGATGACCCTTGAGTCAATGACATCCAGATTCACTGGTTATGGGATGCTGCAGCTGCTTTTTGACAACTCCCCTAACACTCTGCTCTCAGGAATGGAGCTTGTAAGAGACTTCTTGTGTTTTGGTGTGTGGTTGATCTGTAAAAATTTGGATCCACGCATTGAAATAAATTTAAAACACCTTCTTTTCATCCTGAAAGACATGTATAAATATATATATGTAGTTGAGCATCTTGGGAACTGTCCCTGCTGTACCATCAGTACTGTTGGCAAGACAATGTCCCACACTGAGGGGTGAATGCAGGGAATGTGTAAGCTGTATAATACACTAAATCACTGGAAAGTATAAAAAAAGGGGAAATTATTATTTTATTGAAAAGCTAATGGTTGGTCCAGCATAACTAGATTGATACTTAATTGCTTGCATGGATCATACACTGCCCATAATTGCCAGCTGGTGTCTTCAGATATGTCTTGGATCTTCATCTACCTGGCATTTACCCTGGAGTTTGTGTGGGCATACAGTGGGGTTCAGGTGTGGATGTGAGGGGGAAAGGAAAGAAAAGCAGAAATTGGTGTGTTTCTTGATACAAACCTACTGCTAAATGGGCTTTTAAAAGTAAAGTTAGGGGTCATTGAAACACTCTTAAGATGGGTCAAGGGGAGTTTTATCAGCATTTTCCATGAACTCCAGTGTTTTCTACAGCCTATAGACTCCACAGGAGCAAATTGTTTTGACTATGAATTACTTCAGATAAGTTGTTTCCTTTCTTTTAGCTCAAACCAAGAAAGGATTGGATGCCTGGAGTCTCTCTTAAGACCCATAGGTGAACTTTCCTATTAGAATTATGTATTTCAGTGAACCAGAAATATTCACTGAAAAAATCTTTCAAGCTACTTTTTCTGTGATTGCAGAATCTTTGGCTTTTGAAAAAACAAAGCCTCAAGGGAACAAGAGAGAGAAGTAAACTAGGAATAGAATTGTTTTCAATTAAAGAAAAAAGAATTCACCAACCAAAGCACAAAAAATCCCAGTGGGGGATAGAGGTGAGGAAAAATAACTGCAAGTGATATATTGTGGTTATTTTTGCTTAATATAAATTTCCTTTTTAAACTTACAACTTTTACTTTTTTTCAGTGTAGGACTTCTTCTTCCATGCCAGCCCCTTCTTAACTACAGGCCAATCTGAAAGGGCTAAGATATGCTCTATATCCATTTCAGAGATGCAGGACTTCTTAGCAAACTCCATCCTTCAGAGCCTGGAAATTGCAGCTAGATATGACAAAGATATGTAGTTCTTGTGTATTTCTTTGGTGTTTCCCTTGGTCAGGCAAGTGACAGGAGCAAAGACTTCTCACTACAAGCTGGAGGGAAGCTGTTCCCAGTCCTGGAAAAAGCAAAATAGGCAGGGATGACTGAAAATGAGAAAAAAACCCAGAAATAAATCTTAGCTGGATTTCTATTGTTGTGCTACTTATGTTTGAATCTCTTTCATCTGCCTAGCTCTTAAGTTAGCAATTTTAAAAATTGAATTAATTTTTTTCCTTGCAGTTTTTTAACGATGTTTTTCTGCTAATTTCGAAAGAATAAATCAAGCTGTATTTATTAGTAAAATTGCCCAGCCTCCTCACTGCTGAAACAAATAGCATAATTCTCTGCCTTTGACCTGGGAAGTATTTGTGGAGCCAGTTCCCAAGACTTCAAAAAAGAAGACTAAAGATAATAAAAACATATGTCAACATCTTAGGCTTTCCTTCTACTACTTCATTGCTACTTCAGTGATCAAAAGGAGAAAAGTAATTGTTAATGTTTAATCTAGCTAATACTCTCGTGGCATTCCAGTTTGACTTGGCTCCACTTACTTTGCTTGCTTTGCCTGGGGTAGGCTGTTTTTTGCCATGTATCTTTCTGTAGCCACAGAAAGAAGAATTATTTATTTGTTGTGATGAATCCTAATAAAGTGACACCAAAACAGGATGAGGTAGAGAATTTCATTAAGCTGGACATGTTAGAAATCAAATGATGACTTGAGGAAAGAGACTAAGTAAGAGTGAGCCAGAGTCCAGCTATAGAGCTTTGATTTTTATATTATTTCAAAAGCAGCTCCATTTTCAAAAAACACAAGCTGGGTTCAGCAAAACCATTGTTCTGGGAGGTATCTTCTAGTCTGGATTTGAATGCTTGGAGCTTATTTTGAAACACTGCTGCATTGTTTCTAATGGTGAGGTTATGTTTGTTCTGGGCTAGGAAAATGTCTTGTGGTTGGGAAGTTTTGAACTGAAGAAGAAGAAAGCTCTCCCAGTTGAATGTGATGAGGGATGAATCTGTGACATCAAGGTTACCTCGGACCCCTGTGAAATCCAGGAAAGAGTGGCTCAGGATGCAAAGCTGACTGTCACTTGCTCATGGTATGAGTATGATTTTGGGTGAGACGGTTTGTGCCTTGTCTCAGCAGGATTTTTGGGAGACATTGCCTGAGATTGGCTGAGATTCACTGGAACTTAATTTAGCATCATAAAAGCATAAAAGTCCAAACTACCTTTCTGGACTGCCACTGTGTTCGGATTAGGGAGTCTGGCACCTTTGAAAAGCAATCCCACCCAGGAATAGGGACCTGAGCAGGTCAAGGACAAACTGCTTTCTGGAGGGCTTCTCTTTCCCTGGCTGCAGGCAAAGCCTGGATAACCTGGAACAGATTGTCCAGAGAAGTTTTGGATGCCCCATCCCTGGAAGTCTTTGAGGCCAGGTTGGTGGGACTGTGAGCAACCTGATCTAGTGGGTAGCATCTCTACCCATGACAGAGGGTTTGGAACTAGATGATCTTTAAGGTCTCTCCCAACTCAACCATTCTGTGAGTCTATGATTCTGTGATAACTGACTCACTCAGGTAAGGACCAAAATGCATTTCTTTAATCTGCAGGTATCTCACTTACATGCAACTTAATAGTTTGCTTTTTTTTTTTTTTTTTTTTTCAGGAGGGGGTTGTGCAAGTCAGTGTCTCAGATTTTTGAAATTTTAACATGAGGTGCCTGCTATAGCAAACCCTCAATGGCCATGTTGATTCTATGTGGACATGGTGTGATAGCCAATCCAGGGAGAATTTGCACTCTTCATGATGGCAGAGTCAGCTCTGTCTTGTTGGAAAATTGCAGCATCCTAGCACAGGAAAGGGTTCATTTTCCCTGTGGAAATGGAAGATAGCAGAAATACATCAACTTCTTTGGGTCTTCAAGGCTGCAAATGTTTAGAAATAGTGCCAGGTCTGTTCTCAGTCTTTGGTTTACTTTAGTATTCATCTGTTATTTTCTGCTCTTCCCTCCCTTCCCACCAGCTCTCCCTGGAAGCATAGCCAAGGCCACCAACTCGGCTCCTCAGTTGGAGAGTGCATCGAACCGCAGCCTGCAGTGGGAGGATGGATGCTCAGCACTGCTCAGGGTTAGGGCCCTGCCTTGAAAAAGCCTCTCAACTGCAGCATTTATTCTCCCACTTTAGTCGCCGGACTGCCAAAGTACTTGCAGTGTTTTCATCCAGATGAAATGTATAGGGAGCCCAGGGAGGGAGTGCCTGTGCTCTCACATCGGATTAGGATAATAACCCTGTACACTGCTGTGCTATTTGGTGTGCTTGTGGCACTTAACTAGAAGCCCAGACAGCAAAGCCCCAAGATTACATTTTGCACTTTAGCTAAGCATTTAATCAGAAATGTTAATAATCTCTCGATTAAGAAGTTTAACAGCAGATTAGGTCTAACAATGGGGCATTTGCAGGAGCAATCCTATCATAACTACAACTGCAAAACTTGTGACTGGGGGAAAACCATTTCTTATTAACCTCCTCAGCAAAATTGTTGAGGAGTTCACCTTTACCATTAATCTGTTGTTATACAGTATTTTATTTTGTAACTATCTTAAACGACCATGGTATTTTGAGTGTGCAGTGCCCCAACGCTCTGCAACAGGGGTCCCACATGTATTCATTAAGAACAACAACTTTTATGTATTGACAGAATTTTGTCTGAGGGAGTAGAAAGTGATGAGTACAGACACAGTGATCATCAGTTTATGTAGCACCTTGCAGTTCTGTATGTTCATAAAAAGTTGAAAAAGTCTGTGTCTCGCTTGCCAGGCAGGAATCAGAACTGCTTTACCACTCACAGAGGGTCTTTAAGTCAGGAAAGTCTCAGTTGTCACTGAGGGTCCTCAGCTTGGAAATGTACTGCTGTGGGGAGGGAAGAAAATGCTGCTATGGGATGTGCATTGATGTGTATATCCTGAAACACCCACAAATTTCCACTCAGCAGCAGTAAATCTTCAGTGACAGCTCTCAATGCCATTGTGGGACATCTGGAAAAGAGCAAGGAGAATGATTTGATGTCTAAAAAAATTAGCTAGATGAAAGATTGAATTAGTTAGTGTTTTTCAGCCTCAAGAAGAGAAGAACTGGGTAACAGGAAGAGGAAATAATCTGCTCTCTGTGCCTGTGCTGGATCAGACATAAGTAAACCTGAATTACAGCAAGGAAGAGACAGCACAGATGCTGCAGAACTTCTTCAAAGCCACAGAAGCCATGTCTAAGATGCAGTTAGCTGGCTGTCAGGTGTCAGTCTTTCCTGCCTTGAACTCAAGGGTGGACTAAGTGAGTGCCCATGAGCAAGGCTTGTGGCACTGAGCAGGTGCCTCTGTCCTCATGCTGCTCTCACTGCATAGTCTAACATACCAGCCGTGACTCCCAGATCACTCTGATGAAATCAAGAAAAAAAGAAGTAGAAAGAAAAACATGTGCTTTAGAGAATTCTAGAAGTCACTGACACTTACAGTATTTAACAGGGAACAGACCTAGATGTCAGACAAATTAGCCATACTATGGTTCTGTGATCCTTTTCCCAGAATGTGTCAATAACCCATTAAGAACCACCTCGGAATAAGGAAAGAAAAAAAAAAAGTATTTTTAAAAAATAAACAACGTTCAAGTTATTTCTTTTACAAAACAGAGGTTGCACATATGCCTCAGAATTTTTCTTATATCCATTCAGGGCTGAAACAAATGACCTACTTTTTAGGAGGGCACAAGATTTTCTCCATGCTATCTGACCTCAATCCTCAATGACCTTTTGAACTTGTAGTTATGTGTCACATTTGGTGTGCTTCTTGACATTCTTTCTTTTCCATATTTAAAAAAGTGGGGGGGAAGTAATGGTAGCTAATGCCCTCGTTATAATGATCAAGAGACAGACAAACTTCATTAATAGATGGGCATTAGATTCATTTGCTGTCAGCATGCATGAGAGAAAAGATTTAATATTTCAAACCTTTAAGCTCTGCAAGAGAATGTATCATTAAAACATGGTTCACTGATCATGGAGTGCTTGGAGCACTGTAGGAGGACTGTGGGTGTTTTAGACTATAGAGAATTGTCTGATATTATTAGTTTAAGCAGGCCAACACTTACTGTGACTTGAACTGTTAATGCTTCCTTTTCTCTTTGTTTCCCTGTTCTGTCCCTCCTCCAGCATCGTTAGTGACAAAACAGGAGACCAGAAGCTGTAACCTGCTCCTTGTCTTAGGGCATCAATCAGTTTAGGGTAACAAATTTAGAAATTTATCTGAAAATAAAGGATCAAGCAAGAGCATTAATTCCTTACCTAGCTGCTGCTTTTGAGCTAACACCCAGCTTGGCTGCTGCTTGTTAAACAGCAGTGTAAAAAGCCACACGAGATGATAAACAAGAAATCTTATTACAGGTCTTCAGCAAGTGGTCAAGTGATTTAGTTGGAGTGTTGTGCCTTGATGTGGCTAAAGGGAAAATAATGAAGCCAAGCAGGGGGTCAAGAGCAACGCGAAACAGTGATTAAAGTTGTTTATATCTCTTTGTTGGCATGGATACAATCAAATAAGCTCATTAGACATTTTGAATTGCAGAAACATAGCTCAGAAAGCAGCCTGAAATAATATCTGCTATTGCCCTTGTGCAGAGTTTCTCTCTGGGCTGTGCCAGCTAGTTTTAGCCTTCTGATAGGTGATATGTTCTTTCAAAGGAATAAATGAAGTGAATGCAGATATGTTCAAAGATTTTTAAGGAATTTAGAGTGGATATGAATCTGATGTTAAATGAAACACATGTCAGAGGTTAAGATATTAGAGGAAAAATACTGACGGTTACCTTTAGGAAAAGTTAGTTGTTTTAAATGGGGCCTTTTCAAGGTAACTTGATGAAATGAGATCTTCCCCAAGCACACTTGTGTCTGCTGAACTACTTACACCCCACTGGCAACTTTGCCCTTAAGGGGTACTAAATTAAACAAAACTCATTGCTAATGTCATTGTCAAAGGTTTGCAAAGTCTAACCCAGGACTGCTGAAATACAGAGGGAGGAGAGAATGGTGTCCCTGTGCTTCTTAGCTGGGCTTTGAAAGCAGAGGGCTTTTGTACTATATCATCTAATTGCACTGAGAATTTTGTGCTCCTCTTAATTACACTTCCTCCTCTGTGCTCCGTGTGTAGGACTGAATTTAATTTGTGACTGGTTTTGGAGAGCTAATGAGACTTTTGCCAGCAGTCATGTAAATGAATAACTTAAAGGTTAAGATATTGATTGCAAGGACCATAAAGCTCAAACAGTGTGTTCACTTCGTTGATACTGAGCCTCTCTAAGCACTAGGCTGGGGATTTTGCTGCATGGTTCCCTTACAGTAGATGCAGGACAACAAGAATACCAGAGATGGTTGCAAACTGAGCAGTCAGGCATCACGGTGAAAGATGGTTTGTATTTGAAGAACAGAAAGGGGATGTAAGGATGGAATCCAGGTATGCTGGATTCTGATGCATGTGGCTATATTTATGTCTGAGGAAAACCAAGATACCTGTTGGGTTTTCCACAGTGAAGTCTGGGACTCTCTGCAAGTTGTTCAGACTTCCAGAAGTGTCCACAGCACTTTGGGAAGGGGAACCTCACGTCTTGCAGAGGCTTCCTGGTGTCAGGAGCAGGGACAGACAGCCCAATTGAAAAAAAATGTGCAATTTGTATAGAGATGTGGGCTGGGAAGGCCTTGGAAACCAAATCTAAGCCGATGAGTGTGCCAGCTAATTCAGACTTTTTTTCAGAACTTTTTTTCCCACCATAACTCAGTTTGGATTTTCCTAAACGGGACAGTGTGGCTAATGTGGTCACAGATTTTATATGCCAGTGCAAGTAGGGATCTGCTGGTGGTGAGCAGGGTGATGGTGTCACTGATGCCATGTGGAAGTGTGCTGAGCACAAACAAGGTGTCTGTGTTGGACACTGCAGAAATAAAAGGGACCAGAAATGGGGAAATAGGAGGACTGTGGGATGCTGAGGCTAAACAGCATATGGAAACTCCTGCACCTAGACAGTGTTGCTTTGATATGTACTCCTTGTATAATTACCATGTTAATTAGCTGACAGGACAATGTTGTGGTGGAGAAATGAAATGACTCACTGGGAGAGCAACTGAAGAAGGGATAGGGCAGCCAGGGAGGCTGGAGATGCTGCATGAGGCCCCAGCAGAGTGCCTGGAAAAGGCCATACCCAAGAGCGACTGCCCAGAGACGTGGGATTGTCTCTAAACAGAAGCTCCAGCAGTGGGGACTCAGGCTCTGCCATGCTTATTGATGGCTGGGCCAGGGTGTAAGAGTCTGCCACAAACTAGAGTCCACCCAGCCTCTTCACGAGCATACCTAGAAAATCCTTCATCCAGAAATCATGGCTGTATGAGGGATGAGCTGGGAAGAGTCATGTCAATGAGACACTCTATCCAGATCAGAACTCCCTAGGGAGAGCGAAAGCTTCTGCCACAGCAAAGAGACTGTCACCCACCCTGAGTGGCACCAGCCACAGTCAGGCAGCATTGCTGCAGCTGCAGACTGGCCCCATGGTCCCTTGGGGATGATGCATTTCTTTCTTCATCAGCATCACAAGCTTTGCAGGCTCAGGTCAGAGGGAAGAAAATGGTCAACCTGCTTACAGAAAGTTTTCAGCCAGCCTTGCTGGCTCCTGGGTAGCCCCAGGAGCAAAGAGGTCCCTGGAGCATTCCCTGCCCTGAAACTGAGGGCAGGGCTGCCTTGGCAGTGCCACTGCATTGCACAAGTCCCATCCCTGCAGTTACTACCCTTTACCTTTGTGCACCCACATCGGGACATTTCCTACTGCTTTGTTCTCCCCTCCAGCTGGGAATAAGTATCCCCCTCTTTTCTGACTAATTCTTTGTGCCCATAGTTATTATTAGAAGTATATCTGATTCTTGCCAGAAATAAAAGTAATTACAAGCTTCAGGCTGGCACCTTTCTGTCTACCTCCTGCAAATATTTAAATCGGGATTTTGTTACCGACTGCTTTTGGTAATTAGTTGTTCAGTAGTATTTTTCCACTGCCCACACATAGCTGTAGATTGTGAAGACCAGACCATATTTCCAAGCCTGCCTGCCTCCTCCTCCTCCCCTCCCCATGTACTTTTTAACTTTCTGTGAGAACAAGTTTTATATGACTCTTTCATAAAATAGAATCACAGAGTCATTTAGGTTGGAAAAGACCTTTGAGTTCATTGAGTCCAACTGTTAACCCAGCACTGTCAAATCCACCCATAAACCATGTCCCTAAGCACCACATCTGACAGCCTCTTGCTGAAAATGCTTTTTGGCCAGGGATTAATGGATAAACAATCAGTGGAAGAGATTTTTATATATGCATTTCTAAAATAGGTTTCCAGCTGTCTGCTTTACTTTCTGATCTGAAGCAGCCCATGTATCTCAGACCAGCACTGACACAACAAAAGGATTTAGGGCAGCCTGATTGCTACCTGTGATGGTGCCTCCTCCAAAATCAAGAAGCATTTCTGAAGGCTCTCCTTTGACTCTGCTCCACCATTCTCTGACCTTGAGGAAAAGGAAGACTTAGTATCTTTAACAAAGCTTTGGCTTTGACCATGTAATCATGGATTGACTTCTGATCTTGTTTTTGGGTGACACAGACCTTCTTCTCATTTGCTGATTCTTTCCTGTTGGAAACTTCATGGGAGCGAATTACACTGTGCTTTGTTTTGCTGTGCAAGGCCCACAGTGGGTTCTAGCTCTCCCTGTCACTGGTTAGGATCTTTCAGAAACCTGTGCTGCAGAATTTGCTTTCTGGGTTACAGAGGGTAAAGGAGATGTGGATGTTGCCCATGGTCCCTGGCCAGTGTGGACACTAGACTGGGGACCTGGGCTCCTTGCTTTGTAATTTACCTACAGCAAAGCTGCACCTTGTGTGATAAACATGCAAACTGCAACTTTGTTCCTGCTGTACAAAATGGTGATCCAAAATGCCAGGTACAGCAGCCATAGAAAAGTGGAGCACTGAACATGACCTTGCCAGAAGTGTTATGCTCATCCCACATACCTGAACATGACATGATTAACGACAGCTCCACTTCCTAATCACTGTACTCCTTAGCTTGCTGACTCTCACATTGGGCTACAGAGATTTTACAAGTGTTAGACTTTATATCTCTCATCCCCTGCCTCAGAGGAAAAAGCATTAAAAAAAATCATCCTACAGATCTCCAATAAGATGTGAATAATACAGCTTGGCAGCAAAGCACTTCACAAAATGAAAGCTCTGAGAAATCTTGCCAACTCCTGAGTTATTTCTAACTTGGTTTCCATCATAGTGTGGAAAGGGTTTTGGCAAGGCAGCTCTCAACAGGAGCTGAATTCAAGAGGCAGAGGCTGCCAGGCAGTGACAGTGGGTCACTCAGCACCCTTGGAGCAGAGCACAAGTGTGGGACGTGGAGCCAGCCCAATGCCAACTGCGGAGAGAGGAATGGGCTGTAGATGCCGTGCAAGAAGGGGCAGGTGGGACAGAATGACAGGACAAAGTTAACTACATTTCCAGTCTTCCCAGGTCCCTGCTAGTCTCTTCTGTGTTTTTATGCAACTGGTCTTGGTCTCACTTTCCAGGAACCCACCAACAGCCTGCATAATAGTGTATATAAATTTTTGAAGGACTCATAGGAAGGAAGGAAGGGTGAAGAGAGGCTTTGGAAATCCTTAGAGTACTAGTAGAGTTGTCATGGACGGTATATTTATTCAAGCACTTTTATATTTGCTTAAGAAAATCTGTTTTTTCTCTGAATGGCCACAAAAGGAGCTATTAATGGTAAAAGTCCAAGGAATCTGTGTAACTTCCAAATGCTTTCCTAATGATCCCTAATGGGCAGTGTGCACTTTCCAGACTCTAGTTAACCTCTCCAGGATAGGAAATGCAATAAAATTATAATTTTAAGTCCTGTAGTTCATTAAGATGGAATAGCTTTTGGTTTAGTTTCGGAGTTTCAGGGTGCAATTGAGACTACAAAATGAAACACTTCAAAGCACAGAAGCTGGAAAAGCTGCTGAGGAAACAAACACACTATTTATAACATCTACCAGTACCATTTCTTCATACTGAATCAATTTATTCTTCCTCCTGATGTCCTGGCTCTGAAACTCACAGGTCTTATATTTGTCTCCTTGTACAGTATGTGGGCTATAATTAATAACACAGGTATATTTGAAGCATTATTTAAAATATTCAGCTTTTTGTGAAAGGAGCCTGAAAGCAGCATCTGCAGTCTGGGCATATTGATCTTTTGTGACTCTCTCTCACATTAAGGCTCTGTTATCTTTGATAAATTTTGCAGCTCTCACATGCATGTGTCTGTTCACTTTGCTGGGCCTGGGAAGCTGGCAGAGCTTTGCTTCAACATGAACTTTTCACTTCATTTTGGAACCTCTTCTGATCCTGTCTTGTGCTGCCTAAGCCTGCTCAGGGACACTGGGCTCTGCCATGACTCAGGGTCCTGCTGGCATCCTGTGCTTGTCTTCTTTGTTACTGCTCAAAACACATTGACTGTCTGGACAACTCAATCAAAGAGTGAGTTTGAAGAAGCTACTAAAAGCACGCAGGAAAACTCCATCCCCCATTTGTAAAATGTTGTGCTGGCACTTGTGTGGCCAGGGAACAGCACCCGGCTTGTCCTGCTGCTCCAGCCTGTGAGCACTAGTCCCTGGGGAATGAGGAGACACAGCACTGGCAGCCCTGGCACATGATCTGCTGTGATGCAATTTCTTCTCTGCAGCAGAACAAATGACCTATGTGAACAGGGACTGACCAGTTTTGAATTTCAGCTATCAACTGACTGCACTGAACTGCTCACAAAAGATACAGCAGCCAAGAATTACTCATGGAAATAATTCCACAATCATCTTTGAATAAGCAATAACTATAGGAAAACCGTAAGCTGTTCAAACAACTCAAAAAAAGGGCCTTATGACATGCTATCAACTCAGCTTCTGCCCAAGGCTTCATTTCATGCCTTAGTTACTGCAGCCTCCAGCTTTGTGGCCTTGACAGCTGCAAACATACATAAAGAATGGGATAGCCTCATGCTGATACTTTCTGGAGGGCTCTTTCTCTCCCATCTAACTACTGCTGTCCTGTTAACCAAACCCTGTGTTTGTGTGTGCACCACAAATGCCCCTGAATTTGAAGTCACCAACTTGCACAGTGGGGACAAACTAATTGCATTTAAATGCATTTCCCGGGGATGGCAGCTGAGCTCGCAGTCTCGTGCTGTGCTCTGCATCACCACACTATTTTGCAGAAGCACTGTATGAGCTTGCCAACACCAAGACACCTTAGCTGTCTTCAGAAATAGTAGCCACTTCTCTAGATGGCGGTACAGTTGCCAGCTCAGATAGAACAAAACAAACTTCATGTCTCCACCTATAAGGCTGTTACTGTTTTGCCTGTTCTGTCTTTGATCCCCATTTCATATCCTGAAATCAGGCACCACCATTATCATGTTTTCTCCTTGTATCCTTTTTTGGCATGGTCCTCTATTCTCCTGCTCATCCTGGTGATCTCTCAGAGATTGCCTGGCAAAACCACAAAGTATCTCCCTGTCACCTGCTTCAAATCCTCCCTCCTCACTGACATTGAAGGGGAAGTCCCAGACTGGTAGGACACCTTTCTCATAGAGCTAAGCAAGTCTGCCTGATCCAGCTGTTTCATGTAGCCACATTCCCCTAAACATCCCAGAGCTGCCCCTATGTGGGGAGAGGGCTGTTACCCCAACAGCTCTGCTAGTTTCCTGGGAAACCCCTTAGGGAAATACCCCAGTGGTCTTCTGTGACTCTGTGTTTATCTTGGTGTGCACCTCAAGATGTGTTTAGACTAGGTTAAAAATTGTTTTAACTTGTACAGGGAAAATCCCTATTTGGGCCAACCTTTGGGGAAAGCTAACCCTGAAGTTACCTCACACCAGCAATAAAACAGTTAGAAGCTGAGTGAAAACTGAATTATTCTTGTTAAGAGTGTCTAAATCCATTTTCCAGGCCTGTACACCATCAGGCGCTGTAGTATCCTGAGATTTAGCTTCACGTGCCCCCTTTCCCCTCTTAAATGTCATATAATCTATACAAGACAAGAGGTACTATTATGAGGGTGGTTTGACCTGCAGCATTAAAACACAGATCTTAGCTGAGGAATTTCTGTATGAAGCCTATAACCTCTGGCTGAACTGGAATGTGCCTTTCAGAAAGAAATCCAGGCTTTTACTTTAAGACCCCCCAGCCCACACAGTCCACATCCGCTGTATGTATGTTGTTGAAATACTCAGCTGTACACTTTCTGTGTTTGTCTGTTTAAAAACAAAAGCCACTAAATATATTTCTGGCCAGATTCCTGTGGGGGACTTCGGTATACGAAGTGCCAGTTGCATTCTTAAGACCTGCATGTGCTGGTGCTTCCAGAGCAGCAATCCATTTCTTCCTGAAATTGTCAATGTTTACTGTTTTTACTCTTAGAGATGGTCCAAACAGATGTGCCCTCTTATCATAAGCAACAGGCTGTTCAGACTTATGTCCAGACTCTGGTAGGTCTGTGTACCATGTATTTTCTTGCCTGTCTTGTCTCTGGAGTTGATTGTAACATGCATGATCATACAATATAGAGACCCCATTTTTTCCTTGCTGATGGCAGGTAACATTTAATGTCCCCATTGGGAGTGGGAGATCAGGTTTGAGCTTCTCTCCTACCTCACCTGGATTAGAAATTTGAGTTATGATCTCTTAGATGTGCCCTAACCACAAGATTTTCAGATGCTCCCATAACTCTTTCTGGTTAAGCATTCATGGGCCAGAAAGTATTAGGAATTCCCCTAATATTCAGCTACTTTGTACAACATACAGCTGGTTAACTGGGAGAGAATGGGTTGTATATTGCAGAATGCTACAGCACCACAGTGAACCTAATCCTACTTTCAACTTGAATTTGAACCAAATTCCAGCTACTACCTTTCATCATAATTCTGATGTCCAGATTAAAGAACAATTAACTGCTTTCTTTTAACCTCATGTAAGTAGCTGGTCTGTAGTTCTCTTGTTGCTTTAATCTGGCAAGCACAAGTCAGAGCTCCCTGTTCCTCAGGCTGGATGGCTGTTCTGTGGTGCCTCAGCACTGGTGTAGTAAGCAGGTCTGGCAGTGAACTGATCTGAACACAGCAAAAGGATTGTGACTCAGCCAGACTGATTCTGTGCTCACTCATAACGCAGTGTACAAAGGGCAGAGGTGAGGGAAAGGCCCAGAGGAGCAGGAAGGAGAGGGGAGTGAAGGTCTGGTCTGTCCTTTCTAGTGGAAATCAAAATCCCTCTAGGATGGCAGACTTGTGTTCCTCACAGGACTTTTGTTTTTTTTTTTCCTTTTCTGCTCTCCCACCTGCAATCTATCAACACCACAGAACTTTGGAAGATGTTTCTGAAAAGGCTGTATCTGTGGATATGGTGGTTTGGGGATGGGTAGAAGGAGAGTTCTCCTATGAAATTCAAATTTGTTGAAACCTTAGATTTTCTAGAGTTGAACATCTTCCCAAAACTTTTCCAGTGGGAACATCAATAATCTCTGGGACAGGGAAGAATATCCTGCCTGCCTATAGTTGAGATGGCTCATGTGACATGATTCACATCTATGCAGGTGAGGAATATCCCCTTCAGTAGTTTGTACCAACTATAGCAGA
The DNA here is from genome assembly GCA_013400515.1 of Erpornis zantholeuca. Lineage (NCBI taxonomy): Eukaryota > Metazoa > Chordata > Aves > Passeriformes > Timaliidae > Erpornis > Erpornis zantholeuca. The sequence continues at coordinate 169,608 of VZTN01032678.1, forward strand.
GAGAAGTATTTGTTGCTTTTATAGAGTTATGCTGCACCACTACTCTGAAGGGCTCTAAGTAAACTTACAGTGAACCTGTGGCATAAGTCCTCCTTCCCTGCAGTTCAAATCCATGCTGCAAATCTGTAGAGACAAGAGGAAGTGGTTAAAAGTTTCAAGGGATTGATCTTGTATCTTGCTCCAAACAAAAGGAGTGCTCACACTGTTGCCCCTGGTTGGAGCTCTCCAGTTATGGCTGTGGGACAGCCTGGTGAGCTGATGCCATGTGCCATCTGCTAGGAAACCAACTCAGCAGAAGGATGGAATAGTTTTCTGCTGGGATAGTAAACTGAACTGGTCCTGCTGTGACCTAATCAGTGCTGCAGAGGGTAGAGGGGGAAGAGGAGCAGATGAGGAAGGAGGAGTGGTTGTGGGAGAGGGCTCAGATGAACTGACTCTGGGGTTAGTCAGACATGCAGATTGTGTATCTGACAAAGCCCATGGAGTGGCCTTGGTTGTTGGTTTTTGCAAAGGGACAGCATGTTCTACAATAACTTACTGGCTGCAAGAGGCAAACAAAGCCCCTGTCCAGGCTTTATTTTTCCAATTTATCACTGAAGCTCTGTTGGAAATGAGAGAAACACAATCATACTTGGGTCATAAAGAGTAAATTCTTGCGTAATGTATCCAACTGGGGCTCATGAAGGTGGTTTGTAAACTTATGTCATGTAAGAAGTTGAGAAGGCACAGCCCAGTAACTTCAGTAGGAATTAGTTTTCTTTTGGGATATTCTGGGAAAGGATAATTCGGATTTATGACCTGCTGGTTATACTTCTTTTAGAATATTCACTTCAGGTGCCTGCACATAATTCAGACTCCTAAATTAAGCAAATAATAATTTGGTATTTTTTTAATTTCACCTCAGTGAGGTGGACTTTTCTGTTAGTCACCTCTCACTCACAAATGAATTCCTCTTCTTGGTAAAATCAGCAAACCAGCTACATCCAATGCCAACAATATCTGAACTTTATTAGGTCACCCAAAGCAATGAATAAAAAAGTTAGAGGGATGGGTTTAGCTGGGACCACATGCCGAGTTTCACTCCAGAGTAAGGCTCTGCAGTGGAACTATAAATCCCTGGACATAGCATGGAAGTGCTAATGGGCCCTCAGATTCAGTGCCACTACCAGGCAATAATATCCATAATAGCAACTAACAAAGATACAACCAACTGAGCTCTTTAGGGTTCAGCAACTGCTCCCAGGCTTGGAGCAGAGCTCATTTATTTTCTTCTCTTCATTCCACTAGAGCAGCTCCAAGCCCTGACAGCACATGGGGATAATTGAAGCAAAAGTGCTCAACCCTGACTGCCCAATCTTCTCATAAAACAATCCCAGGATTGTTCTGGGGACCGTTGGCACAACAAACCTTGCGCTGCAAATTTTGCTCCATAATTAGCAAGCAGTTTCTGTCATGCCTGTCAGATGGGTTTATGTGACGATGTGAATAGAACAACAATTGACTGTCTTCCCTTGCAACCAAGGAGAAGAAACTGCTTTGAGTAAAGCTGACAATTATGTAAAAGGAACTAAATGAATTTGGCTTATGCTTCACACTTACCCCTCACAGATGGAAGGCAGGACCTCTGTGGCCTGTTTCTGAGTCCTTTCCCCTTTGTACCTGACTAGTCACTGGCTAAGTGCCTAATGAGGCTCAGAGGAAACAAAACCAGTACTGAGGCTTTTTATTGTCTTTCCTTTCTTTATAGAGCAGGGGATTACCATGTGGTCCGCATCCAAGTTCAAAATCTGATCTTATCACCCAAAGCTGATGACAGACACAACTGTGCTTTCACAAAAACAGAAAGACTACTGATACCATGAGTTGGACACCAAAGATAGGTAGAAAACTGAAGAAGCTTTGAAAATTTTAGGTACTCCATTTATACATATGCCTTCTCAAGCTATCTATACACAAGGCGGTTGTGTTAGGTTTTTCCCACCCACCCACTGATTGTAGTGGTAGAAGCAGTAATGTAGAGGGGAGTCCAGGTATCTGCCTACATCTTACCACTAATCATTCTTAATCTCATCTAAGACAAGTATCATGAAGAATATAAAAACTCTGATTCTCTGTGGCAATAACAGCTGGAGCTGTTGCTGGAATTTATAGAAAGGCAGGCTTGGAGAATAAGAAATCTTAGATATTAATACTTATTGATTCTGGTCTCTTTGCAGTAGAAGAGCATTTAATACCAGGGATGAACAAAGTGTGCCCCTTTTTGGATTCAAAGTGGGAATTTTTCTTTTGCTCTGAAATGTTCAGGATGTTTCTCGGGAGCTGGTGTCCCAGTATGACATGTGGGAGTATGGTCTGTGTTGGACTGCAGGCAGAAAGAGGTTTTACTGTGGTCATGACACATAGAATTTCCTGAGGACCAAAAAACTTCTATGAAGCAAGCAGCTCCTCTGAGCACCCCAGATTGACCAGGGGTAGGTAGAGCACAGCTGCCCAGGGACCTCCGTGAAACCTGATGTGCTGGAAATGGACTGAAGTGATTCAACTGGAAAGTATTTGGGATGTGTAAAAGGAATAAGCTGGGGATGTGGGGTAAAGCACGGAGATGCAAGAGCTGCCTTTCCTTTGCTGCCACCAAATTCTACCCTTTTGAATAGCCCTGGCTGGGCAGGATGCTTAAATGAGTCATCAGACTCCTTCACTGGTCTTCTCTCTCTGCTGTAGGAGAGGTGTAGAGAAAATCCAGGCACCTGCATGTGGCATCCCAGCTCTTGCTGCCCTTTGGCTCTCCTCTCCAACACTCCTCATGGTAAATGCTTCCCTTTCTCAGGATCTTCCTGAGTTGCTTGCTGCTCTATCTCATTACAGCTTTACCCTTCTCTTTTGGGAAGCTTTGTCTAATATATCATTAAAAAGTCCCTCAATTTGCCACCTGACAGTGAATTTCTGGATGAGGATAGCACTGAAACCTACCAGTGCTAATCTTACTAATCTTGTGAATCTTTTTCCTCCTTTTGCCTTCATTGGAAAGGGTGCATGAAGAGAGATCCTATGTGTGTGTCTAATGGGCTGGTAAGGGTTGCAAACATAATCAACAAAATAATGACCTCACATACCTATGGACACGTAATGTTGTCATCTTCTTATACACCTTCCTTCCTGTGTGTCTCTGTGGATTTATGCTCTAAAACTGACTAAAACTAAACACATGTTCAAACACACCAAATCTGTAGGAAAAGTCTTTGAAACTCCTGTTTACAAAAACCCAGTAAAATCCAGGCACAAATATGTGGGCAAAATCCCAGGGCTTTCAGTGCACAAATTGACTTATTTCCAGCTGTATCTGTCTCTTTCAAAATGACACAACCTTTTTCTAACTGTAAAATTAGCCTCTTATAAGTTCCAGTTTTCAAAACTGGCTGTAGATCTTGTAGCTGAAGCTGTGCCAAATGCTGAAGGGTTTGGCATTTTTAAACTGTAAGTGTTTGAAAAGGAGAGAGAAGAGAGGATTGTACTTGAGAAATATTTTCATGTAGTGCAAAAAAACAGCTGGCAGACATGGGGAACACTGTTCTGTGACTTCATAGAAGCTTTTACCAGAAACTTTCATAAAAGGAAAACCCAAGAGGACCTGGGGAAGGAGGGGGAGCTACAAATGCTGTTTGTCTTTCCTGATAGTGATAGCTAATACACATCAGCTCCCCTGAGGTACCAATACAGCAAAGACAAGACACATTAGTTTTACCATGGAGTAAATTGAGCTGAGAGGTTTATGGCTGACCCATCAAATTTATGTCATGATAAAATGAAAGTGCTTTTATTTTCCCTGTTTGCTTTAACTTTGTTAACAAGCTTTAGCTATCCTGAGACCAAAAAAACCCTCAAAAAAACACCAAAAAAAAAAAAACCCAACCAAAAAAAGCAGCTTTAGCACTAAAGTCAAGCCAGAGGGTCCCACTAAAATCCCTGGAGAATAGAATGTGACACCCTCTTTACCTTCTTTTCCAAATGCATTATTTATATGAATGTTGTAGCAATTATGTGATTATACAGAACTTAATGCAAAACAAGAAACCAAAGGATCATCAAAGAAATGCTAATGGAAGAGAATGTTTTTTGTTTAAATTGTGGGTTCACATTTCTTTTTCTTTTTTCCTTAAGAGCTACAAGAAGAGAAAATTTGCAAACCTAATAGAAGAATCTTCAAATGTCAAATCTTTGAGTACAGAAAAGAAAATTAAATCCATGTTCCTGTTGCTGTTTCTCTCACACCTCCTTTGAAATATGAACAACTTCAGAAAATGGACTCGTTTGTTTCACCTTTTTATTTTGGCCTGAATAGTTATGTGAAGCATAGCAAGAGTCACTACATATCTCTGGGCTAAGGGCCAAGGGTCCAAGGACCAGGAGGGTTTCTCCCTAATCCTGCCACAGAGGGTGAAAGGCTTGAGGAGGGCTTAGCAGATCGTGGAGGTCAGCACCTGGCTGGGAACAGATGATTTCCCACAGGTGATGTTGGGAACAGGGATTTGGCTTATACAGCCATGGGACTGAGGATTGAGGATTGCTAGGAAGAGTTGAGATCCACCTGACCAAGCAGGGCAAAACATCTTTGCCAATAGGCTGACCAGCCTGAGGAGATGTTCAAAGAGTGAATGACAGAAAAGGGAGATGACAGCTCACAAAGAAGTGCCAGGCCAGGATGGCAAGGAAAGGGCACACGGTGGACCGGAGAGGAAAGACCTTGAGGCAAACAAGACAGAGATGAGTCCACCACTGGCCTATATGCACAGGTAAAGAAAAGGAGTCTGGAAGACATGCTTGATTTGCAAGGTTCATCTCCTTCAACCTCAAGAACAGCCAAGCTTGTGAGTATTAACAGCCTGGAGAAAGGATTTATGGGAATTTGGCTCAGGGCAATGAGTGGATTGAAAATAGCCCTGTGGAGAAGAATTTGGGGCTGCTGTTGGATAAAACACTGAGTAAGACCCATCACTGTGTTGTTGCTGCCCAGAAAGCCAACCATATCCAGCTGCATAAAAAGAAGTGTGGCCAGCAGTTCACAAGAGGTGAGTCTCCCTTTCTACTCTGCTCTGGTGAAACTCTTCCTGGAGTACTGCTCTCTTTTACTGTAGGGGTGGTTAAAGGAAGAATGGAATTTGGCATAGCACAGATTAACAAGATGCTTTTATCTTTGTTCTGCAGCATAGTTGTACCAAATCTTTCTGTTGATGCTGGATAGAATGTAATTCTCAGAAGTTTTAATTCAGTCTAATCTAGGACTGCCAACAGTGCAAGCTGTCATTAGCAGAGTTACATTTTTAATAATCAATAATGCTTATTTGATCTCCTGAAAATTAGTAAAAACTATGTGTTATTCTCACAATAAAAGACTTTTTTTTAAACTTCAGGATTGAATGTATGTTTCACCAAGGGAAAGAATGAACTATTAATTCAAAAAGTTTCAAAACCTTAAAATTTCCTTCTAAGGGCTTGACAGTTTGAAAAACACCATGAAGAATTAAATGATTATTGTGCAAGACTGTCTCCTCAAAAAGAAGCAATACTCACGGAGTGCTAAAGGAAGCAGTGGCACAACAGTAAATCACTGTCCAAATGGAAAGAGTCCAATCATATATCTCTAACTCTTAAAAGCAGGTGCAAAGACCTTCATTTTTACTTGCTTAAGTTAGCCAATGACACTATATCCTATTCAGTGCCAGATGAGATTTGTAAATATCTTCTGAAATTTTAGACAATGTTTATTTAAAATAAAATTTTCTGGTTGGGCAGACATGACCTGATACTTCTCCTTTAATCATTCTATTGGCATATTATTTACAGTTATCTGCTGAGTTCTGAAACTTGTCAAATTGGATTTGCCTTGGTGCTTATTAATTAGAATGTCTTCCTTTTCTTCCCCCCTAGCCCCCCCTCAAATATATTTGCTGCTCTTTTCCCACAGTAGTACATCAAGGATTTACAATTCTCTGCCTGGCAGTCTCATTAGGAACACTAAAAAGAAATTCTTTGCTTCGAGAGTGTTAAAGTAAAATGATAGGCAGGGAAAGGGCAGTGCCATGGAGGATTCTTTTATTCCCAGGCTTTGCAGGAGTTTTATGATGTTATGGGGAATCTGGTCTCAGTTCTGCCTTAGCAAGTGCAGCCTCAACCTGCTCAGCTTCCTCAAGAATCACAGGAGGCAGCACTAGTACAAAGCTTTCCCTGAATCCTTTCCAGTCCCTCTGCCTGCAAAGGTAGTGTTTTGAAAGTGGCGGTGAAGGTGTGAAATCTGAACCCATGGATTTTCCGATTAGTGGCCGCAAAAGTAATGGCACGAACAAGCTGATGGAGAAAACTGCTCCTACTGGTAGAAACATTCTCCATTTAAAAGAACATGAATAGGGTAGTTTGTGGCCAGGTCTTTGCTGCATGTTTCCCTTAGAATGAGAAGCACAGTAAAGAAATCTGTGAAGTTCTTTACTAGCATAAAGCCTCTGTGGTGGTCCTTCAGCTGAAGGACTAGGCAGTGAAGCATCCAGGAAGCACAGGTTTGTATCCCAAACCTCCTCGCTCTTGCCGGTGCCAGCTGGATAACGTGTCACACCGCGGTGCTGAGCGCAGGCACGGCAGGAGACAGAGTAAGAGCTTTTTGAAAGTCAGTGGGAGCCTGACTGCCTTGAAATCAATGACAAGGGTCTCAGTCTGCAAATGCACTGCTGCTTGGTGGGAGGCAGGGACGGCAGGCATGGCTTTGAGAGCATGGATGTGTTTCCAGCCCCTTCCCAGGCAGTGTGGTTGTCTCCGCCAGGGCAGGGATCCCCAGGATACCCCCTCCTTTGCACGGCCTTGATCTGCTCTTTCCTCCCAGTAGACACAAACTATGGGCTGTAAAGCAGGCTTTGTGGTTTCTTTGGACTTTTCAAATTGAGACAGTCCAGGTTCATAGGGGAAATCCAATTTAGAACAGGGTTTTTTGGTGGTGACTCAGAGCTGAGTTATTTCTAAACAGTGAAAAACATTATGCCCTGCAACTCATAGAAGATAAGTAACTAAAATGTTATGCATACTGGAATGTGTTGTGTCTGGCACTGAAAAGATCACAAAATTTGCATCTGAAATGATATCAGTGAATGTTAGAGGCTGAAATTCTGCTCCTATTTTAAACTGTACAACTCCAGAGAGGTTTCTCTGGCTGTAAGGCATAATTTTTTGATTAAAGTTTATTTAATTTCTGGTTTATATCCTACTACTGTTAACTCTTTGGGGCCCACTCTGCTCTTTCCTGAAGTTAATTAGGATATTCACATTGAGTTCAGGGGAAGCAGGACTTGACCTTTATTGCATGTCAATTTGAAATGGAAGCCAAACTTGGGTTCTGGATATTATTATTCTATTTGCCGTTGGAGTCTATGCCTGAGTTATATGAATACTAAAAACCTGGCAGGAATATACCCTAATAGATTTTTTTTTGACTCTAACAGGAGTCCAGTAGATGTTATTACAATTCAAGCAGTAACTTTTTTTGACTCTCTCTTCAAACTGGTGTCAAATTCTCTGTGGGTGTCAATATGACACCCGGAGACTTTAGACAATGGGGTAAAATAGTGTCAGTTCTGCAAACCAACACTAGACTCCCTGCAACTTGGAAATGTGCCAGAGAGGAGGCAATGCTGCTACCAGGTGAGCAGGGGATGCACGATCACCTGTGCAAATAAATAATGCTCAGCCTGGTAGAAAGAACTCTTCTAAAGCTATGCATCCACATATTGGCTTTACTCTTCTCCTCACCAGTGCAGATAATAGCTTAAACATCCCCATTGCTGGAGTACCTGTCTTATGGACAATCTGAAATCAGAAGCTGCTGCTCAGTTGCACAAACACAGGTGAGGAGGGTTAAAGGGATGCAAGGAAACTCTAAAATATATGAAATTAATTTTGTTATTTTGGTAACACAGGAAATATGCAGATATAGGCAAAATAACAAGCAAGTCTACAATTATTTCTTTTTCCTGGATCCCTTACTGAGTTTGAACACTTTTACTGGGGACAAAGGAATCCATGTTTTCACTTCCTCTCCTCCAGATCAAAGATCCTCCTTCACGTGAATCCAGGTTATTTCTTCTTCACTAAATTACAATATCTATAATGTAAATATCTCAGAATATGATACAGTGATGCTGAAAGGCCAGTGGGAACAAACATGTATGATTTAACAAGCAGAGGAATTATTCCTTTATCCTCTTCCTTCCCACCATGACCTCCCACTTCCTCGCTGGTTCCACAGTTGTGTCAGCACTCATCATCTGTGCCAGACACCTTGACTCAAACTCTGAACCAACCTGAAGGGACTTGAACCCATTTCAGGCACTTTCTGTGAAAATGCTTAGAAACATTTCCTGGGTAGGCCTTTGTTGTAGACACCTGGTTTAGACTAAACAGCAAGACAGTATTTGACTCTAGAGAATGGCTTTCCATGTACTAGGATGTCAAGGGAGGGAAACACAGCATCCAAAGCCTCCTTCAGGGCAAGATTATCTCCTTTGCTGTATATCAAGGGCACAATTTGAGAAGCAGAAACTGGGATGATCAGGGATGCATGCCCAGAAAATTTATATTTATGCATGCAGAGCATTTTGCTCTCCAGTACTTGGGATGTGCAGAATGAGAGCTTTGAAAGTCTAAATTTTGAACTTTGCCACCTAAAGTAGTACTTAGGCAGCAGCTAGGTATTTAGCTCACTTTGTGGATAGAGTTCATCAGGAACTAAACTTGGATTAGTGGAGTTTGGAGTTGAGGTTACAGGAGCACCATATTCTATATTTGAACTGAAATACTTTCTAATTTTGCCACCAAACATAAACCCCCAAATCTATGTTGGGCTTGAAACACTCCATATGTAATGTGAAACCACAGGAGATTTATTTTTTCTTTTGGAATGTTTGAGGCAAATCATCCGAGTCTTTTGGATTTAAAATGCAGAGAGAAACAGGCACATATTGGACTTCTAAAAATGCCCCGTAAGAGAGGAAAGTCAGTAGGTTCAGGACAAACTCAGTGACCCTGTTCAAAACCAAGGAGATTGTGACAGCCTGTCTGGCCAGTAGCACTGCACTAGATAATATGAAGACAGTGTGTATTAAGTACCTTAGAACATACCCTCCTCTTCTAGGGCCTTCTTTACAGACAATGATTATTCATGACCAGGAGTAGCTTCCCTTTGCAGGGAACATGTTTGTTTTCAGTTTATGAGCACTTTGCTATTTTTCTTTTGGCAGGTCTCCCACTCTTGCCTCACCACATTGCTTCACACCTGTCAGCTTCTCTTTGTACCTGGTCATCTTGGTCATCTTGACCAGATGTCATCTCTGTTTGAATGGTGGCAGGCACCCAGGGAGTGCTCCTTTGCAAACACAGAAAAAATAGTGAATTCACAGCTGACACAATAGCCCTACATGGACAGTTTTTGAGAATCTGGGGTTGGTTGTCCTCTCCCAAAACAGCATGTTCAGTTCTGTCTGCAGGAAAGTCGCAAAATCACGGCACACACCTTAGGGCAGTCAGTGGAAAGGGCACTCCTGACTGTGAATCGAGGAAGAACATGGGGAAGTATTTGGAATCTGGGCACTGGCGTGCAAACCCCAGGCAGCCTACAAAAAGGAGCACCAGTAAATATGCACTGCCATCCAAATGCAGAGGGTAGTGTGCACTGAAATGCTTGTGCATTTTGGAAAGAGCAGAGAGATTTCCTTTTCTGCTTGGTCAATCTTTAAAATGCCAGTTTCCCTGTGATATCAAATCCCATAATTATCAGTGACCCCTGGGTAATCTTGATAATTTTCTTTCCGGAGTTATTTCCCATTTTTTTCCTCTCTCACCTAGTTATGATCCTCTTCAAGAAATGGGCACCAGAGAAACCAGAAAGTTAAGTGTGTTTCATGTCAGGCATGTTTAATGTAGCAGAACAATCACCACAGAATCACATTAGTATTAGAATGTGTTTTTATGCTGATTCAAAGTACCAGATGAAAATGTAATGCAGTGATAGCACTCCTATTTGACTCCTATCAGATCATGAAGGGCAGGACTGCTCACCACAGGCCCCCTTTTAGCCTCAGCTCACACCAACCAGCTCAGTAGCAATACAGCTCCTCCTCTCACCTTCTCATTGCCTTTTGGAGTTCAAACCATCTTTATGTGCCAAAGATCTGCACAGGGCTCACACCACCACGACCAAGAGGACAGCTGGGAAGTGTGGTGAGGGCAATTAACTGCTGGCTGAATGCTGCCACCTAACAACAAAGAGCTCTGCTCCCTTGTCAAGGATTGTACAAAGTAGGAACTGTTTTCAAAGTGTTCTCCTGTCCTGAAGCAAACCTCAGAAGAAAAAGAGAACCACCATGCCAAAAGGAAGGAGGAAATTAGCATTTTATGAGTGGCTGTCTTAATTTCCTCTGACTCCTTAATCTATTTTCAAGCAGTTGGTATACACTATGCCTATACAGCTATTGGAGGAAGACTGGCACATCCAGAGGGCTCAGGATCTCATCCCTGTTAAAGACTCCTATTAGGATGGAAAGCCACACTAGGAAAAACCATTCCAGATGAAGGTCTGCTCCCTTTCCTCCTCTGGCTCCTCAGTTTGCCATGGAATCAAAACCTCCAGGAAGCTGCTGCCAAAATCTACCCACTGCGTGACCACAAACATGCAGGCATCACTGTGCTCATATTAATCATTACCCTTATTACAGTCATGGCATTTGCACTGAGCAAATCAGTGCATGGCATGAAGGCTGAGTCCCAAACACTTTCCTTGGTGACAAAGACCATTTAGAATAGCTCTGATTGTCCTTTTCCACTGACCATTCACTGAAACAGAATCAGTGTGAATTGAAGTAATATACTTGTCTATTAAAATGCACAGTTTTAATCTGCTCTTTTATTTTAGAATATGAGGGCCCACTTTCTACCTCATAGCTAGGCTCCCAAGGTAGAAAAGGTAGGACTCGGATTTCCATTATTGGATTCACATGATCCTTGAGTAAGAGACACAACCAGCTTTAGCAACGAAGAGTTGAATGATGAGAATCTCTCTCCTGTCATCTGGGTGGCAAAACACTGACTCAAAGTGGCAAAATCACAGTATTGGGCAGTTTTATTAAGAGATTTATTCCAAGTCAGCCATGGAAGCTCTATTTTCATTTGATCTGGGCACTGCACATGTGGTCAAATTACCTCTTGGAATCCCTTCCAGTTCTTTTTTCCAAAGGGCATCTGCGAAGTAATGCAGTGCTATCCAGCCAGAAAAATAAAAAGCCTGTTTATGATTGCTGTGCAACTGAAGTAGTGAGATCCTTAGGCAGGATAAGCAGCTGATTTCAGATTAAGTTGGAGGTCTTCTAGTCCATTAAAGGCTGACACATCTGTACAAGGTATTTGTGGTGTTCTTCTGGGAGGCTGTGCAGATGAGGAAATACCCACATATATCATTTAGGCTTGTACAACATGAACTGAACATGCAACAGTGCACGAAAGTGGAGCTCTCAGATGCATGTGTTGTATATAGATGAAGTAAACCTTCAGCTGAGAAGATGCATAACAGAGGATGATAACAAACCCCAAAGGTACATGCCTACAAATAGAGCCGACTGCATGTATATACATATAAAGGGAGACAGTTTGGATTATTTTTCTGGCTTTTGGTCAGTTAAGAACCTCATCCTCTTTTTTAAGTGTTTGATCATGTTTAGCTGCCCATCTACCCATCTGTGTGGGTAGGTAGGGAGCCGTAATTGTGTGATAAATCCAGTGCTGAGCTTTACAGCTGGGAAAGGTTTAATCCCTGTGAAGGCTTAATTCTTTAATCCACAAAGAAAGGAGGATTAAAAACAGTCTGTAGCAGCTCTGGTTCTGGGCTGTCCTCAGGAGTGCATTTGCATGGTCTCTTCCCAAGATGCTGAAGGTGGTTGGGAGGCAGGACAGCCAGAGGCAGGATGGCCAAATCTGTCAGGCTCTGGACTTAGCTAAAGTTTGTGAATATTTCTATTTCTTGCTCTGCTGGGCTCAAGTTAGTAGTTTGATGGCTACCCACAAGTGTTTGCACAAAAGGCTGGGTTGCCCTCTTGCGCAAACCTTTTTGAATAGTTAATCTTTAGTCAGTAAATCATGGTTTGGGAGCAGAAATAGTGACTAGCGAGTAAGCAGTGACACAGAGCTCGCCTCAGCTGTGCCAGAAGATGAGCTGAAACACGCATGTTCTCCTGTGGCCACGGAGGATATGGGCAGATCTCCCACCTCCTGGCCTGTGACACAACTCCTCCTGGGCGCGTTCAGGCATGGCAATGCTTTCCTCTAAGGGTGGATAACTGTTGCAACCATAATTATAGATAGCAAACGCATTAGGAAAGATAAAGTCTCCCGGTGAGTGACTCATTAACAGGGAAAAGGACACAGCTTGTCAAAGGCATCCACAACCAGTGGCTAACTCTGTTCTTTCCTCTGGTTCAGTGAGGCTGACTTTTGCAGCTCCCAAGCTACACTTGGACTCAGCAGAGATTCAACTGCAGAAGCTCAGCTCAAAGGATAGTGTCAGAAAACTGTAACCTGGGAAAAGATCAACATTGTCAGGCATTGTGGTGTTGGTCTATGTTCCTTCTCATGGATTTGTTTACACTGGAATGGAAAGGTAAAATAATACTTAGTTTTGTAAACAGATCATCAGTAAAATACCTTTTGTTAACATTAATAAATAGCTTGCTTAAGAAAAACCCCCAAGTCCCTGTGGTAGGTATTAGCCTTTGGTTTCCAGTTACTCAACCTCTTTACAAGTCTTAGAGATCTCATAAACTTTGAATGTTGTAGTAAAAATATTTATAGGGTAAGTCAAAGAAAAACATAAAATTGCATTCAAGTTTTGACAGGAGTAAAACTACTTATCCTGCTTATTTTTTATTATAGAAAACTGGATGCTGTGACCTCACTAAAAAATGATAGCTATTTAAGCAGAAAAGTTGGAAAGGATTTTGTGCATGTTAGTATTTCCTTTCTGAAGTATTAATATTTACCTTGGGAAACTCTTAAGTGCTTAATTGGAAAAGGCAGACAAGAAGTGCTCGTGGTGTCACAGGCTGTTTATGGAGTCACAGCAAAACTCTGCATATTTCCAGACAATACTTCAGTCAGAAGCTATATTGGCCTGCATTTTCACCGGTCTAGGATTTGGGCTTGTTAAAGGCTAGATCCACCATGAACACCTGAGCTCCACCTCAAGTGTTTCAATTCAACAGTCAGATCCTAGAGAAACCATTTTCAACTTTGTCCAGTCCTGTAGATGCCTAAATCCTTGGCAGCACCTCCATTTCCACTGGCACCTCACCCTGCTCCAGCCATTCCTAGGCTGCAGAGAGCTGCAGATAACCTTTTTCCTACCTGCCACTGACATACCTGGCTTGTGGTGTGTAAGCCAGCTGGCAGGCTCAGAGCATACTTGGTGCCTCAGACTTTGCATGGAAAACAGCACGGGGCATGCTTTCCAGGAGGTGAGAGACGTGCTTTTAAATTCTCACATGGCTTCAGGTCCTCTCAGATCCCCGGAAAGTGCTTGAGACAATCCAAGATGTGTTTTCCTCCATCTCTTTGTTGTGTTAGTTCTGTGTTGTACTGTGGTGATTTAACTCCAGCTGGCAGCTCAGCCCCTCACAGCCACTTGCTCCCTTTGCTTCACTCAATAGGCAAAGCAAAAGCCATGTGTAAGCAAAGCAAAACAAGGAATTCATTATGGTGAATCAGGTGTCCAGACATCTCTAGGAAAGCAGGGATCCATCATTCAGTGATGACTTGGGAAGACTAACACCATCCTTCTTCTTCCCTCTGCTATATTTGCTGAGCATGATGTCATATGGCATGGGATATTTCTTTGGTCAGTTGAGGTCAGATGTCCTGGCTGTGTCCCCTCCTTAATTCCCTGTGCATCCTCAGCCTCCTCACTGGGGAGTGTGGAGCGAGGAGCAGAAAATGACTCGACACTGTGTAAGTCCTGCTCAGCAACAACAAAAATATTGCTGTGTCATCAACACTGTTTTCAGCAAAAATCCAAACCACAATCCCATACCAGCTATTGTGAAGAAAATTAACTCTATGCCAGGCAAAACCAGCACATATAATAATAGCTTGATATTTTGGGGGACTGCGAGAAAGATATACTGCTTAACCTCTAGGTTGTAAAGATACTTTCAAAGTATAGTAAAACTGCTGTTAAGTCAGTCTCAGGCAGAGAGAAATAAAGGATGCTAGGTTCCCTCTCTAGCAGCTAAGCTCTTTAGGAGACCTGACAGTATACATCCTAAATCTTTAATTTGGCCTAAAAATTCAGGCCTAAATCCCAAAAAAGAGATGCACAGTTTAATTTGGGAAGAGAAGAGAAGAGAAGAGAAGAGAAGAGAAGAGAAGAGAAGAGAAGAGAAGAGAAGAGAAGAGAAGAGAAGAGAAGCAGAAAAAAAATCTGCAAATACTTTGCTTAAATTGCCTGTGTTAATGGTGAGGTTTTCCATTCTGTAAAAATCTGTGCAGCTGAACTGCTGCTTGATGGAGACAGGGACAGCCTAATCACAGCTCCTGAAAAGTAAGTGTCACATAGCACACCTAGTAAAAGCTTAAGTAGTAAATTATCAAGTGACATAAGCTGCCATTTAGCCACTAAAAGAAGTAGCTGTTTTGTTTTTTTTTTTAAGATCTGAAATGGAAAATCTGATCATCACATCCCAGAGCCCTTGGGCTGGTTGCACCTCTGATCACATATCTTTCTCCTGACCTCCTCCATGGGAGACCAGCTGAGCAGCTGCTGGAAAAACCCATTTACAAATATTCTCGACAAGAAAGTCCTTTTAATCAATTTCCTGATGAAGATTGATTCTTTTCTCTCAGCAGGAGGGTTTCAGTGATGGCTCATGTGGACAGATACCTCTTCCCTAGGCTGGGAGCTGAGGGCCAAGCACTTGCTGCAATAAATCTCCCAGGGTATCCTCTCTGGTAAAACATCTTTCATTTCTCATGCATGCGAAGTTTCATCCAAAGGGACTGAAAATTATATGATAGAAAGTGAAGTTTTCTTTGGGGCAAACACTAGAAAACCTTCCTTTTCAGCCTAGGCAATGCAGCCCTGCAAAGGCAGCTCCCCTACAGGGAGCCCAGCCGAGGGATCTGCTCAGCCCCACAGGAAGGGGACAAGGCGGCAGCTCACACTGCTGTACTTAACACCCACAGCTCTGACAGTGTTAACACACACCTGAAGCTTTTTATCGCTATTATTAAAGGGGAGTTTAGTCATCTTACTCTCACACCATATTTAGAGAGAAAATAGCCAAAAGTTTCAAGACTAAAACCTTAAAAAAAAAAGTGCCGTAGTAAAAAGTCCTTGACTCTAGAGACCACTTTTCCATTAGGATGTGACCACTGTCTGACTATCCTTTCCCTTCCTTTGTCTTTTGCACATGAGACATTATGACTTCTCTTAGACATTGTTATTCTGGGTAACAATACAGGAATAATTTCATAAGAACTCTGACTTCTTGCAGCATCAGCTACAAGTTACAACATAAAACCACCAAACCCTTGAAGATTATGTGAGAGCTATAGTTTGATGAGCCATTAAATCAGGTAACCATTATTTGGGCTATTTCAATTACAAAAAAATGTTTTAGTACTGTCTTTTTACAGCACTGCTTGCTTTGCATGATCCTGTTTTTAATCAGCTCCCTTGGTAAGAACCATGGATAAATACCACCTTCACATGTGCACACAAGTTCTGAACTTTGAACGAATGTGGTATGTTAATACATATTAATCTGTTTACTTACTTAGCCTGTGTCTGGTCACAGCCAATAAATCCACAAATCCAGGCACTGCTGATTGTGTGGCAGGCATGTAGGCACACAGTACACAGAGAAAAATCTAGAAATTTGTCAGCTCATGGAAAGGTGGACCTTCATTTGTAAAATGGGTTGGTGCATGTGCTGATGTGCTGTCAGAGGTGCACTGCTGTTTATCACATGCTGGTAGCTTGTGTGATTTTGCACACACTGCAGAGCAGGATGCTCTGTGAATTCAGGGATGTGACCCTGAACTCACTGGCTTGCTGAGTGTTACCCATGAGCACAGCTTCAGTGAGTGCATCTATCACATGCGAGATCTCAAACCAGGCATCACGGAGGGTTTGTGTGATTCCTCCCCCTCTTTTCCCTGATAGAACATGAAAGGGGCTGGGTAAGACTCACGTACTTTACGTGTGTGCAGAATTGCTTTCTTTGATAATACAGATGTTAATTAGGTACAAAGATATTGTGCAACCTCACCAGTGTGGTACTGCTTTGCTTTGGCTGGGTTAGTGATGATTTGGTGTTGTAATAACTGTACGCCTCCTTTGAGGTCTTGAGGGTAACCCACCTCCTGGGGGAACTGTATAATAAAATAATCTGACTTCTTTGGAAAGAGAAAAAATATCTTTGCTGTATTTTATGACACCTTCTGAATGGGGTAAAAGACTGAGAGGCAGAATTCAGGCACAGGGTTTCCTTGTTACAATCTCTTCATCTCTCCCTCATGGTTGTTTTTGATATTAAGGTTCACTGGCACAGAGATCTGGGACAGAGCATTCTAGGGTAAAGCTGTGCCTTAATTTTACTCAGAGTGCTATTAGCTGGGGGCTTGGGGGATGTGGCTCTCCCTCCCTCCCCGAGCTCTGCTTTCCATAAGTGCCTCTGGAGCTTGCGCCGTGCAGTGTACCGGGGGTCCAGTAACACTTTAGTGAAGACAGATGTTAATGCTGAGTGAGCAGAAGCTAACAGACTTGCAGAACAACCTTGGCAGCTCGCCCCATTTTTCAGATTTCAGTGTACCTACAAAAACTTAGAAAAAACCCAGAAGAAAGCCCTCTCTGCATTTTGGCCTAGAGCAAACTCTGCTGTAAGTAGTTCATCAAGACACACTCTCTTTAGCTCCTTAAACACACAGCTAGATCAAAATAAAGTATGAAGAGCATAAAGTAACTCACAGACACCGTTTATTAACACTGAGGCCTGCTGCAGGAAGAAAGTGACCTAGTAAATAGCCTCCCTGAGTAGTAAAATAGTTGCTGTAAGGAGTTATAAGAACTTTTGTGAGCTGTAATTCCCTAAGGAAAAAAAAAGAGAGGTTTTTACAATCTTTCATCTCTGCTTGAAAGCAGAAATAAAAAGCCTTCCTCTAAACTACTAGGTGCTTGTGAGCAGCCTGCTAATAATGTCATCTTCTGTCTGGTCTTAAAGGGAAAGGAGAGATATGGAAAGAAAACAAACCCACAAACAGCGCTGGTCAGCTTTATGAGTGCTGGAACTTCAAAGACTGGAAGAAATGCTCCCCAGACTGGCTGTTTTGAGGATCAAGAGTTCAGGAGCTTTAAAAGACCTTTATTAGAGAAAATTCAGCATGAGAAACTAACAGTCCCTGGTAGTACTGCAAATAGATGTCTTTCACTGGCAGTCCTGCAGATAAGAAACCTGCTCTGGCTCAGAGGAAATGCCAACAATACAAGCCTTCTTATTTTTTGCTTGTACATGTTGTATTTTCACAAAGCATATTTTATATGACATTGCAGCGTGGTGATATGTGGGAATACCATCCTCTTTTTGCTGGCAACTAAACTGAGACAGAGGGGAAGTGCAGCCAAAATTTCCATAAGCCATCTTAGATTTGGAGATCCTTCCACCTAAATTGCTGAGTGTGAGATACACAAATATCAGAGTGCTCCAAGTCAGTGTGATGGAAAATTTGGGGGGTACTGCACTATCCTGACTGGATGCTCTATGTCTGGTATAGGGAAAAAAAATTTCATAACCCAACTGGTCTCCTCATTAAATATAGATTCAGTATTTTTCAGACAAGCAGTGCTGTGGTAATTTAGTCCTTTTGGTTTTCTTTTTATTCTTGCAAAGTGTAATGCATTAGTTTTATGTAGCACATACAGTATGTTTGGAAGTGTAAAAATAGTGCAGGTGTGTGAATTCCGTAGACACTCTTGATATCTTTATCCACACTGATCAGGAAAACCAAAAATTTATCCTGAACTATGTCCAGTTCAGGGGAAGTTATCTTATCCTTGCTTATCCTCTCTCTGTACCCCTCTTCCCCTGTGGCAATTGCTGATGTGAATGTAGCTGCACAATCTCTAAGAAAGTTTACAGTAAATGTTCTAGCAATCGGAAACGTGATCAACCTCAAAAGATTGAGGACAGTAAAGGGAATGCATGTCAAAAGACATGATAGAATAATCTCTCCATTTGCCACACAAACAACAGTGAAATATGCTAAAAAGAAATGCATCAGATGGTGTGCTAGATACCAGCACTGTGCTTGCAAATAATGAGTTAACCAGTAAAATGACTGAAATAAGTGTGCCCTTTTTTTTTTTTTTTTTCCTTCTGTGGACAACTGAGTCTCTAACAAGAACCACGTCTGTAATAAAAGTTATGATGTCTCTAGCAGGAACTGGTAGTGCAAATCAAACATACCATTAGCTTGTCAGGCTCAGCCAAGTGAAATAACAAGCAGCTGGGTAGTGCTGTACACTGAAATGGAAAACTGTTGCCCCTTAACAGAAGATTTCCTCAGAGAAAATTAAGCATGAGGGGCAGCGACAGACCTGGTTATTCATGAGCACGGTGTCATGGGGAGGTCAGTGGAAGGACCTTACTTAAACCATCATTCTGGTTCAGGAAATGCTGTCTGACTCC
Source organism: Erpornis zantholeuca (assembly GCA_013400515.1). Taxonomy (NCBI): domain Eukaryota; kingdom Metazoa; phylum Chordata; class Aves; order Passeriformes; family Timaliidae; genus Erpornis; species Erpornis zantholeuca. The sequence continues at coordinate 188,369 of VZTN01032678.1, forward strand.
TCAAGTTAGCAGAGCAAACTCTCCTCAACACCTTGATGAGTAAATCAGGGTGGTGGAGAAGTGCCTGGCACCAGGGAAAATGGAGAAGAAAGGTGCGATGCGTGATTTCCCATCCGACTGTCTACGCTTGGCCACAAAACCCAAGGGCTTTCAGCTTGGAGGAGATGGAGGGGAGGATGAAGAGTGGTAAGGGGGGAAAGCAGATCTCTTCTTGTTTCTAAGGGTGCGGAAGAATAAACATGGAAAGTGAAATGTTTCCCTGTGCAGGCAGGGAATTGGATGCAGACTGTGCTGGGGTAGATGAGTTTTTGTACTTTGGGCTTTTGGCTAAACCCAAGCTGTTTGTGTTGTCACATGCTCTTTTACAATCTTTTGGCTGATGAAGCCTGGGTGGCAGAGTGGAAAATTGTTTGGGAGGTTTGCGTAGCCGTGTGTGTGTTCTGCAGCCCTAAAGCCAGACATTGTTTATTGAGTCCTGCAAGGGATCCTGGAAATCGCAGCTGATTTGCAAAAGCATATCTGTTGTCCATGTGTATAAATTAGATTGCAGTAGTTGTGTACAAATCACAGACTTGATATTGATCCTGCAGCTTGCAGATGGCAGAGCACATTTTTATGCTTCTCTGGAGGGAGGTTCTACTACTAAGCCACTGTGCTCCATTTGCAAAATTTTCTGCTGCCCCTGCAAAGGTGCACCCAACTTTCAAATGTCTAGCAGCTCCCTCACCTTGAATTCCAGCCCATGAAATATCCACAGACATCTCCTCATCACAGCCACCCACTCAGCCCACCAAGGTCCCCTGCTTCTTGCCTGGGTTGAAAAAGCATCATGTCCATTTCTGGGCCAGCAGTCCATACAGCAGAAGGTTGCTTGCAAACCCCAGAAGCCAGCTCTTGGAAGAGGGAAATGTAAAGGAAAAAATATTTTTCTTATGGCTATGAGTGCTGATTGCAATCTTTTTCTTGATGTTGGAATATGCCTGAGTCAGAATAAAAAATGAGGGAAAGAGCATTTTGACCAAAAGACTTTATTTTCAGAGAGCAGTTCAAAACGATTTTATTTTCCCATGGTACATGTAGAAACTGCTATCACCAGGGACATACCTAACCCAAGCTGAAGGGAGAGTGAGACCATCTCTCCTGAAGAGGATCTGCCAGGCAATTTCTGGGTTCCCTGAGTGACTGCCAGGTGTTAGAGCTTTTGGTCTCCTGGGGGGCAATAAGGTCTTTCAGGCTTGGCCTGAACTGGAGCTGTCCAGGGCAATTTTCAAGCTCCAAGATTTTCAAAGTGAAATCTGTAGTGTAAAAGACACAAGAAGATTTCACCCCAGCTCTAAATAACTAGAACTGGCTAGAAAAATGCTACAAGTATGTTGCAAAAGAAAGTCTCTAAATGCTTTTCTTTGCAATTCTTTCAATTTTTCATTGATTTAAAAATACAGTTAGGCTATTTTTTTTCATTGAGCAACAAAAGAGGAAAACTCCCTCTTCCCTTCATCCTTCCCTGCCTTGGGATAAAGGGAAAAAAATGAGGGAGGAAGAAAAGAGTGTTGCTGAGATGATAATGACTTGAAATGCTTTTTCTTGAAAAGTTAAAACATTTCGGAAAGAAATTTTCCACATTTCTTGTTGCTTTTGAAAGATCCTTTTTAAGAAAAGTGCTTTAAACTCCAAGTATTGGCTAACTTTATAAACAAAATTCTTTCCCTGTTTTATTAAGGGGAGTAAACAAGGGACAAGTGATGGCTGGAGCAACAATTTTCAAGATGGTTGACACGGGGGAACTTTTATCTTTTCAACTATAAACTTTGATTGGTTTTCATCCCCCCTGCCTCACTTCCTCCTTTCCTCTTTCTCAAAATTATTGCCTTTCAGTTTGTTTTAATGGTGTTTATGTAATGTCATAAATATTCTTGTTTAGAACAGTAATTATTCCCTACGATTAATTCTGTTCCCTCTGAGAGGTTGTGCAAGTTTTCACTGGAGGGTATGTCTTTTATGTTCATGTGTTTCTTCATGTAAAATGCAAGATGTCCATTACTGAAGCTGTGCCTGGGAAGGCAGGGTTAATGCTTTTCCTTTTTCCCGTGGCAATGTTTGGAAGCATTTTTGTGGAGTGTTTAGTGTCATTTCTATTCGGGTTGGGATTAAGGTAATTGACAGGGCGCTGGGCCAGGGGTCCTTTAGCTGTCCAATCTCAGCTGCATGGGGTGGAAGCATGCCATGGCCAAAGTCACTTCCTTTCTCTTTCTTTTATATCCCATTAGTCTGCCTGTGTTTTTGATTTCAGAGGAATTCCTGTAAATACATCGACTGTAGCTGCTAATTGTGGCTAAAACATCAAATATGTGGAGGCGGTGGGAGTTTTCCCAAAGTAAAGGCTGTGGGTCTCAGCTGTCTCTGTTCTCTGAAACGTATTTGCAGTAGGTGGAGATAATGATCAGCTTTTTTGTGACAGCTGTTCTGCGTTACGTGAGGGCAAACAGTTGAAACCAGACCCTAAATAAGAGGCTCTGTCCCATCCAGCCCTGCGGAAGTGGCTGACAGTGCACGGGGGCCAGATGCAAGTACAGGGTGCCCAGCACGTTTACCTTTGGTGTTGTGCCTTACATAAGGAGTTAAAAGAAGATGGATAGCAAGACTTTCATGCCCTGGAGCAAAGGATAAAAAGCTTGGAGAAACTAAGAAAAAGTTGCATTTTAAAGAATGTGTAGAATTAAAATACAAAACTTGTCTTCATCATTGTATTTCAGGCTTATTTTTATATGTTATAATTTTTCCCCCCAGTGTCTTACCAGCTTGAAAGGCTAATCTTCTGGAGAATTTGGCTGTCATCTTCCTAGACAGTTTCGCAAGCAGTCATGTTAATGCCCAGATGAATTGACTGTGATTATTGAGCATAAAATGAAAGAAGTCATGTACTCTTGTGGAAACATGCAGAGTTTAACTTTTGTTCATTTGTACAAGCTCCGTAAGTAGCTTCTAGCACTGTCTGGGGAAGGGTTTGTAGTGGGGATCAGCCTGGTGTTTAGCACCCAAAGGAGGAAGACACTGAAAGCACAGGGCCCTGCTCTGGGCATCTCCTCAGGAAACCCACTGGATGCCGTGGGGATCCTGTGATCAAGGAATTGGTCAAATGCATCTCTGGGGAGAGGACAACCTGGCACCTGCAGAAGAGAACATTGGACACAGCTCTCATGAAGCCAGAGCATGGTTTTGCCATGTTCATTCAGTTATATTTGTATCTAAAAAAGACAAGGAGAAGGAAAAATTTTTTTAGAAATGGCAGTTTAAATAAGACAGTCTATAAAAACAGGCAGGAAACTGCTGGGAGACATCAGTGGAAAATCCCAGAAGAGGCAGGCGTCCCCACACGTTCCCTTTCCAGGCCCCTGTCACAAAGTCAGGGATCTCATTAGGTCATGTTTACTGAAGGCGCTTGTTTTCTGTCTTCTGATTTTGCCAGCGACAGGACATGGGGAGGACAAAGCCTGTCCTAAGTGACCACCGATGGAGCCAGCCCTATTCATGGATTAGGGCTGCCATGGAAACTCAGTTTGCAGAGCTCACCACTGCAAACATGGAATCAATGGCCAGGGCAGCACCCGAGATTAAAGGGGAGGGAAAGAGGGAGTTGAGCAACTGTTTGCTGAACTCATTTCAGGAGCTTTCCTGGAAGAGTCCAATATTCCAAATATTGGATTGTAGAGTTTTTAGTTAAAAACGGAGTGAGGATTCCCCTTGTTTGAGAAAAGGGTTGTGTCTTCTGGATGCATTCAACGAAGAACAGCAACAGAGCTGAGCTAAGTATTGATTTACCTTCAAGATAACCTTAAAAAGATCTAAAAGAGGTTTAATGATCATCTGTGTCCTGAAAATGAATCCCAGAGGCCTTATCGTTTAATGTAATGATTTACACAAACCAGCCACCAGACTAGGAGTTCTACCTGGGACTGTGATTTTGATCATTCTGAGACAAAACTCATATGCAGGTTTTGACTGTGCAGAACTATTGGTTAGCTAATACTAGATGTGTTAAAGATATGATTGAATGTCTTACCACCTGAAAAATAAAATTTTTCTTGCAAGATCAAACAATAAAGTTAGCAGCAAAGTATATTTTAACAAGCAGCTGTGCTTTTCTTTCGTTTTTTGTTTTATTTGTTTCTTTGTTTGTTTCATATCGCAAAATATATATTTTTTCATTTGAAGTCCCATATCTGGGGAATAAACCTTCTGCATCCTACTCTTTTATAGTCTTCCTTATTACGTGGAGCAAATTTCTCTGTTCCAGGACTTGAGAGAAACATGGGTGTATTCTCCATAGCCTGGCAGTATCTACCCCAAGGGCTGCCTGTATGTTTTGAAATGCTCAGCTGGAGATGGGGCACCTGGAAGCTCTGCTCTGCAACCCAGTGTAGATGCATAGAGCATACTGTAAGAGCCAGGAGTGTGATTCACCCCCTCAAACTTTAGACCTGGAGGGAGCAGAGATGGCTAATGTGCTTTTATTAATGTCTTGCTTAAACTGTTGTTCTCAGATGCAGCTGTGAGTGGCACGCTCAGTCAGGTTAGAAGGAAAAACTCTTCTGTGCAATGCTCTGGTAGTGAACCAGCCTGCTCAATACCAATGTCCTAAGTGCTCTCACTTGGCTGTGGTTTTCAGCCAATTAGGCACCCATTTTGGAGAACTTCTGTTTAAAACTTACATCCTTAACAGGGAAACATAGTATTAAACTCAAAATTGAACCCACGGATCCTTTTCCAGACAGTAAAACATTTTCTGTCTTGGTGGAAGAGATTGTGGTTTGACATTCTTAGTTCTTCATAAATCCAAGTTAACCAGTTCCTTTTATCAGAGTTATTGCTATTTTCTATGAGGGTGTTTCTTTATAGTGTGTTCAAGTATCTTGCCAAGGTTAAACTGCTTGGTCATTGTGAAAATTTCCCATTTCTGCATAATGCAGCACATCAACATTTCTCTGGTGCTCTGGGACCTCATAAACTCTCATGAGTTTCTAATGGTTCAGCAGTTGTTCTGCTAAAGCTGAAAACTGTTTTTTCCAAACCCTTCCTTGTGTTGGTCTAATGTAGAGAAGTTTGAAGGTTTAAAACTCCACTGAATGAAAAACTGAAAAAAATGGAAGAAGTTCTGGAAATGGAGCAAAGTCAATGGCAAACCTTCACAGTTTTAGCAGAAGTGAGCACTGCACCCATGGGCACAAAATAGAAGAGGAGCAGGTTATGTGAAGCTGGGCCTTAGCAGTGAACACAAAAAACCATCCAAAACTCATGCAATGCCTTCTATCTGTGTGTAGCAGCACACTGCAGAAATGTGAAGTAAAAGAAGGGAAACTGCAAAATTTGATCTCATAATGCTGATGTTAGAACTACCTGTGCAAAAGTAAATTTGTAGGTTCTGCATGGGCACTCTCACCTCTGCAGAGCCGCTGTGGGATCTTGCGTCACAGGGGCACATGCAAACCTCAGCCACCCTTGTCACTCTGATCCCCCTGAGACAAGGGAGGAAATATTTGTTTTCTTTTGTTCATTTCCAAAGGGATTGGAGCAAAATTTTTCACTCAGCCTGTGGCCCAATATGTAAAGGTTCACGTGTGTGTGCATCTAGCTCATTTTAGCTGAGATGCCTCAAAGCTGCCTTTTCTGCTTATAGAAATGTAAAGGTTTCTTGCTAAGTACTCTAAAGAGGTCCCTTAGATCCTCATTTACATATGTTTTGTATTACCTGTGTTTTTGCTTTTCATGGTTTATCCTTCCCTCCCAAAGCTTGCCACTATCCCCTTTTTTAACCTGCCTGACTGAAAGCTGACATTTTCTGATTAATTGTTCCAAGTTCTCTTCAAGTCACCAGCCAGAAGAGTAGCTGTGACATTTGGTTAGAGGAAGACATTTAATACCAAATTTTGTCTTTCCTGTGTTTAAAAGTATTTTTTCCTCTGCCCTCAGCAAAGATGAAAAGATGACCTTACAGAGCAAAAGTCTCCATTAAATCAGCCATTGGAGCAGAGGTAGGCTGGGTTTTTCATTTGAGTTTATTTTGTTTTGTGCTTAAATATATTTTTTTAACCCATGTTGGGAAAAAAAAGGGAGGGAGAAGTTGCTAAAAGAAGGGCAATTGTGTCCTCCCACTAGAGTTCAGCCTTCAAGCTACCCTTTCTTAGGAGCTGATTTGATTTCCCTTAGATTTTGCTCCTGCAGGCAGGGTGTTTTATCTGCCTTTTAGCCTTTGACCCAGAGGTGTGACCTTTTCACTTTTATCTCTTTTGGAGTAAGTCTGGGCCCCGTCAAAGTTGCTTGAGAGACTAATGGTAAGTGCAGAGCAAGAAGGGTCATTTCTGACAGTAAAGAGGAGCGAGTGCTGTGGTGGGTGATGGTGAGGTGCCTCTAGGCTGCTCTCCAGGACAGGTACCTGTGCTCCTGCAGCCCAGGCAGCCATCTCTGACACCAAGCAGCAATGACAGCCCTGGAGCAGGCAACTGAAGGCTAATCCCCTCTAAACCTGCCTTTGCCTCCCACCCTAGCAATGCAGCAGCAATAAATAAAAACATAATCACTTTCAGGAGCGATGCTTGTTCACTTCCCTCTGTTTAAAGCAGTCAGATTTAGTCTAGGTATAAAACCATCCATGGAAATAATATTCAGCTGTTACTATTAGCTTTTATGTCTTTAACTCTTCCTTCTCTCCATAGAGAAGTCTTTTTTGTGTCCTTGAATGTAAAATGCATTGAGCTTTAAAAATATACATCCATTTCTTGTATTTTAAGGATCCACGAAACCTAAGTTCTGGGATGCCTTAGAGCAGCAACAACATTGACAGCACCCTCTCTCACACTGCCTGAAGAGGACAGGGAAAATCAGCACAAGAAAGATGTATCAGTGACACAGAGCTGCCTGGGAGGTCTCCTACCAGGAACCTTCCTGATGCTGCAGCAGGAAGCGAAGCTGCCGGAGTGATGTGATTGAGTTTCCCCTTTGTGGAGCTGGAATGTGTTTCAGAGCCTCGGCAGGGACTGCTGCGATGGCTCCTGCTCATCCTGCTCGGGACTGGGGGAAGGCAACGCTGCAGGAGCCATGGAGCTCACCTTGCCTCAGGGTACTCCACGATGCATCTGTATCTGTGGAACACACACCCCTTCAGACAGTGCTGTTTCCCGACCTAGTGGAGAAGAGGGAAAGGAAAAGTGGGATTCCTCCTTCTGTTTTGGAAAAGAAAGTGCAGGAAGGAGTCAGACAGCCAGGGAAAATGAGTGAGGTCATTTCTGTGCTTTTTTTTTTTTTTTTTTTTTTTAAATGCTGCCCTATGTGGTTCCACAGTGGGTGTTTGTTTGGACCAGAGCTTGTTTTGAAAAAAGGGATGCAGAAAATTCCTTTAAAAGAGAAGATCCTGAATCACAGGGAAATGTGTCCAGCACACACTATGAGGGATGAAGTCTGGGGATCCCCAGTGCAGGGAAACGTGGAGAGGTGATGTATTCTGTTAGGCAAAGGGAGAGTTTTCAAATATGTGTTTTTTATTCAAAAAATTCTGACATAAATTTTCTGGGGAAAGGAAGGATTTTCACAGAATCTACTCACAAAGAATAGACCTACTCTCTATAAGAATCTTTCCAGTGTTAAGTGGAAACATTTCCATCTTGTCACCCTTGAGGTGATGACTCTAACGATCAGGTGGCCTTGGGAGGGGGATGTGGATCAGGAGTGCCATCATTACAGACATGCCTGGATAGAGCTGCAAACTGGGACATAGCATGAGCTCAATATCCTGAAATAAGCACAGGGTAACAAAGACTAGAGAGTCCTCCCCTCCCCAGCTCACTTGTGCCCAAAAGCCACTTTGTGCACATGCAGTGGCTCAAATGGACCAGAGCCCACCGGAGTAGAACCAGTCACTTGTTCCTAACACAGCCCAACAAAACCAAGATGCTTTGCTACACACATTGCTTCTGCTTTTTCCTTTTTCCCCCACAACACAAATGCTCCTAAGCACAAAGATGGCTTTTACGCCCTAATGCACATGGTTCATTTCTTCATTATATTTCCAGTGTTTGCCTTTCGGTGGAGTTTACCCATCTGCAAGAACCCTGCTCTCCCCCCAGCCCAGCCCACTCTGTGCCAGAGGCTGGTGTTCATCCTAGATTCCAGCATGTGTCACACCAGTGGAACATGAGTTATGTCTGGTGTTTGGGCATTGCAGACAAAGTTTCAGATTTCCAGCTCATCACTTTGATGGTCACAGTGCCCCTATTTACCTTGCTGCTTTTTATTAAAAATAAAAATTTTAAGGCAAGAAAAACAAAAATTCACCCAGAAATTAACTGTGAATGTTCTGCTCTCAGTTGTACAGAAAACCCACTTTCCATTTAAATCTTAAAATAACTTTTTCAATATAGTTTTGCCCCATGGAAGATTAAAAAAAAACTCATTGAAACTTGTGGGCAGAGGATTTATTTTGTTCACACTAATGATCTCCTTCAGGCTAATGCCTGAACTTGGCTTTAAGAAAACACTGTATTTATCATAAGGAGTTTGCTTTGCATGAAAAGTAAATAGCCTTACAATAGTTAGGATTTGTTTTGGTAACTCACTGTAAAGAAAAATATTAAACAATAAAAATTATATTTTGCCACTGTCATTGATATCAATGTTTTCAAATGTCTGATGATGATTTTATCAGCTCTTCCTTGGAAGGAAAAAAGCTTCTCCCACGTAAGCTGCTCTCCAGGACTGGATCCAGCTGCACTATTCAATCTCTCCTTCTAGGTTTTGTATCTTCCTCCCTTGGAAGTTTCAGCTACCACCAGATCACAGTAATTTCCGGCAAAGTTTGTGTTGTCACTTCTTCAGGGTAGGACTTGAGGCTGGGTATCTGTTGCTGTTCTCTAGCTGTGCATATGTATCTTTAGGATGAAGTGATCCCCAAGACCACAAACCCACAATCCTTCCTTCTCTGCCACCAAGGACTCTCAAAAAATGGAGATGTAAAAATTTTCAGTCACAAAAATGGTGTCAATTCTTGCCTCAAAACTTGCCATGTCACCAAATTGTGATTTGTTTACCCTCTGAATCTGAGCCTGTGGGATGTGAGAATTTGAGCTATTTTCAATCTTTTTTCCCTGAAATCACTTAGTTAAAAAGATCTTGGGCAACAGGGATTTGGCAAAATGGGACCACATGATCAAATTCCCAAAGTTGGCTCATGGGACATCTCTGCCTATCTTCAGGCTTTAGGCCTGACATGTACCTGACAATGGTGTTAGCTGGAGTTTTAGGTTTAGACTCATTTTTATATGGAGCAAGCCAGAAAACAGACCCTGTTAGGGATGCATAAAAATGCTTGCTGGGGTACTGTACTTCATTTGGGCATAAACCTGTTACCTGTTGGCAAAAGGCTTTAGATGATGCCCACTGCCTCTTTGCCAAAGGACTTTATTTATAGCAGTGCACTAGGGAATGCTGAATTTCTTAAAGCACAGAGGCTCCTCAGATCCGTACTTGTTCCAGCTTTGTCAGAGACAAGTATTCTGACATCAAATGCATTTTTGCAATCTCCACTGTAGACACTTAATTGCAGGATGATTCAGGGCTCTCTAAGCAGCCAAATTTCCCTATACAGTCAAAAAGGAGCAGCCTCTCCAAGGGTGTTTCAAAGCACAGCTATTGGCTGCCCAGTGCTAGACAGTATGACTGTCTCCTTACCAAATAATTCAGCCTCTCACAAGAAAATAATGATTCAGGCTGAAAAATTGCAGGACTTCTTAAAACCAGAAAAGGTAATTTTGTTTGCTTTTCTTAGAACACTCATGTCAGGGCTTCAGGCTGCTCCTCTCCAGCCATGATGGCAACACATTTTTAAACGTGATCTAACTGCATGTAGGCTCTTGGTTCCTGACTTGGAGCCTCCTGCAGTAAAAAAACCTAATACATTACAATAGGAAGGTTCAGAAAACATCTGATGGAGAGGACTTTTTGATTTCCTGTAGGCTGTTTGTCTGGCAGCTTGGCAGCCTGTACTTGGGGCTGGCTGGGAAGCCCTGAGGGCACAGCATCAATGGATGGGAACCTCTGGCTGGGAGGTTCAGAGTGCGACAATGGGCTTGGTCTCCCTGGGGACATGTTCCCAAATTTGACATGAACCAAGACTTTTTTCATGGATTGAAGGAGAACTTTACTCTTTCCCATTTTCAAAAGGATCCCACGGGGCTGGATCTTGCAGGGCTCTGCACACAAATAAGGTGAGATCCAAGTACCTAATGCACGCAGGGTCGACTTTGGCCTTAGTTTATTGTAATTACAGATTTTCAGCTTCAGTGAATGCACCACTACCTCGCTCTTCCCCAAGGCAGCTTTCTGTTCAGTTATGCCAACCACTGCTTGAGGATTCAAGGTTGATTTTCCAATCCTATTCTTGGAAATTTGGTAGCTGTGATAATGCTAGTTCGCAGTGTTGCCTCTTTTATGCCATATTTTATATATTGTCTCCTCTTGATGATATTCAGTCTGGTGATTAGCACTTATGGACTGTATTTCTTGGAATATACAGGATTTTCAGGCAAATGAAGTGAAAAGAAAATAAGAAAAAACAAAAATTGGTTCTGGAAGTAGTCATTCTGTTGCCAGCGTACAAAAGGCAGCAGAAGGCACATGAAAATTTTCATTAGCCTTTGGAGGGACACGAAGTTTTGGTTTATAAGGACCTATCATTATTTTAGATTGCATAAGATGAAAGAGAAATTCTTTATGAGACTTTGAGGATGTGATCATCTAGTCCCTCCCCATTTTATAAGCTCACTGTCTTCATTTTTGGTGTGAGTAGATCTATAACCCGGCTTCTGTAATTCCCATAAAAACTCCATACATTAGTTTTCATTCTAACAATGCTACTGAAAAAACTAAAACCACTCTGTTTCCTAGGATAGAGTGCAATAAATGCTTTATATAACATTCTCCCTATGACATAGCCTGAGGAAAACTTGACAATGAGAAGTGGAATAGACAGGAAAAATTTGGGGTAACATAACATTAATATTGGCAGTGGGATCAAGTTTTGGACATTATAGGAAGGCTAAATATAGGCTGAGTCAAGACAATGGTGGTAGAAATGGGAAATGTGCAATGAGAAACAGTTCTTTTTCTGATAAACAGAGAAATGGAAAATAGATTTTGGGATCCAGGTTCAAAAAGGTGAAAGCTGAAGCAAAAGAAGGAGTAAGAGAGCAGAAAAGGGAAAAGACACAAGGCAGAAGGACCAAAAAAAATGTCAGTGTCTGGGGACATTTTCATTACAGAAAATGAAGCAATCCTAAGATTTTGAAAATTAAGGATGGCTTTAGCACTGGAGGGAAAACCACTGAGCAGGAGAAAAATGTTCTGCTTCCAGCACTTAGACACCACACCAACCTCTCTGTTCTTTGAGATATGGGATGATAAGAGAGTGTCGGAACATGTCTGCATCAGGAAACTCTCTGAACACATTAATATGATGGATTTGATCTGGTTTATTTTAGATGGATAAAATTTAGGAAGCTGAAGATCATAAAATTGCAGGATTGCAAATTATTTAGGTTGGAGAAGACCTCCAAGATAATTGAGTCCCTTTGATCACCACCATGTGAACTAGACCAGAGCGTTAAGTGCCTCATCCAGTCATTCTTTGAACACCTTCAGGGATGGTGACTACATCACCCCCCTGGGCAGTCCATTCCAATGCTTAACAACGCTTTCCATATGAAATTCTTCCTGATGTCCACGCTGAACATCCCCTGCCACAGCTTGAGGCCATATCCTCTTGTCCTATTGCTGATAGCCTGGAGGAAGAGGCTGACCCCCACCTGGCTGCACCCTCCTTTCAGGCAGTTGTAGAGAGCAAAAATGTCTTCCCTGAGCCTCCTTTTATCCAGGCTAAACACTCCCAGCTCCCTCAGCTGTTTCTCACAGGACTTATTCTCTAGACCTTTCACCAGCTCTATTGTCTTCTCTGGACACACTCCAGAGCCTTTCTTGTACCAAAGGGCCCAGGGCTGGACACAGGACTCAAGGTGCAGCCTCATCAGTGCTGAGTACATGGGGACAATCACTTCCCAAGTCCTGCTGGCCATATTATTTTTGATCCAAGCCAAAATGCCACTGGACTTCTTGGCTACCTGGGCACACACCGGGTCATGTTCAGCCGCTGTAAAGCAGCTCCCCAGTTCCTTTTCTGATGGGCGACTTTTCAGCCACTCCTCCCAGCCTGTAGTGCTGCAGGGGTTGTTGTGACCCAAGTGCAGGACCTGAGGCTTGGCCTTACTGAACCTCACACCATTGACCTTGGCCCATAAATCCAGCCTGTCCAGGTCTGATGATGAGATGAACCAGCTGGCATTCACTGGATGCATGTGACTGGACAGTCCTCATCTTAAACCCAGATCTTCTCTCAGCACCGGAGCTTCTGATGGTTGCCTTGAAGAGCATTGGGCAGTGCTGTCAGAGGAAAACCCAAGCTTTTCTCAAACACTCTTTGTTTTATGCACTGAACACCAGGCTCAGCAGACATGGTTGCTGACAACTTGCTATAAGACAAAAGAAAAGATGGCTATGAAAAACTGTGGCATCTGGGACCCTGCTTCTAAAGTGCAGGCATCTTCCCAAGCCTGGCCTTATGGAGAAAAAGGCAATCTGAACATTTTACACCCCAACAAACAGGCATGAGCCCACGAGGATTTAAATACAATTTTGATTTTGATCCGCCTCTAATTCCCTTTGATCCTTAAGACTAAACTTTGTTCTAATTGTATATGTGTGATGCTGGTACTGTACAGCTTCTCTCTTTTTGAGGACTGAACACCAGCAGCACTCAGCATGTGTCCTGGACCTGGACCTGATAAAGTATGAAACATCCTGCTGCTTACTCTTTCAAGGGTTTATTTCTATGTGAAAATTCTTTCTCTTACTCTTTGATTTATGATTGTGTGAGAAAATATTCTAATGAGCATTGAAACACTGAACAGGACTCTCCCTTTGGGGGAGCTACTGCCACCCTGATGCTGCAATCCCTCTTCTGCGCCCTACTCACAGCCTCACTGCTTAATGTCAGAAAATCCTGGATGAAAGGGGGAGTCTAGTTCTCAGGAGGAGAACAACACCTGACTCATGAAGTGTTCCTAGTTTCACAGTAAAGTTAATTTATATTTTCTTTTGGGGTCCTGAGAGTATTCAAATGACCTCTGCCTCTAAACATTAGACATTACCATTTTCATTCTAGCAGGCCCATGTCAAAGACACAATTGAGCTTTCAAGGGAAATCTGAGAAACAGAAGCAGGAGAGATAACAGAGGCTTCTGAAATGGTGGTGGTGACAGCCCAACTGGCTTCAGTGCATTTGAGTCCTCCCTATTGAGAATTTTTCTCACCTTCACAAAAAGGACCAGTATCTATTACAGCCACATGTGTTGACTCCACAGATGCACCCTGTTGATTTGGTGAACTTTGTGTACCTGATCTGCTGGTGTTCGGAAGCCCAGACACAGACAAGATGTTCTTATTATTCATGCCTCCCCTACTCAGGTGCTCTGTGTTGTTACTGTAACTCAACCCCAAAAGATTTAGTGCTGAAGACCCCTATGTGCATCTACCACCAACTATAATGCTGGTCATTGTAAGTTTCTCTGGAGTGGCAATGGGCTACCCACAGAGGCAAGCTTTGTGTGCTGGCAGGGCCCACTTTAAAACAAAATCACAGTAGGGATGGAGAATATGGTAAAGGTTTTGAAGGATGCTGAGGTTTTGAAAGGCTGAGACTAATCATGCTTTCTAGCTGAAGGTACATCTGCTTCTGCTGCAAAACATTGAAAGAGGATAAATTCAGTTATCAGGCTTTCATACTACTTGAATCATATTACATCAATATATTTGGAAACAATCTGAAGAAATGGGCTGAGACTGAGATGACAATGATCATCTTAAGAAAGCAAATTTGACCAGTGAGGCACAGAGGAATCTCAGAGTCCTGAGTGACTGGGTGACAAAGTGATAAGTTGGGCTCTGTAACCCTGACAGGTAAAAAGACATGCACAGGAGGCTGGGCTGTGTAAACAATACTGTAAGTACCTAGTGCAGTGCAGCCAGCAGATTGAAGAAAGTGAGGCTTATTAGACCACATCTGGAACACCGAGTCCATTTTTGGGATCCCAGAAAATACTTGCTAACTGTGAGCCCAGGATAGGGCCACTTGTCCTTCAAGGAGAGGCTGGAAATCAGGGTCTGTCTAGTCTGGAGAAGAGATGGCTTTGGAAGCCTTCCAGTATATCCTGGCTTTGAGCAGGCTTTGGGTTCGATGACCGCCAAAACTCCAGCATGAGTCATCCTGCTATTCTATAATCCTTAGGAAAGTTAGTTATTAGTTTTATTTAAACATCAGCTTCATGTATGGGAGCAATAACAATAAGTAAACAGAACATTAGAAATTAATTGGAAGGGAGCAGAGAAAAAACAGAGATTTTCAACATAAATAAAAGGTGTGCCTGGATCATGAACATCATGTGTAAACCTGTTCACCCACTGAACAAAAAGGATAGAACTAGAATATGTGGGTGGAAAGGAAAGAAGGGTAATTAAATGCTTGAAAATGAGATTAATTAATCTAGAACTATTCTTTCTGGAAATAAGGTAAAGGGGGAGTTATAATATAATAAATAAAATCATGATTATCATGAGAATATGAAAGAAACCAGGTGGCAAGCTCAAAACAGTCAGAGTGAACCATATCTGTGTTGTAGATAGGGTGTATCAAGAAAGCAGCAGGCTTGTGACTGGGTAGGAGAAAATGAATTCTATGGACATGGTGTCAAGATTTCCACACAAGTTTTTCAGAAAATGAAGAAAAACTGAACAAAGAAAATGAAGAAAATATAAATAAGAATACATTACAGCAATACTGCTATTCACATGAATCTAGACAATGCACATATTTAGGAGTTTACAGGTTTATTAAAGAATGGCTTCACCTTCACTTACGGTCAGTCAGTACAGCCTCCTGGAAACAACAGGTCAAAATTCTACTATATGAAAATCAGAGCCTTTGCTATGGAACTCAGGACTAATTTATTAGTGCATATAGCTTATACCTATTTATGCATTTATAGGCATGCACCTTCTAAAAGGTGTTTTTCATTTACCTCTATTTACCTGGCTGTACACATATGGGGCAGACAGGGCAGGTGGCAAGTGGGTGATGGCCTGTGGCCTCATTTGCACACAGGGGTGCTGCAGCCCCTCCTGCAGCCCCTGCTGCAGGCCCCATTGCTGCTCTCTTATCAGGAACTCCGTGTCAGGGCTGCCTGATGGAGCTCACATGCCATGGCTGGAAAAGCCAGTGCTGCCTGTGGAGATGGCTGTATCACACATTTGCCTGCAGCATGAGCAAAGACATTCCCAGTCCCAGAAAACATAAGCCTAAGTCCTTGGATTGCTACAGTTTTCCTGCACTTGATTCACTTGCTCAGGGTTTTATTTTCGAATTTTTAAGTCCGGTGGAAATCCTATGATGGTTTTTTTTTTTTTTCTTTTTTTCTGAAATTTTCCTCTCTATGTAATTTAAAAATTCTTTTGTGTGAATTTACTGGCAAATTTTGTCTCTGCATTTTGGGTCAGACCCAAAACTGAAATTTAAGTAATATATTTTTTCAACCCCTGAAATCCAGATCACTTTTTCATGCAGTTCACCCAGTGTACAGTTCACATAACGACTGCATTTTGATGAAGGTCTTATTATAATCTCTGATGGTAACAGATATGAGAGCATTCATAAAAGAAATAAAACTGATCTACGAGGGTTTTGTGAAAACCTTTGGTTTCTGACCTGGTTGGTGGCTCTTGTATGCCTAATAGTCCCAGTTTCATCCAGGACTATGTTTAGATGGGTTTATAACATGAGAATATTTTATTACTCACACATTCCCATTTCTACACACTGGATTGAATTCAGACCCCTTTGGTGCTATGCCCAAAACAAATTGAAAAAAAAAACCAAACCAAACACCTCAGTTTGAAGGTAGATTCTGCTTCTTAACGCAGTACTAGGAAACTTACATTAAAGAAAAAAAAATTGCCATTATAACTAGACCTTTTAATTTTATTCCACATCTTTAAAGTTTCTCTTCCAGCTTTGAATGGGTCCAGTCTTAGATAGAGCTGATCTTCTCATTATTGATGGAAACTTTGAAGCTTTATCCCCTCACAGAGAGCCGAAGGTAGAGAGTCTGTAAAATTTTCCACATAGCACAGGAATACGGGGAGAGAAGAATTCAGGAAGGAGACACAGGGCCCTTTCTTATGAACTTGAAATCCTGGCAAGCAGTTCCTTGAAGTCGCAACTGAAAATCAATCTGATATATAATTAAATTCTAGTCATCACGTATGCAGCAAGCAGTCTCTGCGGCTCTTAGGCCGGGCAGCGGGGGAGCGGGGCTATCGATCCGGGAGCGCTGCTGCCCCATCAGCAGCACTCAGCGGCTCCGCGGGGCTGCCCCAGACTGCAGGACAAACAGCCGACTCCAGCCGAGGTGTCCCATACTCCCTAATCATTTAAGTGCACTGCACAGCGAGCCCGGGCTAGTCCCGCAGTCTCCGTGCTGCCATCAGTCTTTCCAATAAATGAGCTTTGAGCGGGCTCCAGAGAGAAAAGGAAAGTAGGCTGATCAATTCTTTCCAATATTAGGTTTTCATTTTAACTTCTCCCCCTCAATGGCTACTTGGGTTGGGTGCGCTGTAATTATATTCATCAAAGTCCGTCAGCATAATTTAACAGCTGGTTTAAGGGCATATCTCTAGTTTTTTTACTAAGTCAGAGAGAGAGACAACTAGCATTGATTATTTCTTTTAAGAAGAGGAACTAGAATGGCTTTTTCCACATTATTTAGTGTTTCTAAAGCCAAGCTATGCAATTTATACATGGCTCTTGCTGATCTCCCTTTATTCCTGACAAAGAGAAAAATTATCTTGTCTGCTGCTCTAGACACTTTTGATATTAGCATTAATATTAACTGACTTGTCTTCCTCTTCAGTGCTACATTATTAATTTGTCTACATATTTACAAGGTGCTCATCACTGCATGCTTTGAACCCTGCCAAACTGTGCATGCTCACACACTGCCAGCACAGAAACCCTTGCTAATGTAGGACTAAAACAACATCACTAAATATCACTCTTGTACAGAACAGAAGCAAGGTATCTAGACGGAAAACTAACCATGTCTGGTAAAGCTAATGGGATTCTTCAAAAATGTCAATGAATAGCTGGGCAGGGGAACTGATTGACACTATTTATTTGACTTTCCAAAAGAGCCAGGGATAAACTCCCTTGAGAAGCTCCTAAGAAGGTAGGCAGGGGGGAAGAAATAGCCCAAACTAAACAGCGGTAAGAGCTGGGCTGGGAGCAAACCTGTGAGCCCTGGCTGGAAGATGGGGGTTGCAGGCACTTGCCTGTTAAGACACCTCCCAGTCCTAATTACAGGGCTGGTTTTCATGCTTATAATTTTAACTGTTCCTGCAGAAATTTTCCATGCTGGTGCCTGCCCCAAGTTGGCTTGTTGTCTCTAAAAGAATTGTCCCTTCAAAACCAATCCAGCTCTCTTAGCAAGAGAATTGTGGAAAAAAATGTGTGTCTTTGCTTCTTGAATGAACAAGCAAACAAACTCCAGTAACTTTTTGTCTGAGACACCAGTGCCCCTGTGCTGTGTCTGAATTGTGTAGGTGGAGCAGCAGTGCTGCAGTGGAACCTGGCCCTTCCAGACTTCTGCACCCTCCTCATGCTTGCATCCTGCTTCTGTCCTCCCTGCTTACACTGTCCCACCACTCAGCATCCCAGCAGTGCTGCCTGGTGAGGGGAAGCCCCTGAAAGCAGGAATGTGGTTCAGTGCAGTGTGGTTGCTACTGACACAGCTATGATTCAGTGGGGGAACAAACTTGTCCTGGTGTTGAGCATGACTTTGAAAGCAGGACAGGCCATGGGATCCAGGCAAACAGCCGAGTGTGGAGAGAAGAAAAGACCTTGTATGTGTCCCTGGGGACAATGAAAGGATTCAGGAAAGGACAGCAATGACATACAGCAATTATTTTATATGTATGTTCTTCTGCTGTGGGTAGAGCTGCTAAAATGTGTCCTTGGACAGCAGCCAAGCTGAACTTTTGCAGGACATTGCTCTCGTGTGGGTTGTGTTAATCCTCTGCCTTAGGAGGAGAGGCGTGAGCTTCCCTCTATTCCTGCATTTTTGCTGTTGTTCCCATAATCATTTTTCTTCCCCTGAGTTTCCCTGCTCATTTTAGATGCAGTTCTGTGCATTTTTTTAGGGATGGGTTAAACCCTGCCTTTAAAGGGACCGTTTAGGGACAGGTAAAGCTGAGTAGGTAAGAGGGAAAATGTCAGAAAAACAGAGATGGGGATAGAAGAACCATTTGAGAGATGCTGTGACTGATCCTGTGATGGGGCTTTGAGAAGCAGGGCTGTAGTCAGCAGATGGTCAAGGAGACAGCTGGGGAAAAGGCAGCCTGGAGCAGAAAGGGTCAAGCCCTGGCTCAAGTGGGCTGTGGCACATTTCCCTCAAGAAACCAGAGATTGCTCAGTTTCATCATTTGTCTGACATCCTCATGCAAATCACTGCATGCTCAGTGACTTTCGTCTGCTCTGTTAGGGCTAATGTCTTGCTGGCAATGCTTTGGTTTCTCAGGCTGCTGGAATCCAGGTACCACAGGCAGCTGTCACTGGGGACTGCACCAGTGTCATGAGGATGCAGCCCAACTCTTCTATTTATTGCTTTTTCCAGAAGGTCCCTGCTGAAAAAATTAGTGTTAAGAAACACACTGCAAATGTTACCTGCAGTACTAAATTAAATGTTTATGATGCATAATTATGATTTTTTTGCAATGCTTTTTCAGGACATTGAATATTTCACTAGTTTGTGCTGAAGTCAGTGAATAGTTTCTGCAAGAATAAAGCTACAAGTAAAGCTGACACTGTTTCCTTTTGCCAGTTAAAAATGAACTTGAAGCACTGCATTTCCCTATACTTTCCTACTTAAATGAAAATAAGCATGCACAGGAAGCTTTGATTGGATTGAGCAAAATTATCTTCTGGTGAAGGATAGCCCCATTTTCCAGCTAGTGAGCTAAGGCTTAGAGTTTAGGGAGAGACTACCTGCTGAATTTGGAGCACTGAGATGCTGGGACCCTGATCTTTTAGCATTTGACATCAGAGTGTATTCCATATGTGCAAAGCACAGTTTACATTGACTTTGTTCATGACTGAGAGCTTGGGAATTTCAGCAAATCAGATCCTAAATTGCATCAGGCCTGGAAGAGTGTCAACCCCAATTTCCTCTTCAATGTGTGTGATAGCCTGAGAGCCTCTGGCTTTTTCTGATCACTGTCCATGTATTGGGGCATCAGTCCATAAAAAAGTCATACTCATACTTCTAAACAAAACCCAAGGACGCTGAGGGCTGAATCCCATGCCGTGTGTTTTGCTGCACAGCGAGGATTCTCCATGGGCAGCTGAAATGCCATTCCTTTTTCCTCTCATTACAACGATGAATAGCACTTGGGTTTGTGTAGGCTGCCTGAAAGGAAATGTGCAGAGAACTAAGGATTTTTATCTTGACTCTTCCCAGAAAATTCAAGTTCTCAGTTGCAAATTAGGAATAAGCCTAGGAGCCATGGAAATACCAAACAAAAGGGGCTGTAAAATTGTTTTCCTTTAAAAGGAAAAGAAGATTGTAAGCAAACTGTCTTGAACATCCTGTTGAGCTTTCTTTTGTGCTCACTAGAAACAGGTCTTTCCCTTATGAGATTTTGTGTAATTTCTTTGACTTGATTGCAACTGCTGTTTAACATGCTTGGAGAGGACTCATGCAGGGGCAGCATGCCTTTTTGACCTCCAGTATTAACAGAGAATTATAGAATAATTTGGGTTGGATGGGACCTTTAAAAGTTACTTAGTGCAGCCCCTGAGGATTTTGAGTAGAATCTTTTAGATTAAGTGATCAGACTGGAAACTCCACTAAGAGCCAACCCTTTGTCCTCTGCTTGCTGTGCCCCATATCAGTACAGGACCCACTCTTCCATGTTTGTAGTCATGTCCATAGCCCTTGTGCTTCTCCCATGCTGCAGTCCTGGAAAACAATGCACCAGCAGCTCCTCAGAGTGCACTTCACTAGCACTAGTCTCTGGCCAGGTATCTTTTCTCCTTGTGATGCTTTTTTCATTGCTAGCTGTTTCTCTTTCTACAGAGTATAATCTCATGACAGAAACCAGATCTTTTTGAAATTTGCTGTCAAGTCTTGGCTCTCCTTCAAAATCTTAAGCAATAAAATCATGGAACCTGGTGTTTTTCCTTTTCTAGTGAATGGGCACAGAATATAAATTACCTCTCTCTCAGGTTCCTCTACGTTGCTCAGTCAGTTTTGGTTCTGATGAAGTTGAATGTTCTGGATTTGAATAGGGATTTATATGGGCGTTGTTCCACGTTTAAGTTAGCTGCTTGTGCCCTCTCGCAGCACCATTTCTATTTTCTTCAACTTCAATTGAGTCATTTGTTTGCCAGTCACTTTCTCTCTCCACTCCTGGAAAGCCATTAGAATTGATTTCTGTAAGTATTTTAAATACTTCTGCTGGTCCCTGTAGGGCTGTCTCGGAGTCTGCATAGATTGCTGTCAGTTGGGATGGTACTGGAAGATGCTGCATTCGTACCAAGGGAGAAATCCCTCTTTCCACATCCTTTTGTTTCACATTTCTTCCCTGGACTTCTAAGCAGAAAATTTTCCTGATCCTTTGAAATAAATATTCAGTGGAAATAAATACGAAATCTGGGCTCCATGGAAATCAATAGCAAAAAAACTGCTTGACTTCAAAGGGTTGACCTAGAAGGTTAATGGCACTAATTTAATGTTGCACATAGGATAAAATCCACTTGTGAACCATGTACTGTACCTGAGGAGCTGAGGGTTATAATGTGACATTTTTACTATCTGGTTTAGTTGAAACAGAATCTCATTTTTCTCATGGCTTGGAAAATTGTGGATGTTGTCATCCTTTTCCTATAAGTAAGCTAATCTTTGTATTGATATAGGCACACCAAGCACCACAGTGATTTGCGATGTGGGAAGGTCTTTTGTTGCAATTTCAGCATAGCCCTGAAAGCAGATTTAATGACAGAAATGGAAAAACCAGTTACGCCAAATCATTATTCTCAGAGTTCCTCCAAATGATAGGAAGGAGTATAAGCCCTACGATACAAAGAGATTGTGGAAAATCTGTAGGCAGCATGTGAATCACCTTGTCATGCTTCTTTATGGCACACATGGCACCACACTCTTTATTTGAGCCAGCACCCCGCAGATCAAATCCATTTGGAAGAAAGGTGATCGGTTCTGTGGAGCTGCTGGACACTAAAAAAATAGGTGTGTGAGACATGCCTGCAGTTGTCTGTGAAAATGTCAGGGCAAAACAGAGGCATTAGAAAGACTCCAGAATCTGGATGCAAGGTTTTAGCTTTTGTCCTAACTGGGCCTGGAAAGGTATTTCTGTAGTTTCAAGTTAACCAGTTCAAAGACTCGTTGCTTTGGGCCACACTTGCACAATGGAATTAAAAACACATATTTGAGGAAAAATGAAATCAAGCAGTTAATTAGTAAGTTTCAGGATTTTTTTTCCAAAAGAAGAAAAAAAAAGATAATAAGAAATAAGATCTGGGTGGTAAAGCTATTCATTGAAATATTTTTGACATTCATTCAAATGTCTTAAGTAATCTAACAAACTGGTGGGATTTGAAATTGCTTTGTTCTTGTTAAGGCATTGTTCATCCCTGCCTGCATAGTCCTGCCTGCCCTATTTCTCTCTCCATAACAGCCCTGGTTTGTGACTGGTAAAGGAGTGCAGGAGAAGCCATAGAAAGGCCCATATGGCTTTCCTGCTGAAACATGCCTGCACTCCACCCAGGCAGAAGTGTTATGTGTCAGCCAACATAATAGCCAAGTTAGAATGGGCAGGTAGTAATGTCCATCCTTAGATGCATTTCACTGGTTTTTGCAGCCTGAAAAGTGAAATAGTTGCTGTAATGCTATTTTCTGCCTTACATTAGCAGCCCAAAGAAACCAGCATCTCAGTATGGCTATACTGGGAAATCTATCTTGGAGCTGCCCTGAGTTTACTGCCCACAGTAAACTACTACTGCCCACACTACTGGGATATTAGGCTGGGATTTGTAATAACTCCATCTTTGGGCCATGGGATTTGCCAGCAATCGTGTTCTGTCTTTGGTGAGCAGTCACACCATGTGCTCAGAGGTTTCAGCAGAACCTCCCACCCTGCAAAGGGTGTTTCTTCAAAGGCTGCTTCCTGTTGTGACTGCTGCTGCACCACGCTGGGGATGGGGAGGCATCTCCCTTACTACAGCCTTTCCTGCCACTAGACCATGTGAAGGTCTCCAAAATCAGAATGGATTGTGTTAATCTTGGGAAACTGCAGACTCTTCAAGTTAGACTTTTGAATTCTTTTTTTTTTTTGCCACTACAGCATCGAAAAATCCAAAAGTCACACTTGACAGTTCTTCATACATAATTTATCTATTGCCCATATGCATTTTTTCATTCAAAAATCACCCTATTTTTAAAAATGATTTGCAGGAAAGGCAGTATCAGAATAAAATATTAAGTATGTATGCTATGGTAGTGAATGCTTTGTATGATCAATTATAGGCTAACGCAATTCAGATAATTTATATGATTTTCATATAGTGCTGTGGGTGCTATCTGACTATCTGCTGAGAGACTCATTATAACATGGTGTGGAGCAATTGTGCAACTTATATTGCAAAATGGAAGAAAAAATAAGTTATGGCAAAGCATATTCCTAATTTCCCAAACTTTATGATTATGAGTATTTCTTATGTACTCCAAAATCATTATGAATTTGAGCTTCACAGCATCATGGAAACCTTTTGAAAATCTTGTTGAAGGAGGTGTCATCTGTAATTCTTACAATATGATGGTGAATCAATCCAAATTGTTATTTAACATCCTTTTCCCTTTTCAATACAAAGGAACTGTCTTCTTAGAATTGTGATCTGATTGGCTGGACACAGAGAGTAAAATCATAGTTTATATGACTACTACATTCATATGTGCATGTGTTTACCTAAGTCTTTATCAAGGAGATCATGACTTCTTCTCTCTGTTGTTCTACATCCCAAAGTACAAACAGAATAGTTTCTCCTGCTCTGAGCATGGAGAGGTACTTCCCCCGCGAGCTTTGGACTCTGACAGCACACAAGTTCACACCAACAGCTTTATGTGGACAGGCAATGAACTCTTATTGTAGAAAGCTACCAAAGTGTAATAATATGTATTACCTGAAATCTCATTAAAAGTCTCATTTTTTAAAGAACTGTGTGGGAGTAAAGAAGTGATCCTGCTTTCCACATGTGATACTTTGACCTGCCCAGTCTGCAGCACTTGCTGTGTGTGCATCCCCTGATGGGCAGCTTTGCAGGGGTAGTAGTTTTGTGATCACACATTTTCCCTGTACTTCTTGCTTTCCTGTACTCCAATGAGAGATCCTTTAAAAGCTTTAAACTAGGGGTTCAGTGGGAAAACCCTGCAATTCACCCACACATGCACGCAAGTGCTGCTGCTTGTATTTTTTTGATGAGCCCTGCTGTCTGCTCTTCCACTTAAAACTGACCCAAACATTTAATCTATGATCACAGAATGTAAATGATGCAACCACAGCAATGGTAAAGTGATGTGTGGAAAGTATTTAAAAATTTAAAGTATTTAAGCATATGTTCATGACATTTAGCAACTGGAAACAACAAAAACCTCATGTGATCTGTGTATACTTTGCAGAACATGTCCCCAGCTGGCAAAATGCCATTTTACTACTTGCCTTGACCCACTCCCCAGCTCTTATCCCTTCCCCTGTTCAGAGGACCAACAGGTAAGGATTTTCAGCTTTCAAGAGTTTCTGCTTCTACGAAGGTCTTTTAAAGACCAGGCAGATTGCAAAAGGAAGACACAGAAATTAACGTAATTTTCTCTACCTTTGTGAAGCTAATCATAGCAGGGGGTTTTGGTGTCTTTAAATTACTGAGTTTCATCAACAGCAAATAATAAGGGATGTCTTGTTCCCATTAGGGTTAATATCACAGTTTTGCCTGATTATTCTTAGTACATAACTCAGTGGAAACAATGCATCTTTTGTAATAAAGCTCCTACCAGAAACCTTGGATGTTTTACAAGAAGGAAACATTGGCTGAGACTGCAACATAAAAATGTGGTATATGATTCCCATATAGATGTATAGTATTAATACAAGCTGCCATGCCAAAAACTTGCTGGTATACCACATCCAGAATGGGATGGATGAGGGAAATGTATTTTTCTGCTGCCCTTCCATGCCTTTTTTTTCCAAGTGAGGGTTGTAGTACAATATTCTCATGTAATAATATGCTTAAAATCACTTATGTTCAAA
This sequence comes from Erpornis zantholeuca, assembly GCA_013400515.1. Lineage (NCBI taxonomy): Eukaryota > Metazoa > Chordata > Aves > Passeriformes > Timaliidae > Erpornis > Erpornis zantholeuca. Next base: position 212,888 of record VZTN01032678.1, read on the forward strand.
TGAAGCAAAGCACTCCAAAGCATTCACTGCCTCCAAAACTATGCCCTTATGGTTTCAATTAAAAGGAAATTATTTGCTTTGTGAAACATTGCCTGGATCTTTCATTCTTCCTTATTGTCTGAATATAGCTCTAAAGAGCTTCTGTACTTGAAGTTGCTAATCAGATTTCAGTTGGCAATAGTCATATGTCATGTCATATTATATCTCACAAATATTGGTTATTCAGTCCAGTCTGCAATAATGAAGGTTTCATATCATCTTCTTTGTGGCCTTTCCAATACACAACTTAGCTGCTCCACTGCCCAAGAGTATTTTCAGGTTTTCAGATTATTTTTTCTGATACTCCCTGATGAAGTGGCAGTTTATTTTTTCAAATTATAACATTGATTACATTAGTTTTGTGTCATGCATGGGCTATTGATTCTTTTCTCAAGAAATTAATATAAAAGCAAGCAGCAATTGCCAACTAGTCATTAATTGCAAACTTTCCTGTATTCATTAACTGTCTGGAATCGTAAGTTCTTTCAAAACAGAGTATGAAAGGAAACTACATCCAACCCAAAATGCAGGGTGCACATGCATCACTCTGTGTACACACCCCTGTGTGTGGCAGTGGTTTGTGAGGTTGCATTCATACAGAGCAGACTCAATGTACTTTAGCTGGTGGGCCCAGAGGCTCCACCTTCTGTTTGCTAACTGGCTTTCTTCTCAAGACCCCAGTCTGCCATTCCTTCATCTTCTATTATTTTTCTGTGCATTGGCAGAAGCTGTGATGATCCAGGGCACTGCATCAGCCACTTGTGGGAGATGGGTATTTCCTGTATCTAAAACTGCAAGGCACCACCACTCTTGAGCTGCAGCTTCATGCTGAAGTGAGAACTTGTCCCTTCCATGGCAGAGAGTGAGTTATTGCCTCTCCTTTCAGGAGATCTTCACGTCCCAGAGAGTACAGCAGCCTCCTCTGGCCTTACACCATGTTCCCCCCGAGTGTGGAAATGTTTTCTTGATTTTTCACGTGGCAGTACTTTTCTGCAATGCCACATAAAGAAATTAATTGTGCTTATTTAGGTATGGCAATATGCAGTTGTGAGTATCACAACTAAGATAGGAAGCTGAATAGAAAAGGGAGGGTTTTGTTCAAAATGCTGGGCAGGGGCAGATGTGTATCTTGTCAACTTCTCACTTTACCTTGTGATATTTCGTTGCTAATTGGTACTGTGACAATGAGGGAGTTTCTTCCAAAGGAGTCTATTACTTAGTCCAAAATGGCTAATAAAAATGTCCTATGAATTGAAATGTAGTTCAGTTTGAAACAAAATTATATCTCCCCAGAGACTAGTAAATGGTTCGGGAAAAAGTGTTCCACTGTTCTCTTCTTTGTTGCAACAATCTATGCTGGAAAATATCTTTTTATTACATCTGGTTGACTTTAAAGACATACTGGTTCAAATAAATTGATGGGAGAATAAATGAAGAACAAGTTCTTGCGAATGCTGCTAAATTAAAATCAATGAACTGTGGGCACTCAAGGCAAACAAGTCTTCATCTACCCAACATTTCCTTGGGCATTTTGCTGGCCAATTTTACAGCCATCGGCAAATGAACAACTTTCTTTTCCTACAGGCTGGTTGTTATTGCTTTGTGTTGTTGTCATCCACAATATTTTGCGAGCTTCTGTTTTATTTCTTTGTAATCCACTGTCGTATTTGGTCATATCACTCTAAGAAATCTTTCCAAGAGCAGTCAGTCCATCAAGAACATCTGGTTTATCTCTGTATTTTCCCTAGGTTTGGTAACTTTAGCCTGACAGTTTATGAGTGTTTTTCCACCTTCATTACTCAGACCACTTTATGAAGATGGGTAAACAACATTATCTCCACTTACCAGCTGGAAACAGTGATGAACAGAGAGAATAAGTGGCTTCCCGAGGCAACTCAGGAACAATGAGTTCAATAATGAGTCACTGCTGAGGTACCCAAATGGTCTGGTCTCTGGGTGCCCAGCCCATGTCTGATCTGCCACAGCACAGCTCCTACATCCATGGGAGAAGTGAAGCCACAGACTCAGGCAGCACTGCTTTGTTCCTTTGGGTCTGCTCGACACTGGTGTTATGGGTGAAGAAAATACTTGCTGTCAGACTAATAATAATAATAAATAATTTTTAAAAGTCTTTGTTAAAGTGTTTCCTAAAAGTATTGAATATTATCAACAAAGCTTTTGATGTGAGAACTAAAGGCAGTTCATCTGGAGTTCAGCAGAGAGTCTCCAGCTGGGTTTGGCTGGGATAGCCTCATCCCAGCCACCATCCAGCTGTACCACTGTCCTGCCAGCACTCGGGGCACTGGATCAGCTCAGCTGTTTCTAAGTTATATTGATGCCATATCTGTAGATGAGCAAGGTTGACATCCAAACTCCCAGGATGTGTGAAAACAAACAATGTTTGCAATGGGTGAGTTGTGATATATTCTGAGAGGTACAGAGTGTGTTTGAACTTCATCCCTTATTCCTAACTATAAGTGAATCCTCAAAGAGATGATATATGTGTTGGTATTATACTTCTCCAAAAGCTGAGGAAATCTACATTTTCCTTCCCCTCAGCCTGAATTAATGATTTCATAGATTGTCAGTAGTTTTTAAACAAGGTTAATCTCTGGCCTGTGAAGTTTCTTTTTCTTCGTCTCCAGCAGAAGATCTGCTCTCTACTTGTCCTGTGGTAATCTTTCTTGAAACATCTAAAGCTTGCTGTGGTCAGAGACCTGAAATTGCAGTAGGATGGACATTTGGCCTGTCCTGGCAATAAAATAAAATTGAACTTTTTTGTCAACTTCTATGCTCGTGCACATAGAAAGACAGAACAGAGAATAAGTCTTATGGTAGACTTTTGGTAGACTATGTCATGTATTATTGCCCCAAATTTGTTAAAATCAATAAATCCCATTTGAAATACAGAGCAGTGAATAGTCTGAATTTGTCTCATTTGCTTAGGCTACGATGAAGAAATGGAAGTCCAGCATCCTTTGATGTGAATTTCATTCCTAGAATTAAAATTTCCTGGTTTTCTCTGTTGCTGGTACTTTTGATCTCTTGAATTGTTAAAAGCTGTCTCATTTTAGGGTGATACAGTTTAAATGAAATACTTAACTATCACTCTTGAAAAGCTTAATTTCAAGAATTATCTAAGCCATTGTGAGTGCCCTGTCAAGACTCCCTCTGCACAGACTGCAGCCAGTAAAATGAGGGCAGGGATTCTTCTTACAAAGGGTTTTAGATAGAGAAATATCTGGTTTCTCATGAACACGAAAAGCATGCTCAGTATTTGTTGATAAAACACCAAAGAAGCAAGCTTGTTTTTGAAGGGTATTGCTGCTGCTTGTGTAAGAAAATGCCACAGTTCTGTGTTTAGTGGAAATATGCCAGTGTGCCTGGACTGGCCTGAGTGTCTAGCGTGTCTGCTGCTGGGTTTGTAATGACAGTCCTCTTTCACAATTGCTGCAGCAGCACTACTCTGCGTGTATGAATAAATAATAAAAGTTATGACTCCAGTATGGAGATTTTATATGACAGTGTACAACAGATTTAAAGTCCATTCTGGCTACTGTCACACAGTGCCAGCTTTCTGGCTCCCTCCTCTAGGCCCAAGGCTTTGGTTTGTAGAAGGCATCCATTTTATCACCAGTGATTTGTGAGCCCGTGCAAGCACCCATGACATACAGCAGAGCCCTCAGAGTGAAAAAGCTTTTTGTTTTCTTCTCCTCATCTTTACTGAGCATCCGTTTGGCTGCTGCTTGATAAGATGAAATCAAATTAATGAAATTTAATGTCTTGGATGAGGGAACAAAATACACAATTGTGAAGCAACTGATAAAAATTACATAATGTTATATGCAATTCTAGTTTAATATATGTGAAATTATTTCTTCAAGAGTCAAATAGTGTCTTTGAAGATTATATTTTAATGCAATACAAGGTCTTTGCCCTGAGTCAGTCTAACTGGTAAAATCCCAGATGGGCTCCGCTCTGTCTGTTGCTTACTCTCACAAGACTATCATGAGAGCCATTCAGAGAGATGTCTTTTTTCTTTCAAACTAATGCATCATGAATAAGCAGTGGAATCTTACTATCACATCCCTGAAATCCAGCTAGTATCATCTTTCTGTTTCCTTTTCATCAGTAATCTAACTGACTAGGTACTAGGTTTTAAAAGAAGACCTGTGGAGGAAACAGATACACTGATTTTGCATTCTGTTGCTTGTTTATCCTGTGTGTAAAGAAGGCCTGGGTTTTTTGTTTGGCGGTTCTGGTGGTTTTTTTTAATACCTTGTCAAATCTGCTTGCATGGTTTTATTGGATGATTTGTTGATGTGACAGAGGAGAACTTTTTATTGGCACCCTTCTGACGTTCCTTTTCAGGCCATTAGCTAGATATCATCTACAGTGGGATTAGGCTCTGCTTGAGGGCCTGGAAAAGCTAAAATTCTTTTGGGGAACTTGAATTTGAAAACAAAAATATCACAAAAGCCAAAGCATGAATTCAATTTCCCTTTTCCATGAACACCTGGAGTGGTGAATATAAAACCATAAGGCTCCAGTATCATAAAACATACTGAAATAACAGGTGGAAAACAGAGAGCTCCCAGCATTTGAGCACAGCATTTTCCCCAGCCCGCATCAGGGAAAATGGCAAGAGAGGAGGATGAATGAGCAGAAGGGCTGTATCAGGACAGGGCACAGCCTGCAGTGCTCGGGGATCTCACACTGCAATTACGCACACAATTTCTCTGAGCTGCCTCCTTTCCTGCCTATGCTGCTTGTAGGTCTTTTTCATTTCAGCCAGGCATGAAACTCATGCATTAGAGGCAAAAATTACCTCCACGAGTCCACAACTTTTTTTTGAAAAGTTTCTTAAATTTGCATTATGGCACAGTTTAACACAGAGTTGCACTGGTGTAAGTAAAAACAAGCTGAAATGTAGCATATGGACAGAAATAACAATCTGGGGGTGAGAGCTCCTTAACCTTAACCAAGCAAGTTTTGCTGTTAGGGAGAATGGTCTCCTAACTGCAGCCTGGAGCTGTACTCTGCCAGCCAGGCAGCTGTGGGAAATGCTTTTGCAACTGATGCCTCCTTTATTCTTTAAAATGTCGTTGTTCCTAGTCCCTTCTGAAATAACAACAAAAAATGAAGTGTGGACATGGTTTGTAAAACCCATGCAAACTGTGGCTCACAAAGTTCTGGAAAACAATTATTTTCATCAGTCCTCTAGGCAGCTTCTTTGCTTCTAGGGGCTTGGTAGGAGAGCTCCAAAATGGAGGAAGGACCTCCAGTAGGACTACACCACCTCACACTGAAATGTTTTCAATTTCTATGGTAGCTTGAAGTGATCTCCTCTGTGTGAGATTCCCTTCCCATTCAGCATGATGCAAACTCACGGGGTAAGTAAGAGCCCTTCCCATGCTGTGATCGGAGCAGGGTCTGGGCCAAAGCTTTCCAAAGCTCTGCTGCAGCCCTGTGTTTACTCTTTCTCCTACATGGAACAGGACCAGTGGTAGAGACACCGTCTTGCTCCCTTCCCTTATATCTGTGGCATGGGAGGAAGAGAAGCAGGGAAGGAGGTCAGTCAGGCAATGTCCCTGCTAGCATCCCCGTTCTTTTGGCTAGTGGGTGCTTGGACAGACGATTAAGCGTCTGCATATCTTCACTGAAAGAGACCCATTTCAGGTTTCCCATTTTAGCCTGGCCTTTGCTGACTCTAGGACATGAAAGAAAAATCCCTGTAACACTGGTGATTTCACTGGATCGCAGGAATTTTGCATTTGACATAATGCTTTGCTCACTAGGTTTAAAAATCTGCTTTTCTAATCAAATCTTTCCTCAAGCAACAAGATTTTGGGCACATGAACCTTGTCTGCTTTTGCATTTGTAAATTTCTTAATATTCAGGTAGATGCTCTGCCACAAACGTAACAGGTGCAATAGTGAAAAAGAAACCCCAAAGTTTGTCATCCTGATATGACTAAATTGCAGCTCTGGGCACTGCCTCAATACAGGCTGTGAAATGTTATTCAGACACTTGAGTATGAAGTACTTCCTCTCCCACCCGTTAATATCTCTCAGCAGCTTCCTAAGATTATAAACCATATATATGGGGCAATTCCATGTGTGTGCTGCTCCAGGATAACCCTAATCCTTTTTGAAGAACTTGGAACATTTTTCCTCCTCATTTCTCGCCTGTTATGTGCCCATCCTGACAAGGTCGCAGCAGTTCTTGTGTGACATGATTAAAAAAATCAGATGTCTCAAAAATTAGGGACTGCAAACAAAAAGCTAATCAGAAATGTTCAATCTTCACGTACTATTACTCTAAGAAGGGTTATTTAGGGGTCTTATTGTGCTTTTTTATATCTTTCTAATTTTAGTCTATTTTGTAATGTTTAATAACACGTTCCCAAATTTGAATTGCCTGTCTGGGACTAACAATAGTATTTCTGTATCATTTTACCCTTAAGCTATGAAACAACCTCAGAATTAAGACAAGGTTAATACAGCTTTTAAGATGAGTGCCTTCCAGACTATCCACATTGGATACAGGAGGGACTCCAAACTGTGGTATCACATTGTTCCAATGGAAATCACTTGTGGGGAAAGCCCACACAGTTAGTATCTGCTGGGCAGTTTGAACAACTATTCTGCCATAGTCTCAGTTGAGTCTCATAGTTGATCACAGATATATTGTAGTATATATTAAAAAAAAAAACAACCAAGCAGTAGAGAGAAAACTGGTAGCTGTGATTCAGTTTTAGTCTTACTGCTGACGTGGGAGAAATTAGGTTGTGATTCTGGCTGTTAGGGATGGTGAAAGCAGTCTAAGAAGATAAATCAAAAAGAATTTGAGGGACTGTGAGTGCAATGGACCAAAACAAAGCAATTCTTTCCCCATCTCCCTCTCTGCCCTCTTTGAGCCTGCTGTAAGTTGCCCCTAGCAATTAGTTTTTAAAAAAGGATAGTCATGCTTAGTAGGACAGTCTTCTTCTAAACTAATGCCAATGCATTGGTAATAGCAGCAAGGAAACAGACCAAACACAAAAAAAATCTGTTCTTTGTTTTCTGCGGGAAGAAATTAAGATCTGATGGTAGGGATTTTTCTTAAGCGGCAGCAAGTAAATTATTTCAAAGCCATGTATATTCCAGCTCTGTGTATAGTTACATTCTGTGATAGACTAAATCATCTGCATTGGAAGCAATGGGAATTGGATTATAGTCTTAAAGGATTTTGGTGGTGTATGGTTTGAAATAGATGAACAAGAGCCACTCCTTCATTGTAATAAAGGCAACAAATATCTAACTGTGGGATGATCACTAGAGGTGACTCAGTTCTGCAGGACTGAGTTCTTGGAGTCCTGCAAGTCACTTAAATTCGTGCAGAGCATAGAGTGAGGGCTGCCCTCCACCCCAAGGCCTGCAAGCTCTGGTCACCTATAGACTGATGTAAAGAACCATCATTACCAGTAGCCTAGAAGGAGACAAAGTTCTGCTTGGCTGGCAGGAAGATGGATGAGCTCATGTTGGGGTGCATGCTGGGGTTCCCAGCAGAGGTAGCTGAATGGGCTCTAAAGCTGCTGCTGCTTTCCCAGCAGGGTAGACTTTTCCTGCATTCTAGAGTTTAGGAGTAGGTTTTTATAGGAATTTAAGCTTTACCCTTTTCCTCCAGAGGAAGTAAGCACTTAATAGCATTCTCTAAGAAAAAGAGGGAATGAGCACAACTATTTGAGAAATCAGATTTCTTGTGATTTCCCTGCAGCTCCCTTCTGCAGTGAGGGGCTGAAGTGATATGGGAGCGAAGGGTTCTCACAGCCAATGCCCAGTGCTCAAGATGCACTGTTGTGATACACTGCCGTAGGGTTCATTCCTTAACAAGATAAGTTGTGGGAGATACATTATGTACCTGTTCTGACATGTTCCTGCAGAAAACATTCTAGTCACCAGCAACTGACCCCATGTGAATTAAAAGACTTATTTATTAGGAAATCAGATGAAAGGTAGCTTTATGCAAGCCAGCTAGAGTTGTAAAAGGAAGCCACATTCTAGATGAAAGGGAGCACTTAGTCCAAAGTAAAATATGTACTGTGTTTGGTCACATCCCCGGCATGATGGAGGATGGCTTCCTACCCACAAATGATGATATTGTCTTCAGATAATTGCTCCCTTATCAGATAAATCACAGAATTTCTCATTAAAAAATGAGTGTATTCTTCTTGAGGACACCGTGGTGCCAGTTCATGATGTGTGGGTGGGGACAGAGCCCTGCCACGATGCCAACAAACCCAGCCAGTTCTGCTGGGATGCTGGACTTAGTGCTTCCAACAGTTTCCTTTTGTTTGCTTTTGCAGCCATTTCAGGCAGCACTGAAAATGTCCACTAACCCCAGTATCTCCTCCTTGTTCCTGCTGTGTCACTGGGAGCTGAGTGTTCTGCTGCTGCCAGCTCTCCCCCTACACCATGTGAGGACAAACCATGGCCCTGTTGGAAACTGCTGAAGCTTGTTTGGATAAATGTTTGTCTCCATGTTGCACAAGTCCGAAATGGGGGATCTGAAGCTCTTACAGAGTCCAGCAGCCATGTCTGAAAAGTACTTCAGGATATTTGGGAAAGCTCTGCTATTGAACCTCATAGATGTGCATGTATGATGGGCACCTTTAACACACTGTGGGCCACATGGTGTCACTCAACCTGCAACATCAGAACTTCAGGAAATACCCCACAAGGATGAGAACTGGGAGCTCAGGGTTGTTTGTACTACCTGCCAGCAAACAAAACTCTTCTACACCCAGAGGCAAGGCTGCAAGTGTATTTCTGCTGTGTATGGCTCATTTCCAAAACACAATTAAAGATCAGATGAGAATTCTGTACTTTGAAACTTCCCCTAAGTGGATGGTGACACTGAGTGGTGAGGAGGTGGCTTGTAAGGGAGGGTGTGCTGAGCACAGCCAGGTACTCCACACTAACGTTTCACCTATGTGCCCAAAGTAGGATTTCAATGAAAATGTGCAGAAGTATATACGTAAAGATCAAAATTACCCAGCACTTAGTGGGAAAGTGATTTTATAAAGACTTGGTTGGTCAGGCTGGTGCTGCATTTGTGTCTCTAACATGCCCTCATTCAGATGGTCTTTATAGCTCAGAATGATTTTTATCACTTTAAGCAGAGTAATACTTTCACAGAAAATTTTTGCAACAAGTAGTGTGTAGCATTAATAAATTAGCAAATTCCTGGATTTTGCTTTGGTTTTAGATAATTAGCAAGCACACAGGCAAAATTAATCCACTCACTGACTAATAGTCAATTCACTCAGTTACAAAATACGATCAGTAATTTTATTTTTAAATAAGAAACTAAATAAATGTAGATTGCTGGGTCTTTATTTTGTCAAGATTCCTCAAAGAATCAGAGAACTACTGCTGATGGTTGGCTGTTTCCAGAGAGAGATTTCAACACATCTTGTGTCCTCTTCTTCATGTCAAATGTCAAGTGTATAAGCATCTTATCAGATTAATTCTGGTGGGAGGCTTTAAAATCATTGTTATGACCTTTTACTCTAAGTACTGATTGGGAATTTAGAAAAAAATTATTATGTGATGAAGCTCACATGCAATAATTTGATCGCAGCGAAAATGAAAGAATTAGACTAATGTCACTGATTGAAATTGAATTAGTCCTCATTTACACCAGCCTGAATTGAATTAAGTCAATTAATCTCATCTCCATTCAAGGAAATACTGTGAAAACATGCTTAATCAGTACAACTAATGGATAGAAGGTAATTTCTTTCTTATTGGTTCAAACTTTTTTTATCATGAATGCTATGATAATTCCTCTTTGTGCTGCAAATGAGCGATCAGCCTTTCTAGCCCCTGCAGTATCTTTCAACACTGATTATATTTGAGATCAGCTTCATTTTGACTTCTAACACTTAGAATTTGTATGAGAACTGCCATAAACTATCAGGATCAAATGCCCTTAATGATCATAAAGGAACTGGTAATTCAAGTCATGTTTTTTAAATAAAATTTTTATCCTACCAGTAGGTTTTAGAGATGACTGTAGCCAAGAGCACATTATCTAATTTGCAATTTCTCATTTAAACAATAAAAGAAGTCTTTTCATTGACAAATATGTAAATCTTTGGATATCTACTTTGCGCCCTTAAGGGACAGCTTACTGCAATTGTCCAAGTCTTTAAGTAGAGGACAGGATGTTGTCCACAAAAATTAAAAAAACCCCAAAAACTTCGCAACCCTTAAATCAAAGTAAGAAGTCTCCATAAAATTTCAGAGGAGCAGCTAAAACATCTTCAGGTATAATTTATGCTGTTGACAGCCGTTGCATATATAACACCAGGAAGTCTGGTTTTAATTCTTGTAATATTCCTGGGGAGGTGGGTGGCTTAGTTAATAAACTTGATCTTTCACCTTCGGAATGAGATTGAGTTCCCTTGTTGCAACATGCCTGTCTTTAATTTGGATGCTCGTTTACTTACAAAGGTTACCTGCTGACCTGCAAGAATCAGAAATTGATGTCTAACACACATCACCAAGTCAGCAGACAAATGTGCAGGGAGAGGAGCACAGAAGTGGTCATCTACCCCGGGCAGAATGCCAGAGGGGCATCCTCAGGAGGCCAAGAGGGCTGTGGGCATGGGTGGAGCGGAGGAAACCATGGCTTCACCTGGTTACTGTGGTAAGGAGACATTCCTGAAGTGTTTAAGGCTGGACATTTCCTGTCCCATGTCCCCTGTGCTGCTCTGGTTTGTTTGCTCAGGGTGCTGCCAGCACCCACCTACTCCAAAGGGAGCAGGGAGGCTGGGATGCCAGCGGGATGGCTGCTCCTTCTAAGGTTGTTCAGGGTCGTCAGGGGCATGACTGAAGACACTTCCAGACAAAACAAATCAGCATTTATTGAGTATGACCCTTGCAAGACAGAGGCTGTCAAAAGCAGATATTTTTTAAAGTGACTGACTCAAGCCCCAGCTTCAACCCTACTATAAACAGGAAGCAAACTCTTCAGTAACAGAGAATATTCCATCTTGGTGTCCACATACACATGGCCACTTCCATGACATGCTCTCATGTCTCTGAGGCATTCAGGTTCCTTCATGCCTTAGATTCCTTGGCTCTCTGTTGGATATCCATCATGAAACACACAGAAAATGGTCCTTAGATTAAAGGACAGCATCAAATTTTGTCTCCTATTAACTCAAAACACTTCAGTGTCCTTAACATTGTTGGTTCCTGTACAAAAAGAAAGCTTCCAGAGGAGAGCCACTAGACTGATCACAAGGTGTCAGAGTTTGACACTGGCTAAGCATTAGGCACCCTGGAAAAACTATCCACTTATTTTCCTCTGCTATAGATGAACAGAGGAGGAGAAATTAAAATATAAACTTCGTGAGTTGAGATAAGGATTAGGGGAAAACATTTTAAAGAAAAACAGGTTCAAAACTTAAACAGTATAAAGAAAATTTATTATTAACAGAATTAAAAGTAAAAAAGGTAATGAGAACTGAAATAAAATTTTAGAACACCTTTCCTTCCCAGTCCCTCCCTCTTTTTCTATTGACTGCTCAAGGAGACAAAACATGGGGTTTTTAGTGAGTTTGTCACTTGTAAAAATCTTTCTTCAGTTCACTTAGGCAAAGGATTTCTTTCCTCTGTTGTGCCATGGGGTCCCTCCCACGGGAGACAGCTCTCTCTGAATTTCTCTAGCGTGGTTCCAGTTTTCACGAACAGCAGCCTGCCTGACCTGCTGTAATGTGAGTCCCTCCCACGGGCCAGTCTTCCCACAACTGCCTGGTGTGGGTCATTTTAGTTCGTGGGTTTTAGTCTTCTAAGGATAAGCTGTTTCAGTCTGGAAGCAAGGGCTTTCTCTGTCTCTGGAAGCAAGGGTCTTGTCTCTCTGTTTGAGTTCCTCACTAGATTACAGCTTTTCAGCATTCACCCTCTCTAGCGTGGGCACTCTTTCTCATGGGCTGCAAGTGGATCTCTCCATCCCTCCATGCACCTATGAATTACAGGGAAACAGTCTGTTGTATTATAGTCCTCCCCATAGCGTGCAGAATAATCTCAGCTCTGACGCCCGAACCACTTCCTCCCCCTCCTCTTCCTTCTTTAGTACCAACTTGAGTGCCACCATGTTGTTCTCCTCAGGTGTCTTCGCTTTCCCTTTTTCTCTGACTTGGAAGAAAATTGTTGTCCGTAGGTATTGCTGTTCTAAAGTTCTATCAGTTGAAAAGTTCTTAGAGAGTTTCGCTGCACTGAAAAGATTGATCTCATCTGTACTCCACGTCAGGGGATTGTTCCCCATGTTTTCATCGCTGGCCATGTGGTCCCTGCTGGCACCTCACATGTGGCCCTGGCTGTGCTGCTCCCAGCCTCAGGAGGGCTCTGGCCGTGCGGCCCTGAGGCCCTCGCTGGGATGGGCCCTGGTTGCCTCCACCGGGATGGGCCTGGGCAGCTGCCTCACCACCTCTCAGAAGAAGAAAGAGAGCTTCCTGCCATTTTTCTTTTCCTAAATATGTCACCACATTACAGAGGTGCTACCAACTTCCCTGAATTCCTATCGTCAGAGCCTGCAGCGATTGGCTCTGTTCCAGACATAGTAGAAGTTTCAAGCAGCTTTTCCCACCCACTAAAAACCAGGCTGTGTTAAGCCAACACACAGGGCTGGAGCACCCCTCTGATGAAGACAGGCTGTGAGAGTTGAGGCTGTTCAGCCTGGAGAGGAGAAGGCTCTGGGGAGACCTTATAGTAGCCTTCCTGTGCATAATGGTGCCCCATAAAAAGCTGGAGAGAGACTTAACACAAGGGCATGTAGTGACAGGACAAAGGGGAATGGACTTAAGCTAAAGGAGGGTACGTTTAGACCAGATATTGTCAATTCTTTTCTGTGAGGGTGATGAAGCCCTGGAACAGGTTGCCCAGAGAGGCTGTGAATTCCCCATTCCCACAGTAGTTCAAGACCAGGCTGGATGGGACTATGAGTAACCTGGGCAAGTGGAAGGTTCCCTGGCCAGGGCAGGGGGGTTGGAGCTAGGTAATCTTTAGTCCCTTCCAACCCAAACCATTCACGTTGTCAGGGGCTGAGAAAGGCATAGAGCTCCCCAAGCAGCAGAATTATTTTAATTTGTAGGCCCTGGAAAGTATTACAATAATTATGACTTGAAATGCAGTGTTTTCTGGATCACTAGGCTAATATATGAGAATGCTAGACAGGGACCTAGCCTAACAACAAGTGTCTGTTTACTTAACTTTCTGTGCTCTGTCTGATACAGCAAGAAATCTGTCTGCTTTAGATTTTGAAACCCTAGACCTAACTCTCACCTCAACCTGAAATGTACCCGGGTAGCAGTTCAAACAGGAAGAGATCCTCTGCTAGATCTGCTATATTCCTCTTATATCCCATTTTCCTGGCTAGCCACTGCACAATGATGCAGTAATGATGTCCTAAAATTCCTTCAGCTCTGGACTCCTAAACAGCTTTAACCTCGGACCAACCACTTCTGTAAATCATGCAAGTNCAGTTCACTTAGGCAAAGGATTTCTTTCCTCTGTTGTGCCATGGGGTCCCTCCCACGGGAGACAGCTCTCTCTGAATTTCTCTAGCGTGGTTCCAGTTTTCACGAACAGCAGCCTGCCTGACCTGCTGTAATGTGAGTCCCTCCCACGGGCCAGTCTTCCCACAACTGCCTGGTGTGGGTCATTTTAGTTCGTGGGTTTTAGTCTTCTAAGGATAAGCTGTTTCAGTCTGGAAGCAAGGGCTTTCTCTGTCTCTGGAAGCAAGGGTCTTGTCTCTCTGTTTGAGTTCCTCACTAGATTACAGCTTTTCAGCATTCACCCTCTCTAGCGTGGGCACTCTTTCTCATGGGCTGCAAGTGGATCTCTCCATCCCTCCATGCACCTATGAATTACAGGGAAACAGTCTGTTGTATTATAGTCCTCCCCATAGCGTGCAGAATAATCTCAGCTCTGACGCCCGAACCACTTCCTCCCCCTCCTCTTCCTTCTTTAGTACCAACTTGAGTGCCACCATGTTGTTCTCCTCAGGTGTCTTCGCTTTCCCTTTTTCTCTGACTTGGAAGAAAATTGTTGTCCGTAGGTATTGCTGTTCTAAAGTTCTATCAGTTGAAAAGTTCTTAGAGAGTTTCGCTGCACTGAAAAGATTGATCTCATCTGTACTCCACGTCAGGGGATTGTTCCCCATGTTTTCATCGCTGGCCATGTGGTCCCTGCTGGCACCTCACATGTGGCCCTGGCTGTGCTGCTCCCAGCCTCAGGAGGGCTCTGGCCGTGCGGCCCTGAGGCCCTCGCTGGGATGGGCCCTGGTTGCCTCCACCGGGATGGGCCTGGGCAGCTGCCTCACCACCTCTCAGAAGAAGAAAGAGAGCTTCCTGCCATTTTTCTTTTCCTAAATATGTCACCACATTACAGAGGTGCTACCAACTTCCCTGAATTCCTATCGTCAGAGCCTGCAGCGATTGGCTCTGTTCCAGACATAGTAGAAGTTTCAAGCAGCTTTTCCCACCCACTAAAAACCAGGCTGTGTTAAGCCAACACACAGGGCTGGAGCACCCCTCTGATGAAGACAGGCTGTGAGAGTTGAGGCTGTTCAGCCTGGAGAGGAGAAGGCTCTGGGGAGACCTTATAGTAGCCTTCCTGTGCATAATGGTGCCCCATAAAAAGCTGGAGAGAGACTTAACACAAGGGCATGTAGTGACAGGACAAAGGGGAATGGACTTAAGCTAAAGGAGGGTACGTTTAGACCAGATATTGTCAATTCTTTTCTGTGAGGGTGATGAAGCCCTGGAACAGGTTGCCCAGAGAGGCTGTGAATTCCCCATTCCCACAGTAGTTCAAGACCAGGCTGGATGGGACTATGAGTAACCTGGGCAAGTGGAAGGTTCCCTGGCCAGGGCAGGGGGGTTGGAGCTAGGTAATCTTTAGTCCCTTCCAACCCAAACCATTCACGTTGTCAGGGGCTGAGAAAGGCATAGAGCTCCCCAAGCAGCAGAATTATTTTAATTTGTAGGCCCTGGAAAGTATTACAATAATTATGACTTGAAATGCAGTGTTTTCTGGATCACTAGGCTAATATATGAGAATGCTAGACAGGGACCTAGCCTAACAACAAGTGTCTGTTTACTTAACTTTCTGTGCTCTGTCTGATACAGCAAGAAATCTGTCTGCTTTAGATTTTGAAACCCTAGACCTAACTCTCACCTCAACCTGAAATGTACCCGGGTAGCAGTTCAAACAGGAAGAGATCCTCTGCTAGATCTGCTATATTCCTCTTATATCCCATTTTCCTGGCTAGCCACTGCACAATGATGCAGTAATGATGTCCTAAAATTCCTTCAGCTCTGGACTCCTAAACAGCTTTAACCTCGGACCAACCACTTCTGTAAATCATGCAAGTGCCCCACTAAAGCAGCTTTCTGCCTGCCTTTCTGGGCTCTGCAGGTTGTGACAAGAATAACCTGTCTGGCTGCTTTTGCTTCTCTGACTTAACTGATTTCAGGAATGGGATGGCCCCATGGGCCATATATCACTTTAGGGGTAAATTTCTCATGGCAGACATTTATGCACTTAAAGACATTTTTACTGAGACATGCTGTGAAGCCTGGGCAATAAACCATGGGGGCTGAAGGCTGTTGTGTCCTGCTATATGATTGCATTTCACAACACATTTCAGGCTAGAGGTAGAGAAAATGAAGCAGCCAAACAGGTTATGCTACCTGTATCCTGCACAGGCCGGAAAGAGAGGGGGAGGATTCATACTAAAGGGAAACTTCTAACATAGTTTATGGTCCCTTGGGAAGTTATGCTGTTAGGGACTAGATTACAATTAGGGATATGGAGATTTAAAGCATCTAGGCAGTGTTTTATGCAGGGCACAGAGAATAAGAGAGGCATCTGTTTATGGGGTTAAGGCTGGAGCTATCTTGGAGTGTACTTACTAATGTCAGGGTGATAGGAAAACCAGCTAGAGAGCCTCTTCTTGCTGCATCCTGCAGCTCCTAAAAGGCAAGAAAGGACAGAAGTAAGAGATACTCAAGTGAGGCAGGTCATGTCTACATAATTGCCTTGGATGCTGGGTGCAGATCCCAATGCATTTAGAGATATTTTTCTTGAGTTGCTTTGCAGCAACAAGATTTTGGGAAAGAAGAGTTCTGCTTTGGAGGGTTGAAGTCGTTATGTCATTGTGCATGATCCAGTGTCTTTTATATTGCAAGAAAAGATTCCCTCAGGACTAAGTGGACAGGCTGTTAATGTCAGGTTTAAAGTTTGAATTGGACAAGTGAATGAAACCGTTCTTGGTGCTTTCTGCAGAGGCAGGAGGCTTTTACAGAGAGGAGTTGCATTTGATGGCCAAGATCCTTTAATCATGACTTCAGGGAGGTATGGCCTTTTGGAAATTTCTGATCTTATACATGGGGATTGGTTTTGAGACCCAAATGCCTTCCCTGTGGGATGGTGTAGTGGCCAGGCAGAGGTTGAAAACCTGTTGGTGAACTGAAGGCTGTCTCTCTATATATGGAGATTCCTTGTACATATATCTGGGACTTTTGGTTGGGACTAGGGGTGAAGAAACAGCCAAATATGATTTTCTTGCTGTGCAGGAGCTCAGAAGGATGAGGTGAGAAAAGGAATTTGGCAGCCCTGAACCCTTCTGCAATGATTTCAGGGAAGGTACTGCTCCCCATCTGCCTGCTTTTGGGGTCCAGGTCTTGATGCGCTGTCTTGCATGCTACAGGCAGCAAAGGTGGAGGCAGCTGATAGAAAGGTTGAGAAGCTTAGTTTCAGTCTGAAATAACTCCTGCTAAAATGCATTTCATGCTGGTTTTGGGTGGGGATTTGGGGTGAAGCTAGAGGGAGCAGAATGGTTTCACAGAACCAGATGCAGCCAGAAAGTTCATTATTCTTCAATACTACAAAACACAGAAAATTTTGATGAGAAGGGCTCTTGTCCTTGTGTTGTTATTTACTGCATGGGATAGACAGCTTTTTAGTTTTCTAGATCCTCTCCCTATCTTTCTAGAATGAGCAAGGCACAGCAAGACCAGAAATTCTTCCCGCTGGAGTTTCTTACAATGCAACCCTGACATGTCCACATGCCATCCCCACCCCTCCCACCTTCATTTAAGGCATTTTTTAATGCAAATCACAAGATACTGTAACAAATCTCCAGTAAGCCCAGTTGTACTTGAAGCCATAAACAATCTCCTGGACTCACATTTACCACTCATCTCTATGATGCTTCTCCACCTGCAGGATGCAACAAAAAATAACCCATCTGGGAATTTTGTCTCTGTAACACTAACCCTAGCCTGAAGGGCAACCACATAGGAATTCAGAAATTAGGAGTTAGTCTTGGACGTTCAACTCTACTGTTAGCACTTTGCCCCTTATTGTCTGCAGAACATATAGTAATACTTTTAGCTACCTTAACCCCTGGCCCATAAAAGGTTCCCTCATTCTGATGAGGGTAGGTTTTGAGTCTATTAGTTTCTCTAACTCTAACCTTAAAATAAGATTTTCTCGTGAAACAAAGTTCTACCTTAGAATCTAACTTTATGTGACTTTAAATTTTAATTTCTCAACTTGTGTTTTAAAAAGTCCCCAACCTCTTAGACATAGACCTATGTAGCGAAAATATTCTGCTAGACTACTTTAGGTTACAGCTGTAATTCTGAATTATAATCTTAGCATGAAATGTAGAAGAATAGTAGTTCATAGTCTAGGACACCATGGAAGGCAATCCCTCTTCCTTTTTTATCCCTGAAGAAATTCACAGTAAGATAATGTTAGCTCTAACCCTATCCATGGCCTTATCCACCCTGTTAATAATTCAGATGTTTGGATGTAGAATAAAGCCTTCACATCATAAATTTGCAATATTGTGGACCTTGGAGGACAGCACAAAAATAGAATCTTCAAGTAAAGTAGGTTGTAGCACCTGGAACCCACAACATTACATGCAGCCAGACCACTGCTTCCCCTAACTCACAAGACAAACCTGGGAACCCCTAACCCCCTAACACGAGTCCTATCCCTAACTTTTCAGACTTTTCATGGTGCTGCAAAAATAAACTGTATTTTTACTGTAGGTTTTCTAATCATAAACCAACCCTCCCTGCCCCTGGAGTTGCTGTAAATCTACACTAATGCCTGTCCTGTTCTGTGTTCCTGAGCCCTATGGGCTGCAGCAGGACTAACTTGGCAACATGGACAGCCCTCTAATACCAATCTTTGTCATCCTGGGCCCTGTGTGGTGCTGTTAGGGCAGCATGTGTAAATCCCTTGCCTTCACAAACTTTAAAATTAAGTTTATCATCAAGCTATTTGACAAGGCTTCTGGGTCAGAAACCCCATGTTGTACCACAGTAGGTAGCACCACTCTTCTCCACAAGGATCAGGGCTCTGAAAGATGCAGAAAATGTGGCTTGTCTAGATGTGTCTTCTTCTAGAAGGAAACCTAATCCTATCTTTAAGTCATAAAGAAAGGAAGTAACAAGAAGCAATGTAAGGGCCCTACAGACCCTCTGCTTTAGATTTTCTCCCAACATTTCCATCTTCCTCACTGCTTAACAGATATGTTTTTTTCTTAAAGATGCTTTTTGTTATTCATCCCTAATACAAACTTGTAGAGTTTCCAGGGACTTGCTGTTACAGAAAAATGAAACAAGACTGAGAAGTACTTATAGTATTTAGTATATTGCTTTCTAGACTCTGTAGAATGCAGCAATAATTAATGTATAGAGTTTTACATTTGTAAACACTGATCCTAATTGTAACTTTAAAATTATCCAGATGCTGATCTTAATTGCAAAAGGTAATGCAGTATCTGTATATTATATCTTCAGTGCTACCAGTAGTGGTCTTGACCTGTATTTCATTGCTTCAGTACACTCAATTTAAATACCTTGAAGCATCCAGAGGCTCTCTCACACCATTGGCCCTACTAATCCTTTCTGGCTTCTGCACGAGGAAGCAGGAAATGCCTACCCATGTTTTTAGGATCTGGATTACATGCCTCAGTCCTCATCTCAAACATTAAGTGCACTTATGATGTTGGACTTAAATCTCAACATAAGGATTTGCAACATTGAAGTGAGCCCTCACTGCACTTTTCTAAACTCTTAAGGGTGTCAAAAGAATGATGTCTGTATTTTTTGGTTCTAGAAGCCTGATCCCGATGTCCCTGATCCCATGATTCCTTAATTCTGGAAAAAAACCCAACACCTGCTTTGAGATTTCCTGAATCTCTATGACCTGCCATGGAGCTGTGCCACTTCACACAATCCAGCAGATGTTTCCTAGCATTTCATTCTACTGATGACTCATGCCATAAAATTAAGTTGGGAAGTTCTGTTGGACAGAATGCATTTGGGAGCAAAACTGAGAGGAGATTTGCAGTGCCTGAATGTGTCCCCTTCTCTGTGCCCTGCACACACCTCCTCCACTGTAATTAAGCACTGACAAAATGGTAAGGAGACAGACATCACTGCTCTCTTATTCCTGGTACCTCCAGGAGAAACTAACTGTTTATGTTACTTTTTTGATTGCCAAGTCTTGTTATGCTGTAGGGAAATTTCTTTGTGCCTCCGTTGGTTGGCCATGGATTTCATCACAGTAGGGAAGCAAATGGGCCAAGTTCAAGCAGAGAGAATTCCTTATCTCCTACAGACTCTGCTGAGGGGTGCAGCTTTCAATGGTCTCTACAGTAACAGGCAGGATTTCTCCTTATTGGTATCATCTGGGTCCAATTAAGCCTACATTCTTCATCTGGAGAATTTAAGTGCAAATGTCCAGCTACTTTTGGCTTATGTTACCATGGGCATGGCTAGAGTGGTAATCTATAGACATCTGTGACGGTAATTCCACTGCTGTTTCTGAAGTTGGAATTTTCTAAACTTTATTCAGCATTTAAGGAGATGGGTAGATAGAGATTTAACTTACATTAGTCATAGGTGCTGTTCACTGTGGATATTTTGCACACAGTATGTGTTATACTGAGGTTAGTATTTTGTATACAAAGCCAAACCTTCCAGGACCTTTGACTTAAAATAATACGAAACTGAAGTGTAAACCAGCTAAAGAATAGAAACAGCATGTGATGATGTAGGTCTATATAACGGGGCTCCAACAACTCTCCAGGCCTGGATCCTTGCCTATCTGAAGGCATCCTTTCAGAAGACCAAATCAACTCTCTCATGTCCCATATCTTATTCCACAATCTGGGATAGGGAGGATTTAAAGGGATGGCTCCATCTCACAGTGTGGAGGATGCAATAGGCACCTGATGTTGATGTCATTTACAGAGGGGCATGAGCCACAGTCTTCACATTTCAAAGCCCTTGCTTCTAGACTTCAAAACTGGGAATGAACTGTCTTTAATTAAATGGATGTTTAGAAAATTTGACTACCGTGCTTCAGCTGGAGTAGTGTCTTAGCTCTCAGACATTTGGGCTCCAATGGCTTCAGAAAGTCAAATAACCAAACAGGGGTCCCCACAAAGCTAGAGAGTGACTTAGCAGTGCCTCAGGTGGATGGGGTCAAGTAGCAAGGCAGATAAAAGACTAAGCACTTCTGCAGCTGTGTGTCTTCACAGGCTTTGAAAAAGTCACCTTCCTTTGTCTTTAAAAGTTATCTCACAAACAGTACTCCAGCTTAATGAGAAATTCATAAGAATCCATGGTTTATTAAAATGGTCCTTCAGCATTTCCCCTTGCCTCTAACTAGGCAAGAGCTTTACTCTGGGGGTTAACAGCTCCTGGTTCTTATCAAATTGAGAGCAAGCATGACGTGCATAATTCTTACAAGAGAATGGCAAGTACTGCTTCTCTGCTGTTTCCTATGAGGAAAGGCTAAGAGGACTGGGATTGTTAGCCCAGGGAAGAAAAGGCTTCAGGGTGATCTAATTGTGGCCTTCCAGTACCTGAAGGGAGCCTACAAGATGGAGAGAGACTTTTTAGAAGAGCGTGTAATGACAAGACAAGGGGGAATGGCTTCAAACTGAAAGAAAGCGGGTTTAGATTAGATATGAGGAAGGAATTCTTTACTGTGAGGTTGGTGAGACATTGGAACAGGTTTCCCAGAAAAGTTGTGGATGTCCCTTCCCTGAAAATGTCCAAGCCCATATTGGATGGGGCCCTGAGAAACCTGGTCTAGTGGAAGGTGTCTCTGCCCATGGCAGGGGGCTTGGAACCAGATGACCTTTAAGGTCTTTTCCTACCTAAACCATTCTACAATTCTATGATTCTATGATAGATAGATAGATTGTTTCATTAATTTGTATTGCTTCTTCCCTTCACTTTTTTTTCCCCAAGACTATTGCATGTATGAAAATACCCAGTACTTTTGTTTTGAACTGGTCTAGTGGAAATCCATTAAATAGGGCATGATGAATACATGAGATAATTCATGGCAAAACTTTCCATAACATCCAGTAGTTATTGGTACCATGAATTAAGAAGCATCATCTTTTACAAAGTAACTTCAAGTGCATGCTGTAGGCCGGTAAAAAATGCATGGTGTATTGAATTAGTTTAGCCAGCACTGAAAAAAAAAAAANACTTGTGTATGGAAAAACTCCTGGAAACAAAATTGAGGGGTGAGATGGACCTTTGGGTGGAACTTTCTCTCCCATAGGAATCAGTGCTCCAAAAGTCTGTGCTCAGGACTAACCAAACACCAAGCCATGTCCCAAAGAGCTGCACAGACCGAGTCTCTGAGACATGAATTGAGATCACTGGGGGCTGCAAGCTGGTCTAGTCTCTGAGAAGGTTTGCTGTGCAATATGTACAACCTCCTGGCAATGAGAAGTGTTATCTCACATCCCTTAATTATCTGAGGTGGCTTGTCCATTAAAAGCAGCTGCCTAAGGATTTCAAGCACTTATCACACAGAAATATAATTTGATCCAAAGTTCAGCTAAGACTGCATAAAACCTTAATTTGTCCAGTTGAGCATGAGGTCAATGTGATCTGTGAAGGCAGGTCTGTGGTCAGAGGGAGAACTACACCCATAACTGGTGCTGATGCTCTGCTTGTCTCCATCTGCTGTTCCTCTTCTCATTACCTGTCGACATAATTGGGTTTGGGGACATGGCTGGGAAGAGTGGTGCTATAGATTAAATGTAGATTAAATGCAAGATTAAATGCATTAATGCATAGATTAAATGCAAGTCTGTGTGCAAGCATTAATCCATCTCATGCTCTGATTTTTGAACCAAGTTCATGTTAATTTTGGAGCCTTTAGAAGAGACTGGAGTGTGATCTGGGAAGTGAAGCTGAACAGCTTGATTGATTTTTCCTGTTAGCCTGTGGCAAAGTACTGCTCTCTTTCAGTGCAGACAGGACAGACCTTTGTGGATCTGTTGTGTAGATCTGCAGTTGAGGCAGATTTTCCAGAGATGAAGATTCTGGTCCATAACAGTAACTGGTGAATACAGTGCAGTGTCTTGGGATGAGTGCTAAAGCTTCTTGCCAGCTTCCAAAAACGAAGTGAGGCCATTCCCATTCCTAATTAGCTCTACAGAAATTGAATTAGCTTGAGTTTCCGTGGAGAGCAGGGCAGGCTCTGGAAGCGATTCTGCTCGTGCCCCAGATGCTAACCCAACTTCTCTGCTGTCTGGGCCTTGCCTGGCCTGAAGCCAGATACCATGTCACAAAATACATATTTATTGCTTTACACACATATCCCTGCACAGAGCACAGCCCACATAAGTACACACATTTATCTTTGTACTTTACACATATGAATTTCTTATTTTCTGAGGAGGACATTTTAACTGGAAATAATGTCTGGAAGCAGATGGGCTGAGAGCCTTTGATGAGCAAATGGCTATTGTTAGTTTCAGCAACAAGAGTAGTCATCAGTTAGGGAGAGTGCCACTACAATTGAATGATGATGGGTTTTAATATTTCTGTGCATAAAAAAAGGCTGGGTTGACTGAGCTTTAAAAACCAGAATTCTGCAAATGTTTTATCTGCATAGTCAAGTTTCTTGTCTTGGTCTAGCTCAGAAAAAAATCAGATGCATGCAAGATTCAAGTGTCTCTGAACCCTTTGTTAGGGCTTAATTTGATTACAGACTTTATAAAAAGTTTTTAGAGCCAGTTTTGTTTCTTTAGGAGCCTTTTAGTTTATTCTCTCCAGATTTAGAGATTAACATTATATTCTGAATGAATTATAGCTTTGTAACAGGTGAAAAACTAAGTTTCGGAGGGCACAATAGGCAGCACAATTCAATTTGGTATATAAGAAATCATTTAGTTGAGAAACAAACTCAAAATCATGGGGTAAATTGTTGGGTTACCAGAAGTGGGATTCCACTGCAGTTGATGAAAAGGTACCAGGCCCACTTAATGAGGACCAGCTCCTCAGGGAAAGAGATACCAAGTGGGCTTTGCATGTTGTGAAGTTCAGATTTCCTTTTCATGAAAGCATAACCTTCCTTTCCTTTTTTTCTTTTTACTTTTCTTAAAACTGACTTCACCATATGATTCCATTACTGTTTCATTCCCTCAAAGTCTTATTTAGAGAAGTGGGTCTCTAATGTACCCTGTGACATTTTCAATCTTTTCTGGAGATCCATCTGCAATTATGTGTCCTGGCTCTCCCCTACATTAATCCTAAAAGAACAGATAATTGGTTTAGTCTAGTGATTTGCCATTTACAGATCCACACTGGCCCACAGGATTTCTGTGGTAAATTACAACAAGTATCCTCAAAGGATTCCTAAATACAATTTCTGATACATAATTTTAGTCGTACAATAAAAATATCTTTGAAAATAATTCCCTTATTTTGTTTGGTAGTGATTATGAAATGGAAAGGAAAACTCATGCTTTAGAGATTTTTTTTTTTTTACTTTATGCCTTTTATATCTGTAAGAGGATTAAAAAAATTAACAGGATGTGAGGTAAGGTTCTTTTGCAGTTGATATCTTCACAAAAAAAGGTGCATGTTCATTTTGGTTATATTAACATTTTGGACACTCATACCATCCAAGTCTATGCATTCTTTGATACAGGACTGACATGATGGGAGGTGCTATGAGGTGTTATTTCTGATGTGAAACTGTCCAAGAATGAAATGATTTTTGTAGTCCCATGACCATATCTCACCTCTTGCCATGTGTTCACAGTGGTCAGTTCTGTGCCTTTTGGGACCACAAGGCAAGCAGGGATGAGCCAATGTTCCAGCTTTGTGAGGAAATTCCACTCACAGAACTGTCTCCTAATAATTTGGTTTGAAAAGTTCATTGAAAATATCATATTCCTGTGAACTCCTACAGTAGCTATGCACAGGAGATAGAGAGAAAAGAGTGAAAGAGAAGAGTGTATATATAGGGTGCTCGCCTCTGCATATTCACCCTCTCTTCAAATTACTTGACTTGCTGTCTCTTAGTCCCCATCCATTGGCCCTGGGGGTCTGTGGCCACACAGCCCAGCGTGACTCTCACCATCAGAGCATTCCTTGGGTGGCAGAATGGAGCTGGGTGCCAGATTTTGGTGACAGTCCTTGACACTCTGTCACAAATCCAGACAGCCAGACAGATTTTCAGACTTTACCTCCAGAATTTGTGCTACCTTGGAGGTACAAACCAACTGGAAATCCTGGAGATGGGACCAGTGGAGGGTTTTTTCCATGCTGAACAGAGAAGGGAGCACATCCTCAATTCAGCTGAGCTGCAGTGAGCTTTGTCTGCCGGACCTGCCCAGCAGGCTGGACTTATCTCCATGGTAGGGTAATGGCCCCAAAAGGTTTAACCACTTTTGTTCCCACTCTCTGGACATATTCTGGCTGTTGCTGGGAATGTAGCTGCCTTAGATAAAAAGATCACAAGCTTGCATTGTTCTTAACTAGCAGCATTTCTCTATAATTCTCTAATTCAAAGCAGGCTTTGCTCACTTTTGTGCTCTCTGTACAAGACACGATGATGATAGGATTTCCGAAATCAAAGCTGAGCGCTGAACTGAATTAAGAGAGAAAAAGCCACACTGCCTGGTTCGGGAGAGCAGAGAATAATTGTGGAGGATCCTTCCAGCCAGTTTGGCAGTGGTCATGAGGGAATGGTTTTCTTCTATCAAACTTGTTTTATTTTTATGGCAAAATAAATATTTTCTGGGCATTGCATGGCAATTACTCACTCTGCCCCTCCAGGGATGAGGTCACATCAACCGCACATCACAGAGGAAGGCAAAACTTTCCCATTTAAACTTACATCAAACAAATTGAATATCAGTGGATCTTGGTGATTGTTCCTCTTAAGGCTGGCTCAAGCTATTTCTCTGAACACTATGTCTGCATTAACATGTTGGGCTTTGAAATTTCATTTGATGGATAAACTGCTCTTCAACTTTTTGCCCCAGTATGGCAGTAAGGCTTATTCCATATTCCTTTACCACCTTCTTTTCAGGAAACCTTGTTCACTGGGGCAGGACAATCCATTCAATAACTTCAAGTGCAGTATTACAAAAAGTTAATTAAACAGGGTAGTACATTTATTAGAAATTACTGATTATTAACTAAGGTCACTTACCATGGAAGAACATAACAAAAAGGGTAATTAAATAAGTTATTTGAAAATTAATGTGAAATTGAGCCTAGAGGAACAGTTATCTTTCAGACTGATCTAAATTTAAACTGCCCAGCTCTGCACGCCGACAGAGTGGTTGTAAAGTCAGAAATTTGTGATTTCTCAGCTCCTTAAGTTTATTCTTCCAAAATATCTTCAGTTAATAATGAAAACAATCAAGCGATACCAAAAGATTTGGTAAAAATTAAGTTTTCCGTTAAGCTACAGCTGCCCAGTTAGCAATTGTTTCTTCCTTAACAGGGAGGAAAAAAAGTACTTTAAATGCCACCTCAGGGTGACTGGTTTGCTAATGCTGCTTAAGTAATGGTTACCATTTCACTTTTATTGTGTTCTTGTTAATTAAGCCCCGCAATTAAAGAAAACAGAAATTCAATAGGAGGAAACGGAGTTCTTAAGTTATTAAATACTATACATCTGTGAAATCTGGCTGAGAAATAAGGTTTCAGTACTTGATTTAGTGTTTAATAGTTTTTTATTAAGCTTTAGAGACTGAAAAAAAATCTTCTTTGACCTACATAGCAAGGATAAACCTATTTTAAATGCTGCTGAATATAAGTAAAGAGGGAGAAATTCTGTCTGTATATTCAACTTAAAATGACTGTAAGATTAGCTCAGCTGGCTGGAGCATAATGCCAGTAACACCAAGATCATGGTTTTGATCCTTGGATGGGCCATTCACCAAAGAGTTGGACTCCATGATCATTGTGGGTCCCTTCCAGCTCAGAATATGTTGTGGACCATACCCAGCTCGCAGCCACTCTGTGTTTGCCATTGCTGGTGTCTTTGGTCATCCATGCAGAGCCACTGCTGGGCCTTGGTTACAGCTTCATGTCAGGTTTCCTGCTCCATTGCAGGTGTCTGTGAAATCTAAAACAAGGAAGCAGGAATCTATTAAACACTTGAACAGAAAATCATAGAGGATCTGAACGGTCTAATTAAGCAACAATATTTCTTTTACTTTGTTGAACAGGCAGGTGTGTTGGCCTATTTATTATCCAGGCTGCCAAATCTATAGCTCTGTAAATTCCAAGGAGTGGGGTGACAGCAGTGGGATGCTATTTGAGTGCATGGCAGTGACCTCACACAGTCTTACTTTAGCTGTTTTGTCCTAGCACTGTTTTATTTTCCTAAAGGTTGTATAGAATAAACACTTTGTCTCAGAAACATTTGAACAGTGGCCCAGTGGAATGGCTTTCTTTTGCCAGCATGAATGAACTATATTAAAAGTTATGCTTGGATATCACATACTGAAAAGCCATGAAATCATCTTCCAGAAAGTTCTCCCAGCTTTCTCCGTGGCTAAAGGCACCATTTTACTTCTACATTCTTCAAATTCGAAAGTTTACTTCCTTTGTATACCAGTGATTTTTTTAGCTAAATTATTTCTGCTTTGGGCAATAGGGACACATGCTGGTTGCATTCTGTATTATCTGGCTGCATCTCTCTGACAAAGGCTGAAATCTGCATCAGCTTACCTTTCTTGCACTTCACCTGTTTTTGACTATTAGAGATGATTGACAAGCAGGAAAGTAGTGAACTTTTTGCTCCCCTGTGATATATGAAAATGTTCTCTTTGCATTAGAAGTTCAG
This sequence comes from Erpornis zantholeuca, assembly GCA_013400515.1. Lineage (NCBI taxonomy): Eukaryota > Metazoa > Chordata > Aves > Passeriformes > Timaliidae > Erpornis > Erpornis zantholeuca. The sequence goes on from VZTN01032678.1 coordinate 240,133, forward strand.
ACTTAATCTGTCCTTGAAAATTCTACAGGTTGCTGTAGGAATGAAAAACTAAACTCAGCAGCACTGGGAAACAGGAAATTATTCTTTTCCCACTGGGTTTGCAAATGCAAAACTTGGTGTGTAGAACAACTGTTCCTTAAAATCCAGAACCATGTAAGTTACACCGCATATTGTCTTCTGTTGCATGTGTTGTTTGATTCAGCTATGTTCACATGTCTTTTTGTTCTAATTTTTTTACAGTAAGTGAACTGTGAAAATTGTCATGATGTTTCTGTGGCTAGTCCAAATTTATTTATAAGGTTTTAGCACCTATTTTACTTTCATTGTAAGTATTTGGTATAAACAGATATAAATGAATGCAAAAATGAAGTATTGAGTGCATCAGGCTAAGCTGTGCTAATAAATATTTAAACATGAAAGTGACAAAGATTTTACTATTTCTGTAGAGGTGCAAACATATCTTGCAAAGTGTTAACCTATCTTTCTTGGGTCTGTGGTAGTTCACAAGACTAGAATATTACATTCACAACATTAAAATAAGCTAAAATGGTAATTAGAAAAAATAAGTGATTTTTTTTAGCCTGTATGGAATATGTATGTTACGTTGACTTTGAGTAACAGTTTTCCAAGCTTGAAATCATACCTAGTTCCAACTCCCCTGCCATGGGCAGGGATGCCTTCCACTAGACCAGGTTCCTCATCCAGCCTGATCCATCCTGGCCTCCTCTATTGGCAATTACTGCTTTTTAAATAGGGACGAAAGCAAAGAAGTGCTCAGCTTACCAATGCTGTCTGTGAGCAGCAGTAAATGGTGTCCCCACTCCTAGGCTTCTTCGCCCTGCAAAGCTCCTTCATTGCTTATGTGTCCACTCTGACCCCCTGTGAGTCTCCTTTGTCACTGGCTTGTCACTGCCTGCTTCACTTCGGTGTCTGTCCTGCTGCCCACACTGTTGCATTGCATTGCATTACTAAAAATACTGACATAGCAGAGATCGTAAGAGAGACAAATTTTAAATCTTGGGCATGTCCATTTATTTCTTTATAAATATTTGAGTTAAAATTTAGTGTAGTACCAAACCAAACACTTTGGAGAAATTCAAATAAACTGCATCAGTCAACACGGTTGCCTTTATCAACAAGAAATGTCATCTTCTCCAAAACAGAAATGGTTTGTTTGACAAGATCTGTGCTCCTTGAAACCCTACATGCCTGTGCTGGTCCTGTATTACTCTCATAACACATTTTTTTTTTCAGAGACAATATGTTCCATTATTTTGCTTGGGTAGAGAAGCAACGCAGCAGTTCCTCGGTAGATCCTCTCCATCTTTTTCAGTCTTGGAAAAATAAGAATGTATCAAAGCCAGGGGAAATGCCAATGTGCTTACTCCTAATGTATTAATTTCAGCAATTCACCAGCCTTTAGGACCCTCTGGGGCAAGTGCTTTGGTCCTTCTGATTTAAGAAGATTTAATTTTAGTAGATTCTGTCTTGAATCCTCCCTCATGAAAGATGATTAGCTTTTCAGTGCATGTATGTCCCATGAGTTGATTCAGTTCTCCCACTCTGTTCTGAAGGCAAAAGCATCTATTAAATATCCACAGTTCTTTTGTTTGAGTTCCTTTTCTTCCTAACACATTTTATATACCCCATTATTAATGCCACTGATGACTGAATTTTCATTAATTTCTTTACCATTTGTCTGTTTTATCAGTTGGCTGCAATTTCAATTTTTATCTTACATCTTGCTTTTCTTTATATAAACTTTCCTTTTATATTCAAACACCATTGTTTCACTTCTGTTGTTCTGGTCAGATCTCCTAACCAGGATGTTTTTGTGGTTAGAATAACTGTTTTTTCCCCTTCCCTCTCTGGATAGTCAGGCTGGGTGCATCCAGTAGTATGTCCTTGAGCAATTTCCAGCTTTTGCTAATATTTCCCACTTCAAATGATGTACATTGCAATGGCAATGAATCAGGAACTGACAGACAGAATTAAAACCAGTGTTCAGCCCTCCTCAAATTTGTAGGAGAAGTAATGGAATAAACAATGTCAGAATAATTTAATACTGAGAGAAGTAATTGAATTAAAGCCCTTTTGTGTACATAATGTCAAAATGCATAAAAGAAAGTAAGAAACCCATATGTGGAAAGGAAATACAGATTTTCAACAAAATCATTTTCAGAACATGCAATTTTCCTACAAAATTCTGTGTTTTGTAAATGCAGACAATTACTCACTTTCTTGCATAAGACACAGCTGACAGCTTGATGCTCACCCTCAATGCTCAGTCTGTACTGCTGCATCTGGGGTTTAGTGCCCAAAGATCTTGGAAGAACCCTCTTTCAGGATGTGATGAGTTACCCCTGGAACTGTCTTCCCAACAAACTTCACTCTATTTTACGTTGTTTTATTCTACTTTCCATAGCTGGCCCAGTTTAGGTGCCTTCAGCTGGCTGGGAGGAGTACCATCTGCAGGGAATGCCGCAATGGAAGGTGGCACAGGGCCACTATGTCTGGGGAATGCCAAGTCACACGGTGCCTGAGCACAGCAACAAGCTCATGGCCAGACTGGGGGGAAACTTGGGGCTAAAGCTCAGGGAACTTCTTCTGAGTCCTCCAGATTTTCTAGGAAACTCCCCAAATCTGGAGGTGCTGAGATGCTGTGGGAAGCATAAAAGTGAGGCTAAAGCATGGCAGGAGGTTTTTGGCACAGCTGAACTAAGGTTTAGGGATGTTCCTGATACCACTGATGTTGGACCAGGGACTCAGACAGATGTAGGGCCCATGCTGCTGCCCCTTTGGTCCTTGGGGCAGCCTTTTAGCACTGGGCTGTGTTATGGCTTCCTGTAAAAAATACAGGAAGTTGAATAATTTCATGATTATTTGTGCATAGCAGCTGCTCTCATCTCAGGATTCATGATCAAAATTCCATCCTGAGAAGGGACCTGAGGGATATTCTCCAGTTCCTCAAGGATGTCCTTCCACACCTCACAACATATTGGTCACCTGAGGTGCATATTACAGCCCTGCAAGGGAAGCTTATCTGGGAATGTTACCTTTTCCTCATGGTCACCCCCAATACAGCAGAGCCTTTGTATGCTGGGGTATGGGGAGCTGCCCCAAAAGCCCACCTGGCACCTTCCCACCAATTTACACACTCTTTTTATACTTTCCTCCAGTGTCCAGATATTTTTCCTCATCTGTGCTCCCTTTGGTTAGAAGTGAGGAAATATCTTTGTAAAGGCAAAAGTCACATATTGCAGAAAAGAGACCAAATAGGAGGCAGAATGACTAGAAATGAGAGTTTGCCTAGATTGTTATAGAGCAGCTGATACCTGCAGTTGAATGGGTCTGCATGCTGTAAAGCACCTTGGGTGGAAGAGATGCAACTGTGGGGTAAACACAGAGCAGAAATTACAGATTAGATCTGATAACACTGTGCTCAAAATGGGACAGAAGTGTCCCAGGTTCCTGGAAGCAAACCAGGATGCTATCTTTGCAAAACCTTCGACAATGCCAAAGTTTGTGAGGAGTGTTCATGGTTAAAATCCTATTAAGAATAAAATGCTTTATTTCCTCTAGGAATTTATAATTTAGGGGATATCTCAGACTTTTTTTCCTACTGCTGCTGCATTCTATTACTACTATTGAGATTAAACTGGCTTTATTTCTTTTAACATAGACTATTATCTCTTTGTATTTTGTTACATCAATCTTCCTATAAATACTTACTGATGTTTGATAGCTTTCCAGAGTAATTCTTTCCTTTCTATAATATTAAACACCTGATGAGGTAAAAATTTTAATTCTTAAAAAATATCATGTTAATGTATTTAATGATTTTATCATTTTTTCTTACTATTTTATTTTTTATGGTGAATTTAGTCTCATAATTCAAATATTTTACTGTACAAAAAAGAAATGCTACAATCATTAGTGTAATGCTTGCGATCCATATCTTATTTTCTGGTAAAGCATGGGACAAAAAGCCATAACAAAGTGGGTTATTTAATCAATGTTCAAAATGTATGGATGGGAAAGGTGAGCAAATGATTTCAGGACCCTGAGAATTTTCTCTGTACCTTGTGAAGAAGTTCCAGGCAACCCCCCTGCTCTGTTTTTAGGGAAGTTTTGAGGCATACCAAACCTGAAATGCATACTGTAGATTGTCAAAGGCAGCACCGATTTCACTAATGGCAGACCCTTTGTTTTCAGGTTTTCCTAATACTTTAAGAACCAGAGACTACATTAAATACTATGTGCAGCTTGTGGCTGCAAGCCAAAAGGAAGCCCACATGACATTTAGTGCCCTTGTCTGCAAGCTGATAAAAGAGTCTGGATTCTCTAAACTCTTTAAGTGCTCAGTGTCAAGCTGGAATTCGGTAACTGCAGCCCGAACAACTTATGTTATTTAAAAATGCACACTTAGCTTTAAGAGGTTTCCAAGCACTCTAATGCTGGGGTATTTGAACAGAGTAATAGGGTGCTTTTTAAAAAGCTTTTTATTTTGCAACTTTATGTTCTTCATCTTGTTCAAATAGTATTTACTTTAGAATTCATCTGATAGACTCAAAATTAAACATGCTACTCAATATAGTGGGACAGGGCTCTGACAAGCCTCAGGAAACTAAAAATGTTTGAAGTGTTTAGACTTTACTACATCACAAAGTAAATTTTGCACAGTTTGAGTGTGTGCTCTGGGATCACGTAAAAGTGCTAGACAGAATTATCCCTACCCAGTCATTTGAACAACCCAGACTTGCCCATTTGTAACGTGCAAATGAACCTGTGTGTTTCCTCCTGCCAGGAGCTCCAGAGTTGTATGAAATTACACTGAAATCCCTGTGCAGAATAATCCCAAATGTCACTGTAGCAGGCTCTTAGTCCATCCTGGATAGGAACTAAATTGCCTTCACATTGCTGGTTGGTTTTTGGCTGTACACAAGAAAGTACACATTTTGGCTGTTTTTGTCTTGGCTGTACACAAGAAAGTACAGCTCCTAACTCACTGTGGGTACAGCTACATCTTGCGTGAAAGGATATCATGCTTGTTTAGCTCCTTTGCTCTCCATCTGTCGCTGCGGAGCCATGGCAGAGTAGAGGATCAGAGCCTCTTGGTAGGACTTTGCAGAGTCCTGCGCTGCATCCTTAATTCTTTTAGTTAACAAGCATTTAAGTGAAACATGCTGTGCTTGTGGTGTGGACTGAGCATCTTCCACAGTCTTCCAATGAATTAATGGAAAATTGAGTTTCTGAGAAAATAAACTATTTTTGTGTCCAACTCTACAGCAGGAGGAGAATTTACAGCTAAAAATTAAAAATAAGTCACCCTCTGAGACTGAAAATAATTTAATTCTTAGTGGAATTCCTGAATTCCTAAATCCTACAGCTCTAGGGAGCTGTAATTGACATGCTTTTTAGCACTACAGAGGGTTGTCTGTCAACAAATTTAAGTTATCTCATTCTCCTGTCCCACACCAGTGAGACCTAGAGCACAGGGGAATTCCTCTGACTTAACTTTAGCATCTCCAGGAATCATCCAAAATGGAAGATGATTACAAATTACTTTGCTTCCACTGTAGTAGCATCCAGTGCAGTGTCTGAAAGACAAACTCCATACACTGAAATGTGTCAAAAGATGCTAGAGAGGGCACAGGAAAGGTTCATCCATCTGGACTGAATATTTCCACACCCCTAAGATGCAGATGCTGGCAGCTGGAGCCATCTGGATCCACCTGGGAGTTATCTTATGCTTCAACCAGCTGGTGTTGGCCAGCTGAGGAGCATTACCAGTGAAAATCCTGTGAGCAAGACTGTAGATACAAAAAATGTGAGTGGATCCAGGAAATTCTTTAGAAGAAGCTGCTCAGATGTACAAAATAAATATAGCTAGGGAAGTCAGGCAGCAGAGAAAACAAATTTGTCTTTTAAGCTCATTCTGGTGCAGTGGTGAATGAGGAACAAGTTAAAACAAATAGCAAGTACCCACTCTCTCCACCCAAATGCCAATGAAAAGACGTTGCAAGTTCTATAGCAGAAAACACTCAAGAGAGAAAATGGAAACATTGCTGGTGTGACAAGCTGGCAGCAGTGTGAAGCAAAGGACATTGAAAAGAAAAGCTTATTAGCTGTATCAAGAACAAGAGAAATTGAAGCAATGATACAGCATCACTATTTGAAAGAGAGATAGTAATGATATAAAATAAAATATTCAATAAACCCCACTATTTTCCATTTAGGAAAAAGCAAGATAATGGGCCATTACCACATGAGGATGATAAATGTCTGCAATCTGTTAAAGACTAAGTGGGCTGTTGGACAGCAGCTATTAGAAATAAATATTTTGAATAGGTGCAGATTAAGTCTCTCATTTGCTGATGTTTATTTACTATAAACCTTGAAATGCCTTGTTAATTTCAAAAGTGCCAAAGAAAGTTAAATTTATGATATTTTAAAGTATATTTCAGTGGGATGGACAGCTGTTAATCTGAATTCCATATCATGGAAAACTTGATGCTGAAGTGGATTAAAAAAAATTATCCAGAGTCTGTTTTAAAAGGATAAAAATTTGAATTTTCCGTGTAGGAGCAAAAATATGGAACAAAAGGAAAAGCTTTATCCTAAAAACAGTATCTATGAAAATTGTTTAGGGGTTTTGTGCCTGAAAACAGCTCAGTATAAAAGGGCTCTACAGCAAGGACACCTAACAGGACCTGAGTTTAAGAGAAGCAGATTCTGGCTGGTTACTCAGAAGAAAGACTGGGATGGCATTGTCATTTTGTCGAGTTACATTCACAGGATATTCAAAGGGTCTTTCTAAGCAAAGAAAGGCACTGAAAGAGGACAGAGAGAGACAAACTTTTATCTGTGAAGTTGGTCATGTTTTAGCCAAGGAGGATAGGGTGTTCCTTTGCCTTGATATCCCCTGAACATCAGATTTGAAGCAGAGGCAGTAAATGTTACTGCTGAGAGCCAAGGGAGGACAAGCTGTTCCTGCTTTACTGGACAGAGTGGTTGCATGACCCACCAGGGTATGAGCACCACTGGTTCTGTGGAGCAAAGGGAGGGATATTGGAGTTGGACAGGTGATGATGTGGTTATCACAAGGGATAGCAAGGGAAAAAGTGAAGTAGAAGGCAGAGAGAGGTTAGAAGAAGATTGCACAAAATAACCAGCTAAATCCAAGATTGGTAACATCCTAAAGGGTTTCACCAGTTTAAAATAGTTTACAGCTTTCTGTTGAGAGCCAGGATTGAAAGGCTACAAGAGCTGTTGCCTGAGAAGAGCTCTCCTCCTGATAAGAGGTCTATCCCTGGCCCATGTGAGTTCACCCCAGTGCACAGTGGTTGTTCCCTTTCCCCTGTGTGGTTTCCTCCAGGTCAGGCATGGGGAGAAGCACGCTGCCTTCAGGGAGGAATGGCTGCAGGATGCAGGATGCTGATGGTGTGGCCTTGGAGGGCCTTTATGTGTGGTTAGGATTCATGTTGTTGCTCAGACAGAGTCAAGCCACTTCACACATCTGACAGGAGCTTTGAAGCTTTGAAGTCTGCAGTCTCCATTTCAGACCTGGTGAAGAGCTTGAATGCCCCCAGCCTTTTCCAACTTGATCAACTGCTCAAATAAAACATATGATTTCTCCCCACAAACATTGCCTTACTTGTTTCTAGCTCTTTAAAGGTTATGTTGTGTGAGGATGTGTATCACACACAGAAATTGTATACAGAAATTTGATTAAAGATGCCAGTTTTTTTCTCCCTTTGTAAATTCTATTTTTTTGGGATTTGTTTGAGGTTTGGGTTTTGTTTTTAATGTTTTTATTATTATGTTTTATTGCAACCAATAAACTCAAGTTTTGGAGAATTTTGTCCAGGTCTCCTGAAAAAATGTGAAGACCTGAAACAAATGTCTGGATTGAGCTGAGACCTTGGAATGAAACTGCAAACCACAATAATTTCTTGCGGTTTCTAGTAGCACTGGTATTAATATCACCTAGAAAGTGTATACCATACCTCTGAGTTGCAAAGGCAGGCCTGCAGCAATACTTCAGACTGCAGTCAGACCACCAGCTGCTCAGTAAACTCTGCTCAAAGCACAGTTTCAAGTGGGGTGTCCCAGGAGTCGCCACCACGACTTGAGCTTCCCTTCCGGCTTCCTCATTATGTGTTCAGCTCTAGAGAGAGGGGTAAATGCTTCTTTAACACCACTGAATGCTGTGTAGTCAGTAGACATTTTCAAAAGTAAGAGAAAACAATCTAGAGAATGGAAATCCTGGCATCCTTAGCCATTGGCTCTAAAAATTTCCTGTCAATGTAATTTTGGGGTTTTTGGTGCTGTAACTTCAGAAATGTTGCTTCCCATGTCATTTGCTTTCTTGCTCCCAGGCTTACAATGTGGGCCTCATATAGGAAAATATTTCTTTTATTTCTATTTGGGCTAGAATGGCACAAGCTAAATTTACAAGTCTGATCCAATGACTCTTACTTTCATTACATCATTACATAGAAAAAAGACGAAAATATTCGGATTAAACAACAGCAAAAATTACATTGCTATTAAAAATACAGGAGAAAATTATGCATACATAAATTAAAACAATAAAAGAGAGAGAAAATAGGTGCATAATGTCTTGTGTTCATGTGCTATGGCAAGTTCAAGTTGTCTCCAGACCGATGATTCAAATACCAAGTTTGTGACATGCACCGGGGGAGCTCAATGAAAGCCAAACAACCCAGTGAAGAATGGTATCCCTAAAATTGCATCTTCTGCAAGTGAGGTAGAATCCTACTGTGAGTATTCAAGAACATGCATCTGTCTCACATTTGCCAAAATGGTTTTGTTGTTGTTTTGTGATGTTTTATTTTTAATTCTAAGATGCAATTTCAGAGCTGATTCTAGTTGTAAAGGTGAGAAGCACACTCTGTAAACATCTTGCAGAGTAATAAAAATGTATAAATCGCACACTGGTGTGTCCTGGATGGACTGGGCAGGTACTGCTGTGTTGTGGACACTGCAGCTTTCCTGACCCTGATGCCATGGAATGGCCTGTGCTCTGCTCTGGGAAGACCAGAAAAGCCAACTGATAGTAATACAGCTCCAGCTCTCCTTCCTCTCACTTAACAGTGGCCTTTTGGTCTAAAAGACTAAAAAAGCATAGTCCAAGAGCAAGGAGTCACACCAGGGCTCCCTATCTGGCATAGTTCTGCCCTGATCCAGAACATATGGCAGGTTTTTGCTTCACTATTCCTTCACCTGCAAAATAGTGTCAGCACCCCAGAGGCAGTGAGAGTTGGGAAGTGTTTTAGTTATAATGCTGCAATGGTGCTCTTATTATTTAAGAAGTACATCTTCTTCTTCCACAGGGAAATGAAATTCAAGACTCTTCAGACATGCTTTTCTAATGCTGCAAATGGAGGAGAGACTCTTACCTCTGATGGAAACTTAGGAAAATGCTTTGGCTGATGCTTCCTGGGAGCATGTTAACATCTGCCTGTGAAGCATGGGCAGTGTGTGACCTCTCACAAGATGGTCTTCTAGTCAGGAACCATGCTTGTTGGCTGCTGAGACTGATTCTCAGGTGTCTCACATCAGGTACAGCTATTTACTCACCATGTGAGTACATGTCCTGTGAGCACAGCAGTATGGGGTGACAGGCAAGGCAAATAAGTTAGCAGAGAATGAGAATGAGAAATGAGAGGTTTTGGCTTGGCTTTATGGCTGTTGAATATTACAGCCACTATATGTGTATCACAGAAGCACTCAGGAGTGTTTCCAAGTATTTAGTAGCTGGAAACAAGAAGTAAAACCTTTCCAGAAGCCAGAAGCCATTGATTTCGGTCAAAGGATTTCTTCCTAAAATGTACAGCCTGATAGAGAAGATTTCCAGTAGTCATTGGAAACTTCTAGTGCCCTAGAGGTTACCAGAAGTGAAATGTGAATTAAGATTAAGGTGAAATGTTTCATCAGGTGAGATAAAACACAGATTCCCTCTGGTTGAAGCCATGATAAGCCTGAGTCCTAGGAAAGTAAATCTGCCTGTATCTTGCAGGTACTTGCTTCAACACAATAAAAGCTTGGAGAGAGATTTCTTTACTGTTCTGAAGACACTTAAAAGCAACAACATTTAGGCAATGTGAAATATTTGATTAAAGTCTCCAGCTCATGCTCAAGAAAAGTCTTTGAAGTAAGAATAGCAGGATTTTATTATTCTGGAGGTGTATAATTTAGTGTAAATAGACATGTCATAGAAGCACAAGGACAGGAGGGGAATATATATTTGGAAAGTACATTTAATATAATGTAATAATATATTACACTACACAAACAAATCCTCTCTTTAACATGTGCTATAAAAATTGTTCTTTGATGCTTTCTGAAGCAAGAGATCTAATTTAACTCTGTCTTTCTTGTTCTGCTGAACAGAGAGGCATCTCACTACCTCAAAAGGAAGTCATTGCTTCTGTCATTAATGAAACAGGGTTTGTGACCCTTTCAAGTCCAGGAGGTGGTTGATAGTTTTGATGGTAGTTTTTCTTAACTTACATAATAAATATTTTGGTTTAAAAATAGTTAAACATCTCTCATTGGTGTTTAACTTTTGATTTTTTCTTTTAAAGGAGGACAGTTAGCTACTGTGAACGCAGAACACATCCAGCTGATGCATCACTGAAGCTGGGGAACTTTATAAATTTTATTTATTTATACACCCTTAATACGACCCTGTGCTCCTGCACAGATGAAGAAGGGAAACACTACATCTCTGGGGGGAGCCTCACCTCAGAAATCAGATTGCACGTGCTCATCATGTCAAAGTGCTGATCTTGTGAGGAGTAGGAAACAAGGGGGGAGCTTCCCCTCCGGCTTCCTCATGATGTGTCCACCCTCCTCATGCCCCATCCTCTCTCTGGGTATGGCCTCATGCACTCAACAAAACATGGATTGTCAAAAGGAAGCTGAGACAGAGCAAGACACAAAAAGTGAGGATTTATCTCCTCTTTCCATCAAGACTGCCTGAAAGAGGATGCTGTTTCACCTGTGGTCCTGCAGGAAACCTTCTCTGTAGCAGCTGCTGGTTTTAACAGTGCAAGTCAGTACACTGCTTTGATGAAATCTGCTTCTCTTTTAGTCCATGTGAAAAAACTTAGCCCTGAGTAGGAGACATCCTCTGGCTATAGGCAAGCATAAATTAAGGTCTCTGCCTAATCACAGACTAGGAACCTCAGCAATTCTTTCGTATTTTTTCAATTTATAATTGATAGTGCTGTTGTGGTGTGATGCTTCTGAGGCAGTCTGAGTTGGAAAAACACATTTCTCCATATTCCTTGCCTTTCTACCAACTGTGCCTTTAGAGAGGCTCTCTGTGAGGCTCCTGGGGTTCTGGGGCCATGACAGGTCTGAGGATGAACACACTGGCTGAGTCCACCAGGATTTCTGATCTGCTTTCTGATCTTCCCTCCTTTGGAAAGGAGATGCTGTGAAATTTGTGAGGTTGTGTTTGTTCCCATGTATCCAAAGGGAATCAGAGGGAGCAAGCACACTTTTCATGGAGGACTAACATGATAAGGCTAATGAAAATCACAGCTTTCACATAAGATGAGTCTCATGTGCAGACAGAGGAGTGAAGTAGCATGCAGCTGGGTATGAGACATAGCAGATATGTCCATAGCATGTCACTGAAATCAAACACAGTCCTCCCCTATGCGTCTCTCACTTTTGCCTCCATGCCCATGGTTTACTTCATGGACTAAGACTAATTTTTTAGTTTCCTTGTGCCTGGTACTTTATTTTGTTTTCTTCTTTTATTTTTAGGCTGGTCCAGTGTTCTCTATGGACTTTCTTTATGTTCTGTTATTTTTTCTGAGCTGTTCAGTCCTTAACACTCTTTCATTATCTTTCCATCATCTTTCCATCTTTCCTCTCTCTCTCTATCTCCCTCTTCCTCCCCTTTACTTTTTCTCATCTGCCTACTCCCATCAGGATATTTTATAAAGTAAATATAAAATTAACTGCATCAAAATCTTTTCCCTCAAAAATCTCTCTGCCCTCTATCATTGTGTTTGATTCACCCCGTGAGACAGGTCACCTACAAGTGTCTTTGTTCCCTGCAGTGAAGAGCTGGATTTTGTCCTTTGTAACCCTGCTCAGATGAGAATGCATTCTCAACACTTAATCTAGTCAATTTACTTGCCAACCATTCAGCCTATGCCTGATTCCTAGCTAAACCTGTTGAACCCTTTTGCTGGTTCTCAGAGCAGACCTTCAGTTTCGCTGGGAACATGTATGCCCTTCTATCTTTCTTAATTACTGGATTCATCTAGTCTTTGTTCCCTGTCCTCACAGAGGACTTTATGAGCAGTAATTATCTCACACCATTGTTTTAAGATCCCAAGTCAGTTTGTGAGGTACAGCTCCAGACATGCCATGTCTTAAACATCAGCTTTGCCACAGGTATGTAGTGTAAGAGTCCAGCTGCTCTGTATGTGCTCTGCAGGCTGATTTCTCCATGCAGTCACTATCACCTCCTTTCCACCTTGTCCCAGCCTCCCCTTGGCCTTCTCAGAGCCCCATAGGCTTTCAGGTGTTAATCCCATTTGCCATTTCATTTCTCCCCATAAGCCCCCAAGGACCCCCTAAGACTCCAGGGTTTAAAGGCAGCCTGATCTCAGGGCAGGAGATGAGTGAGGCAGAGGCACTGGGTTTTTTGTGAACCTATGGTAGTTTTTCGAGTGACTTGTAATGGATTTCCTTCTAAGTACTTGTCCAGTCTCCCCTTGAATTGGTTAAAACTACTTCTGTCCTTTGCATACTCCTTCAAGGAGTTCCACAGCCCTGCAGCAGTGTGCCTGTAATTTATAGTCACCTGTCCTAATCCCAAAGCCTGCTCCTCAATAGAAAATGGTCAACTCAATGATCAAAACCTGGTGTGTGGTTTTCATGGAATTTTCTTTCTTCATCCTTAGCTACACAGAACTTCACCTGACATTTCATACAGTCTCATGAGATGTGTCTGCAATTTGTCACAACCTGCCCTTATTACTTTAAACAATTTTGTATCATGTGTGACCTTTGTCTCTCACTGCTCATGCCCCTTTCCATGTTATTTATGGGTATTTTGAACACAACAGACGTCAGTGCAGATCCCTGAAATTTCCACTGGTAACTTCCTTCTCTTGAGTTAAATGACCATTTTGCCTGTGCTCTGTTTCCTGCTTTCAGCCATTTCCTCTATGGCAGGACTTCCTCCTTCCCATAGTTTCTTAGTTTCCCTAGAAGTCTGTGGGGATAGAATTCCCTAGATAACCTTCATCAATACATTTGCTATTTCTTTCAATAACTTCGAGGTACTGGAAAGTCAGGACTTCCAGAAGCCATGTTGACTCTTATCAAGTGCATCATATCTATCCAGATAATACTGTTTAAAGGTGTCCACTAGTTGGATCTTTTATTAAAAGTTTTATTGCTTTGGCTGGTACCATCCTCAGGCTTACATGCCTCTAGGACCCCAGATCCTCCTAAATCCTCTTTTAACCTTGGGGTCAGTTTTGCTTCCTGACATCCCAAGGTGGGCACTATCTCAGTAATTGGGTCCAGACATCCTTAGGTGGTTTTAATCCTTTGCTGTTTTCTCCTGGTAGTCTGGCAGGTCCTGTCCCATCTAATTTTGCCACATGCAATCCCACTAAATTTGAGACACATTCTGGCCAGGTCCTCTCCCAAGAAGGTTCCAGTGTGGAAATCTCCCAGTTTCTGCTACAAGAACCATGGACATTAAGAATTCACTTTACTTCTTTACAGTAGTCCTGCCCTTCCTTAACACTGCTTTTAGACCCCAGACTCAGCTGGCCTCAGAGTCAGACCTCTGCCTAACTTGACCCTGATGTGTTGAAGCAGTGCATAAAATCAGCTTTGATTCCTTTTATGCCATTGCTCCTTAAAATATTTTATGGCCTAACCATGTTTTTACATTCAGCCCTCTGAATTTACCATCACCACTTGGATAGAGCTCCTTGAATGACACTTTTGGAAATTAACCAACATCTTTCACCTGGTGATTCAGTCAAGCAAACACCAACCCTTTCTCAAGCCTCTCCTGCTGGATGCTGTGTATGTTACTCCACTTTAAGTATGGTGTGTGCCATCCAGTGCTCTCCATAGTGCAAGGAAGATTTGGCTGCCTTACCTTCTGTTTTCAGTTTCCCCATTTATACAGTTGTCTCTCTTTGCATTTTATCACATCCGTGAAAGAGTTCTGTGTCTCTTTTGCTCAGGAAGGGGTGATGGATCTAAGTGTGTGATGGTGAAAAGACAAAGGGATGTTTCCTTGCTGAGATTTTGAACCAACCTGGTACATCTCTCTGTCCCGAGGAAGGGGCGGGGTGTTGGTGGTAGCATCCCAAACCTGACCTGTGTTTCATGTCTCCATGTGGCAAATAGCAGGGCATACAACAGTGACTGAATTCACCTGGTGCAATCACTTTTCCATTCATGCTACACCTATGACTTCTCTCAGCATTCTGCCATAGAGCTGCTATCCTTTAATGCAGGCAGAAATATAGACCCCACAAAAAATTATTTCATTTTATGCCTGGAAAATAAAGGTTTAACTGGGCTTAAATATACGAGTGGTTTTAAAAAAGGTTTCTGAGAACAATGTAGCCAGTACTGGTGTCCCAGATATTAACCTCTATCTATTTCAATTAAATTTATAGTCTAGTTTCTGGTGTATTTCTGAAATTCTTCTTGCTGAAAGAGCAATCAAGACGCACATTTGCCACCATTTTTCTCTTAAATCATTAGTGTTTGTCAACATAAAAATATTTCAGTTCTGTTTCCTGGTCAGACATGCCTTAAAAATTATATACTTTCAACATAAAACATAATTGTGTACATGAAACTAGTATTCATTTTGTTTTATAACATGCTTCTCATAGCCTGTGGTCTCCTGTCATCCTTACCCTCTCCCCTACTCTCTTACAACAGTTTTGAGAAAGAAATAGCCTCAGAAATTTGGAAGTGTAACATTTAACTGCCTGTGCCATTTCTAATGCAATATTTCAGCCAAGATGATGTAGCATCCATGACTTCAGCACAAATAGATGCATTTTCACAGACTTCTTGGGCAGAAGAGCATCTCAGCCAGCCTATATGCCCCAGAGCACACAGGGTTCATCTGACAAGACTGAGTCCTGCTGAGCTGAGGGTGTGGGGGACAGGGCTGCACCACCCTTTGGAAATCAAAAACAAAAGGAATAATGGACAGAAACTGAAGGAATGAGCATCAAACAATCACCTCCTCTTCCATCATCTCCTCCTGTTGTCGCTGTAATCCCCAATACAAGCTGCCTCAAAATGCAGAGAGCCTTTCAGAAGATTATCTGTATCAATGCAGGCTTTGAAGTACAGACTGCTGGCATCTCATTACAGACAGAGATCAAACCTCAGAGATTACTCTGGTCCTGGGCCTGCTGGACTTCATTCACACATCACAGAAGTGCTAAGCTATCAAAGTGCAGGGCTCTGTCTGTGTATTACTTTCTCAGCCATAAATCCAGCAGCACGAACCCACTGCCATTTATTTTTTTTTAACAAATGAGTCCTTTCGGCCCATAAGGTGTCTTTTTCTTCATGGGGCTGAATACAGTTTGGGAAATTGAAATAGTTAAAGCTGGAAGATAAATTGAGGTAATATCCTTGGAGTGTTTGGGTTGGACATTGACCATATCTTTTTTTTCCTTTAGTAAAGCAAACAGGAAGCCATTTGAACTGCAGACTTGTCCACAGAGGGCAAATCCCAGGGAATAAAGGGCAATCCTGGTGCCAGCCATTTTCTGCTCTCTTCTGGAACTCACGGCTGTGCAGAACCATGTCAGCTGGAAGGGACAGGGCCTGCACATGCTGCTTTGAATTAGCTTAGAGACAGCATGTCCCCTCCAGCTCATCCCACTCCAGGCCACCCGTCCCTTGGGCAGCAGATGTTAAAGTACAGGAGATGAGTTTGCTTCCACTTCAAAATGTTCTCAAGATGGGACATGACTATGAAGCCTTTCTAAGTCCTGTACCACAGCTGCATTCAGGACAGGGTTGTGCTAATAAGTTGTACCAGAATCTAAAGGTGTCAGTGTTTGTTTGTTTTCCTGACAGTCCCCGGCTTAATTTTTTTGCTTCTTCGGTGTCCCATGTCCCGAAAAGATGAAATGAGGCTTCTCTCTGCTTTTTTCAGGATTGTTTATTTTTCTCTTATTGAAAGCTTGAAGGCACAGCCAGCACTGTGACCTCCAGGAACACAAGTGCAGGAAGAGCAATGGCTACTCACAACAGCTACCTTTTATATCTAATATTGACCATTAAGAAAACTCTACGTACTTAGTTTTGTTTCCAGCACCAGTAAATCCTCATCTTATTGATATGTCTTTTCTATACTAACTTTTTTCCACCAACCAGCAAACCACAGGATCTGATGTCAGAAAGGAAAGGCAGAGAAGAGAAGAAGAAAGAAGAAGAGATCGACACCCAAAAAATCTCCGTCTTGTCCCTATATAATACATAGAGCAAGATCCTAAAACTACAACTAAATTGTGGTACACTAAACAAAAATCTTTTCACCTCTTTGGTGCATTCAGGCTCTCCCAAAAGTGAAGGGAGCTTCTCCAACAGCCCAGGTCACTGGGTAGGCCACTTTTGAGGAGCTCTGGGGACTAAAGAAATTCCCAGCGGATCAGGAGAAGTTTTCAGGCTTCCCTGGACTCCGACATAAAGGCTCAGGTATGCCAGCTCTCCCTGCCACTGCAGCAGCAGTTGGGAGCTCAAAGAGGCCACTGACATTGTTTCTGGGCTGGAATTTGCAGATCATACTTAGCCTTCTGCTGTCATTACCATGTAGCAAACTCAAAATGGTTGTGATATGCAACACCAGGATTCAGAAGCAATTTTATTCATGAAGTCCACTTGCATGTTCCCACGCACTCTGAGACATGGCTGCCTGTCTGGATGGAATTTTTCTGTCTGGATCCACGTGTGTGCCTTGTTGAAGGACCAGTGACATGGCTCTGAGAGGATCATGCTGAGAAGTTTGAAGTTAGGATCACCCGTGTGCCTAGCAGGCACATCAATATCATGTGCAAGGTGTTCCCACCCAAGTGGGAGCACAGCTGACTGGGTGTTTTGAAGCTAGACAGAAAAAAAAGGAGAATCAACTCCACCTGCTATGCCAACATAGTCCTGGATACACAGAATCGAAGGTAACCTGGACCTGGTGGAGATATGTCAGTATCTCTGACATATGCACGTCAGCAGTGTCTGGGTGGTCCCCAGCCTCCAGTTTGCAGTTGGGTTGTACCTGGCTTACCTGTGTGTGTGATCAAGGTCTGCAAAACACCCTGCAGACAGGCCTGGTTGGGTGCATTTTTCCCCAGGAACCCTTTCCTTTTGTCATCTGAAATTGAGGATTTCTTTTTTATTCTTTTAAAACACTCATACTGACAACTTAACAGAATTTTGATCAAAGAACCACAGATAGACCAAAATAAAATATTCTTGAGGTGCTCTCCTTAATATGTGAAAAGAACAATAGTCATCAGTCATCTCCCTGCTTCCCAGGATTTCAGTTCCAGTTACACCATAATTGCTGACATCACAACATTAACTTCTGCTGTTGGAAACAGCCTTTGGAAAGAGAAATAGGAACCAGAAATACTGGAGACACCTTACTGTAGCAAAGGATCTAAAAATGGAGGAATGAGGGGGGAGGGAGGGAAGAAAAGCATGGGAACAAACATTGTTTGTAGTCATTTAAGTATTACTTAACAGCAAATTCTTTTCAGCAATATGGAAGGTTCCTAAAAATTTATTTTTATCCCTTCTATTCTTTGGATTACTTAACAGCACAGATTGACCTTGCTTTTGGCCAGAGGAGCCTTGATCAACAGCCTTGGATGGTGCTCTGCCCACTGAAGACCACTTCTGTGCAAAACCTGAATGTGCTCCATGCTGTGTAGAAATGCCTGTGCTGGTTTTCAATTCAAGGACTCATTCCATGCACCATAACAAGAGCTTCAGCTTGGGATACACTCTCCAAAGGTAGGACACTAGCTTTTTTTTTGTTCTCTCCCATCTTGGCTCCATTGCAGAGAAGATCTGCTCAGATCTGAGCCTAACATCAGCCAGGTTCAGAACAGATATGCTTATTTGGATGGGAACTATCAAGTTTTAAAGTAGAGCTGACATTTTAAAGTGAAACTTTTAAGACATCAATACCCAGTGTTACTCAATTCCAGAACAGAATAAAACAGATGAGGCCAGACCCTTTAAGATTGCAGCTCTCCCAACTCCAATGTTGCTCCCAGAAATGACAAATATATTCTTAAAGGCCCTAGCAAGGGAAAGCCAAGCCAAGCAGAGTGTACATTCAGTATGCAATTAGCATAAATATACTTTGTGCTAAACTGCCTAGGATTAGAAACAAAGAGCTTGAGAAGGTTCTAATTGTTTCAAAGGAAATACATGTCATGGAGAGGAAGACAAAGGGGAGCTATGTCCAAGAAGACATGAGACAGAGGCCAAACCAGCAATTGCCTGAATCCAAAACAGTCCCAGAGGCTGTGTCTGAAGACCTGCCAGTGGACTCAGCACTGGAATTTGCCAGAGACTTACTCTAAACCCATCCACCATCCTTGCCACTCATGGCAAATGATACATCTCAGTTGGCACAGTGAACCTGCCACTCTTACTGTGAGAATGGCCACAATTACTGAGTTTATTGCTGGAGTCCAGCAGATGAAAGAAGGAACATCAAGCACATCGCTAGAAGAACCACATTTAAGATGAGTCTTTGTAATCGCAAGATTTCTTAAGAAGAAAAATGTTTGTTTGAAGCTTTTTTCTCCTAGCCTGTGGTCAGCATGGAGATTGGCAGTGTGTGGCAATATAGCCAAGTCACAGGGAGACCTTCAAACCGAATTGATGAAGAATGACAGCTAACTCTAGCCCTGCTCATTTCTGAGCCTGCCTTCCCATGGGATGGATAGCATTTACTAGCATCTCTCAGTGGCCAGCAGATGAGGCTCAAAATACCAACTCCTCCATCTGCAAACCCCATCCGACCCTGCACTGAGAATGTCTGTGCTTTCTGGCTGCTGTCAGGCAGCACCAAGATAACCATGACCAGAGACACCATTGTAGCCAGCACAAAGCTGTGCAGGCAATGATGTGGAGGCAGGACAGCAGGTGGGGGAAGCTCACACTGCCTTTGATCCCTTCTGCACATGTCTGCTTGGATTTGATACTGCACATGCTGCAGGTTTGCCCTCTGGCTCCACAGTGCTGGGTCAGGTCTACTGTCCTTAGGCTTTCCACATGCCCTGGGTATTTGCAGCCAGGATCCTGATAGCTTTCTGTGCCACAGCCTTTTATGCGATGCTGCAGATGAGTCCTTTGTCCCCAGCTCAGACTTTCAGACTCCTCTCAATCTAAAGTTTCAAAATTGTCTCTCGGACCAGCTCACCACTCTTACTTCACCCCCTACCCTTCCCCCCGTGCCATCCCCCAGATAAACAAGGTTTATTTTACTTGGAAAAGAGACAATCGTTTTCTTCTTAATTATGAAAGATGTGCCATAAAGAATATGTCTCCTAAGACCGTGCAAAATTGCATTTAGCAACAATGAAGTTACAGTGCTGTGATCTGAGCCTCAGAAGCCATTTGTCTAACTTTCAAACTGGTTGACAGTTTTCATCACTTCCCTTTGTCACTGAGACTTCCTTTTTTTGTCTGTACCTCTTTCTTTTATATAAGATGCAATCTTTACTATGTAGGCATGAACATAAATATTTAGACACAACTGGTGAAGCTTTCAGATGTTTGCTCAGAAATAAATCTTTCTGTGAGTCCTTGCTTCAAGGTGGAAGCAGGAAGTAATTGCCCATGAAATTCCCTTTGGGTTGGCAAGAAGAATAGTTACTTCATATCTGTTGAAGGATGGCTTTGGGTAAATGGACTTCTGGAAGTAAAACTGATGCTCAAGACCAACACCTCGGTGAAATGTTTTGTGGGATTTTGTTTCCTTTCCTAACAGCTTGAGAGACTCTAAAAATGAGAAATATCAAAAAGGTTATGTTCATGTGTTAAGACTTTCTTCCAGTGACACACTAAATGCCAAGGAGAATGTATATCCATGTCAGAAGTACTGTACAGGTGTCACAGATCAGCAGCTGTAGTGGCTCTCATTTCCCTTCCCTCTGGCTTGGGCCAAAATCCACTGAAGTGAAAGGAGAGCTTCCACAATCTCCTTACAGGCTTTGAACAAGATGAATAAACAGCCACTGTGTCTCCAGCTCAGTCCTTGCTACACCTGCCCCAGTTACATGTCAGCTGAGGCAGAGACTGTCCATAGATATGTCAGGTTTGGCTGGGGAAAAGGTAAAGGAATCAAACCTTCTTTCATGAGGGCTATGTGCAGTGGCATTACTTGGCATTTTGAGAGTACCTACAGCTCAGTTCATGGTCAGTGATTGAAGTGTCAGGAATCTGACCTTGTTGCTGTGCTTTTAAACTTTCAGGCTCATCCCATTCTCAAGATGGACCTGAGTCTCCTGTTTCAATGGCATAACTTGCTTGCTCAGCTTTCTACATTTCAATGGGTTTCCATTAGAGACATTTTTCCCTTTCAGGTTTTCTGTCTAGAAAGGAGTGAGCAACCTGACATGCTTGGAGAATGTCTTCTTTCATGCTCATTGTCAGTCCAGTTTCCAGGCATCAGATGCTCATGCTTCCAGAGTCACCTGGAAATCCTGAAAGTTTTCTTATGAAATGGCACTAAAAAATGTTGAATTAAAAATGTTACGTAAAGGAAAATTTGCACATACATGTGTTCTTGTTGACCTTTCCCATCTTCAGACACTAACAATTCTATCTAGGAAACAGAACAGCATTTCACAAAGTATTACAATTTCAGTTTCAGTTTGCAGTGGTATATTTTTCTCCAGCAAAATAGGAGGAAGTGGCTGCAAGTCATTCATTTAACAACTGAAATGGCAATGCTTCACCCAAGTCCCTTTGTGTTTTGGTTCTCTGGGAAGGTTCCTCTTCCCCGTTCCCATGATTGAGACTCATCTCTCTGCTTTGCAATGACCAAGGGGCTCAGGAGCCTTCTGAGAGCCATAGGGTGACCTCTGAAGTACCTCTATCTGGAGATCAGGAAAGCTCATGCCTTCAGCTTAGGAGGATGGGGAGAGGGGTGGGGTTTGTTTGGGTCTTTTAAACCCTTTTGTGTTTTTTGGCGTGGAGGCACCATGAGATCACCTCTTCCTGGATTCCTTGTCTGCATGCCAGCACCTTGTAGCTGAGGACAACAAAGGTACAGCAACTCTGCTTCAGGAAAAACAAAATTAGAAACAGGAGAAGCAGATGCTAAACAGTAGCTGCATCTGGATTTTGGGTGATTGACTCCACATGTATTTTCCCAGTACTACATAAAATCCTAAGAAAACATTTTAGTCTTCTTTTGCATCCTAGGATCTCTTCATGTCTCAAACCTGTCTTGAGCATGTTGAGTGAAAAATCCGATAGCTCAGAACTGGTAAGAAGATATTGGTAGTGCAGTTGGTTATATTACTTATTGGAACCTCCTCCCGTGGGATAGCTGTATGAAAACATTCCACAAAACACATGCTCCATAAGCCAGGGAATAAAAGGCAAAATGTGTAACTAGAGGCGCAGTGTGCCCAGATCCCAAGGATCTGGCTCTTGCTAGATTCAGCTTATTGAAATCAGGAGGCCTTGGTCATTCCTAGCATTGGCAGCTACCAGACAACAAATTGGATATGAGGCTGTTCTCAGCTTTTCATTCCTTCCTTTTTTTAATGCTAGTTTTTTCCTTTGAGCAGATGTTTTTAATACAGCATCCTGAAATGCTTACAGTTGTCAGTGTCTAATGAGCCTCTAACATGCCATTTCATATTATTGGTGTATGTCATTACACCATATCACTTACAGAAAAAAAAGTCATATTTGTATCTTTTGCAGTATTTCTGGAATAATCTAGTTCCTGTCTGTCAGCATTTACTGTCAATCTTTTTTTATATAAAGGTTTACATGTTGGGAGAGAGACATACAGAGACATATACATATTTTTTTTGTTAGAGCTCAGTAGGAGATGAGGCAAACAGAAGTTCTTCTGGCAGTAACTGCAGTGAAAACATAGCTATAACTTGATAAACTAATTATTCAAGTTCTTGCACAGGAGTTTTTGGTCCTTGGATAAAAAAGTCAGGAAAAGGCAATTTGATTCCTCAGGAGAATAAATCTGCTCATAAATATAAAGTGTGGATAAGTGTGTGTGCATTTACCATAATAAAAAAAAATACATGAAGTGTTTTAGTAAACAAAATGTTCCTTTAATTTCTTTTAATGATACTTCTGGATCTGTAAATAAAAAAGAAAGGAAAAGCCAGATTTTCCAAAGAGCATCATTTCTGATTTCAGTGCAGCACCAAGGCAGTCCACTGTGCAAAGCACTTGGCCCTCAGCAGAAGCCACTGCTCTGGAGTTTGAAAGCACAACCATCACAATGAGACTTCTCAACTGGGTGCACTAAAAGCCTGGCACCAGAGCAGGCTTTGAACAAGTGTGAGAAATACGTCCCTAAATGCTGGGTGATCCCTCTCCTGCTATTAAGTGATCATGTTTACTGGGGGGTCTTGGCTGAGAAAGAGCTGTGCGTGTTCCCAGATGCTCCATTATAATCCTGCTGCTGGTCTGCCCTGCAGCCCATTGGGGATGTGATGTGGTACCATGGGGCTTGACAGACATGGCTAGTTTAAGCCTTTGAAATGCCCTTCTGGTGACAAGGTGGCATTGCACCCTACAGAGCACAGACAGTCTGTGAGTGCTCAGCCCTTCTTGGAGGAGAACTCATTGCTGACACCCCTTCCTAACATCCTTTTTTACCTTTTTGAGGACACTGCTGTGGCTTCCTTTGTCTCTGCAAGGCTGTCCCATCCTCCCTGCCTCTTCTAAACTGCAGATGTCCCAAAGGAAAGGGGCCAGTGGTCTAAGAATGTAATGTGGCTAGTGTAGGACAGCTTTCAACCAGCCCAAATTATCTGGACCTCAGCATTACTGCTGGCCTGGCCTGGTTTTGAAATATTGCCTAAGGTACTGAAAAATAGCAGATGGGGTTCTGCACATCACTGTGAATCAGAGGAAATACTAAGCAGCGTTCCAGCAGCGTGGGAGGATCTCTGACACTGGTGCCTGGAGAGAAGCAAACCTCCAGGAGCTGTAGGCAGTTACCTGTGGCATTGCCTGGCTGGGAAACGGTGCCCATGTGCCTAGAGAAAAAGCACACAGAGAATTCCTTATCACTGTGCTGCTCTAGAGGAGTGAGCCCAAGTCCTGGTCCTGGTGGAGGGGACAGAACGGCTTGCTGTGTCCCTGCCTGTCACAAGTGCTATCCTACCTCCAGGCAGCAATAGGCCTCTTGACCACCAAAAACTGAGTTTGTTGTTAGTTCTTGCAGCATCCCTGACATTACTGTGAGCTGTCTGACCCAAGCAGAGGCTGACTGGCATGAAGAGGGGCTACTTCTATGTTTCACAGCATCTAGTGGGGTGCTGTGCTGGTGACAAGAGTTATAGGTGTCCCTGGCAAAGGACATTGCAAGCATGAGTAGACTCACCAGCATGGGAGAAGAGGCAGGCAGACATTCAAGTCTCAGCTAAAATAATGTGTAATACATCAGTGCACCACACCTCCATGGGAATTCCACGGTGATATTTTTTCTGGAGTAACAATGAGCTGGATTTGAGTAGGGATGATAGAGGCTTTATGGAAAGGGGTTCCTGCTGTGATGACAGCAGAAAAACATTGAGTGATGGAGGGTACCAGGCACACAATGCCTGAACCTCAGGTCAGGAAGACCAGCTCACTGGGTTCAAATATTTTGGTAGAAGAGGTCACAGAGCACCACAGAAGTACAGGTACACAGCTGCATGGGCACACCCTCACACATTCACAGAGGCCTCACTGTGATGGAAAAACAGGGTAAACCCTCAGGCACAATGGGTGCCTCCGAGCAGAGCCATTTCCTTGGGATATACACAGGAGCTCAAGCAGCAGGAAGGCTGCAGATCACTCCCCTCTTCTCCCGGGCAAGACAGGGAAAGAGTTGAAGGCGTGGGGCACTTTGGGTGCCCTGAGTTTTCCAGTGATGCTGCAGTGAGTCTGCTCAAGGCCATTTCAGGGAACCATGTCTACTTGTGGAAGGGGTCATTTATTTTACGAGACTGACAGACCAAGCTGAGCAATGCAGTTGACCACAAAACCTCTCCTTTGATGGTGAGGAGCTGCTCTCAGCCTGTACTGAGCAAAAAGTTTCAGTTCCTGCATCAGGCTTGGAAAAGGGCATACGTGCCCAAAGGGCTTTTCCATTTTTTCCAGCTCTGTTCCCTCTCTCCACAAAACTTGCCTTGCCACAACAGCTCCCACAGTACTCATGCCATACATGGATGGTCACTAGGGATTTACAGGTTACAAGATATTCTCCAATGGCCCTTGGAGTCAGAGCTGGGATTTGCTCTGACAAAGAAGAGCCCCTATTTGAAGGTCTAGATTCCTATGGCTGAGAGAGTACTGGTAGATCTGGAGGCAGCTGAATTGTGGGCGTGTTTATTGGAATTACAAATGGCTTTATACAGACGGGTTAGCCTGGTCACTGGGAATTTGTATGGGTAATTATGGGCTCATTATTATCTTCCCTGCAGGGAAGACACATGACCCAGTAGTCTGAGGAAAAAGTTGGGCGCCAGGAACTCCTGGACTCTAATCCCAGCTTCGACACTCCCTTCTCTGGCCCCAGGCAAGTGACTTAACTTTGTGCCTTGGTTTCTCTGTCTGTGAAATAGGGATAATATCTCTGAGGAGTGTTGTGAGGATTAATTAGATAATGTTCACTTAATGCTTTGAAGATATGAAATGTGAAATCTTATTATGCAGCTTGGAATGCTTTCCAGGCTCTTTTGATTTCTGACCGCACGCTTTCATTAGATCACCTCCTTCCCCGCGGAGGTGGATTCGCTTGGGAGCCACCCCAGCTAATTTGGGAGTTGTTTTTTTCCAATAGCTTGGAGCAGTTCCCAAACACTCTGACTCACACCGGCTTGCCGGAGAAGCTGCCTCTGACACCTGACCCTGGCTGGGGAACGCCTCGCCTCGGTGTGTGCTGGCTTTCCAAAGACAAGTCAGGGAGTGGCTGGAGACAGGATGAATCAGGTTTAACTGTCTCTAATGAAGCCAGGGATGGATTTTGCCCTCTGGCCTTCTCCAAAAGCATCTGCACTGCTGGGATTCCTGGCTGTCCAGGGATGTGAGGAGCAGCTCCCTTAATGCTGTCCTGCCAAAGGTGTAAATGCTTTCTAAGCATTTGATTAGACCCTATTTTTGTCTTGATATTTTGAGGCATGGATCTGTGACATAAGGTATATTTTTTTTAAGGGATGAAATTATCTCCTCATTCATTCTCCTTATATACAGTCAGCTTCCTGAGAGATGATTCCTTGGGAAAATGCAGTCTCCTGCAGTGCTAAGTCACTGTGCAGGACACAATAAAGTCAAATTTTCCTGATTAAGAAGTAGCCAAAGTAGGCCTTGTTGCTCAAGTCTACTTTTTTCAATAGCTCCGTGATCCCATGAGCCGTGTCAGTCAGCTCCTCCTGGGAGCCTGCCCCTTCCCGCATGGTCCATGCTGCGCACCCTCAGCAGCAGCGCTTCAGCTGCACCAGCTGCGGTGACAAGGACAGGTGGGAGTGCGATGGGTGTCGTGGCCAATCCAGCTGCTGGGACGGGTAGCCAGGGCTCTGGACACCTCGGGCTGAAACACAACAGGCTTGGAAACTCCTTACTTCACCCAGGAGCATCTCCGGCACCCAGGCTCCGGCACAAGCATCTTTTCAGCCTTCCGGAGGAAAGGAGCCCCTGCGTGCAGGCTCCCCTGCACAGAAGGTTTGTCACCCTCAGGATTTTGCCTGAAGGTGCTCTGAGGCTTGATTTGGGCTACACAGAAGCAGGAGCTCCCTCGAGTGGAGCGAACCCCCCACTGCAGCGCGGGGGCGCGGCCGGGGACCCCCGCCCCGGACCGCGGCTCCGCAGCGCTCGGGCGGCAGCGGCTCGGGCGGCTCGGACAGACAGGACGGTGTTGGGAGGAACAAACAGCACGGGAATAATTGATGAAAACCGTCACTTTTAGAACCGGCTCTTGCTTCCTTTGAAATAGGGACCTTCCTCAGGGCAGACAAACTGATCAGGAAACTACTCCCCATCGCTGAAAAATGTAGGACAATCAGAGAAACACAGAACTTTTGCTAGATTTTAAAGCAGCCCCAATTTACTTGCTCTCTCCTACCTTAAGAGTGAAATTCATGTCCAGAGGGAGGCCTTTTCTGTTCACTGTTGTCCCCCCAACATACTGAGAAGTTTTTTAGGGATGTAAGTCTCCAAATAGTACTTGCATGGTAAAATTTGTTTCCTTGTGCCCTGTCTCTAATGCCTGGAGAAAGATCAGTTCTTTGCCATACATCTCACCTCTTTATACTACACCAAGTGAGTGAAAGAAACCCAAGTACAAGGGTGGAAAACACCTGGGCAGTAGCTTTCACTCTTCACTCTGTAGCTCATGGGTATGACAGAATGGTCCTGCGGTGTTGGTAGAAGGAAAAGGGAAACAGTTTCTCCGCTTTGGAGATGCAGATCATTTAGCACTTTATCGGTCACAAAGCAACACAGGCTATACCTAGCAGGTATCAAATGACTGGAACAGATTGTGACATGGTGCCATGGTGTGGCATTCTGCTTGAGTGCTTTGTCATGCTCTACATTAAACAGATATAAGTTGTGTTCCTGAAAAACACATGGGGAAAGGGGAGGGAGAATGAGCCAAATACCTTCTGGAATCATAGAATCATAGACTACCAAGTTGCAAGGGACCTCAGGATCCTCTGGAATAAACTTTCTGGCCAGCTGTTGATGAAAAAATTTGTGCTGGGCATCACTGCAGGATGATCCATGAACAGCAAAAGAGGAATCCAGGAGTACTTCCAGACTGCAAAAGCACATGTTAAGGTGAACATGGACCCCCACCACAGGGGATGTAATTTGATGCTGGGGCCATGGCCAAGGCTCAGGAGCTTTCCAGTACCTGCCTTCGACACTGTTCCAGTTGCTGATACCCTTTTAGGCACATCAATGCAGACCCATGCACAGGATGCTGTAGCCAGCACCTAGGTAGAGGAACAGTATGTCTGTGGAGAGCAAACCTGTTTCTTCAGCTAAGCTTTATTATATATGCTATCTGCTAAGTCATTGAAATGTCTTGGAATGAATATATGGAAGAATTATTGTAATTGGATCTAAGTAGTGCTCAAATTAATGTAAATATGACGCATCAGTCTAATAATTAAAGTTGTCAGGTATGGGTTTTATTCAGAGCTTGAATTAGGTTCCTGCTTGAACTTGTTGATTTGCCTTGGAGCTTGCAAGGCTGAGCTCAAAAGGCAAAGTGTTGTGGGAATGCCGAAAACAACACAGCAAGGCAAAGGGCTCTTCTGCTCTGCTCTGGGGACCTTTTCTCATACCATCTGCAGCACTCCTCGCTGGGGACTTTGCTTTATATGCAGCAGCCCCTTTGTTCCTTTTGGAGAGGCATTTCACAACGTGTATGTGGCAGCTACAACCCCCAAAGGTCATGTTTCTCACAGCCCTCTTCTCCATAGGACCCTGGCAGAACTCCACGTCTCAGCCCATCCGGCTCTGGGGCCAGGAGCAAGGCTGGAGCAGGCTGGCTCTGCCCAGGGCCACTTGGGCACCTCCCTGGGGCTCGCAGCTCCAGCAAACAGTGTTGGTAGAGTTAATTCCCTTGGGAATCACTGTCTCACCAGTTAGAAGCCACTAGGCTGGGCTCATGTAACCACAAATTTCAGCTGGAATGACCCCTGGAAGCAGCCTGGTCGAACTTGCTCTGCTCTGCCTGGCCTCAGAACAGGGTGCCTGAAAAAGCACCCTTTAGGAAATGAAATGATGCATTGCTATGGATATACTAGTCCAGCATCTGGCTCCAAGTGTTTTAATTCTCAAGGTATGGTTAGGAAAAAGAGGCTTAGATTCAGGTTTCAAATTTGAGAAAATATACCAAGAATAGTAAAATGGTTCCTTTGGAGAAAAAAAAGTCTAAATCAACTGGACCACACATTCAACACATAAAATCCCAATTAAAAAAAAAAAAAAAAAAAGAAAAAAACCCCTTCCTCCCCCTGCTTCCCCAGCAAAGTTAGTCTAAATTTTCTGGGACATTTGTACTTGCTTTTTGTGTTTAAGTCAGGCATTTGGCTATGAACATAGATGGTGCATGCATTTGTGCACAGATACACCTCAAACATACAAAAATGCACATATGGATGAGGTCCAGCCAAGCCCTTGCTCCTAATATCCCATGCAAAAGTTAATCAGGGACAGGAAAAATTGGGGTGGAAGTTACAGCCCCTTCTGTGTAACATGAAGTCCTAAGCAAGTTCATGACTTTTCCATGTCTAGATGGCATATGATTCTGGTGATTCTTGGTGACATTCACCAAGAGGTGGAAACTACCAGTGACAAAGTTGCCAAAAATATCATTTTTCTGTGGGAAATTTTCCATTAGCAACAGAGCAAGCACGGAGAAACAGACGTGTCACCTAATTCTCTGGATCTCGTGGGTAAGTCTCTCTACCAGTGTCTCACCAGCAGACTTCAGGAATCCTATTTTAAACATAACTTCTAGCTGGATGAGCTCTAAGGAAGTTGAGCACTGCTAGGGAGGCAGTAGCATACTTAGGACAAAATTCTGCTGTCAGATCAGCCTGGCACAGAGATGCAGACAGAGGCAAAATGGAAAGTTTGGCCTCCCGGTGTGATGAAGAGTGGTGTGTGTGTGTTGTCACTGCAAGAAAAGCCAGCTTGGACAAAGTATCTGCACTGCCTTGCTCTTTGGGGGGTTGTGTGACTGTAACCCAGCTTCCTCTCAGCTGGGGATGAATCCTGAACAAATGATTAAACAAGACCTGAGGATGTGGGTCCTTCCCTACATGAAAACGTTGCCCATGCTTCTGCTCACATTGCTGCAGGAGGTGGGATGAGACTGCCATCCAGCCTAGGAGGGCTGGGGCATGGGTAACAGGGGCAAATTGTCCCAGGGCAGAAAGAGCAGGGACATCAAGGACAGACCATGAGGGCAGTGAGACTGTCCTGGTGGCTTCAGGCTCCTCTGTTTCCTGACATGACATTATAAGGCTGGTATTTGGCAAGATGTTTGGCAGTATGTCCCCTGTAGCTCATGAAAAGGCTTTGTACAAGGGGACAGCGTAGGCTGCCTTGCAGAGAGGCTGCCTTCCCACAACACCAATTAAGTATAATCTCAGCGACTCAGCTGTCTTTTTCTGGGTCTGGAGCTGTTTAGCCCACTCAGAAGAATTTTGTGCTCTTGCAGAGCTCTTGCTCCACCAGAGCCTGGTGGAGCTGAACATAGTCCTTGTTTTTTCTGTCTCACACAGAGCTGAGATCACCAAGCTTACATTTAGCTACTCTTATATTTAGCATTTCCTCCTGCAAAATCACCACCCCTTGCTCCTCCAGGATAGTGGCTCCCCCCATATAAACGTATTTACAAAAGGAAGGGGGAGAAGATCTGAGCAAGAAAATAGACTAAGTAACATTCCCTTTTTCTCGATGCAGCTAAACAGGGTCAGCATTACTGCACACTCCTTTCTCCTTCTGAGCAAAAGGAAATAAAATCGAAAGGCCCATCATTACAAAAGTCAGAACCAGCTTTCCTTGGGGGAGTGTCCTCAGAGGTCTGCACGCTCAGGCTAAGCACGATAGAGGCTGGAAGTAGAGATGTGCTCAGGGTCCCTCCCTTATGTTCTTTTCTTGTTCATTTGCATGTTTTTGTTGTTTGTTTGTTTGTTTTGTTGTTTGATTGGTTGGTTTTTTGTTTTTTTTTTTTTTCCCTGGTAAACCTTTCTCTGTAGTGCTAGATGTATTGAGGTGGAGTTGGAAGTTGGCCCAGAAGTTTGTTTTTATGATATCTTGATATATATTTGCTGTTCTCGGCACCTATGGTACATTACAGGTTTTCTACTCTTCAAGAAGGGGCAGATCCAGCCCAGAGGAATAACTCCAAGCTCAAGGAGAGGTGGACCAAACAGAGAAATAAATGAAGAGTAGCAATTAAAAAAACCCAGACCAACCCTATGTGCTGTTGTCAGCAGGTGGCACATTGATGCATGGGTGACCTGACTTGCAGGCTGGCCAGCTGCAGGGGTGGTGTCCATCCCTGGGTGAAACAGGACCTACCCATCCTCTGACCTCAAAGTCTGCATCCTGCCTGGCTGTGGCCCCTTGTCTGTGCAAAAGTGGGACCCCCAGCATGGCTGCAGAGCATCAGGCATGGCCCTGGGTCATGTGAGGATGTGGCTTATCTAAGCTTGAGTGACAAGAGGCAGCACTAACTAGAGGTAAGTATTAATGGAGGCATGGGCTGCAGGCATGACAATACCACCTACCCTGTCAGAGCGTAAAATAATCCCACTGGCGAGGAGCAGGGTGCTAAATCCTTGCAGTGGGTATTAAAAACATTCCAGGTCGGAGCCATCCCCTCCTGGTTAGGGCTTGGGTTTGCTTTTGAGCTGGTGGTCTTTTGTTGTGGACAGACCTCGCTCTTCTGAAGACAGTGCAAAAATACAATCACACTTCTGTCATGCCCTTAACTTGCCTGTGTGATTTTATGCTTTCTTTATGCTCGTTGATAGATTGCTCTAGTGGTTGTGTTGACACATATTTAATGGTATCCACTTGCAATTTCATTTAATATAAGTCTTTTCTCACTTTGAACTGCAGCATTTTCCCAAATGTGTCCTATGGTGGTTTGCATTTGCTTTATTATTAATTAAAAGTAAATGCCTTTCTTGAGAACATTTCATTGCCATGCAGATGAAGCCAGCACCTTCAAATGGATTTTCTTTCCACATTTTATTTCTTTAAATGTGTTGCCTCCTAAAGCCTGATGTATTAAGAATTTGAATAACTATTTTTGAAAGGTAGAATTCACCGATAAAGTTCAGATTCTTATCATCTCAATTTAACTACTTTGGCTTATTTAAATAGGGGGAAAAAAGCAACTTGCAATTCAACAAGAACAGCTTCTCCAGAGGTTTTTACTTATGTTAGCTTTGGACTGGGTTCAAACACTGTAAGGATGCCTTTATCCTGTCAGCACTTCCACGCTCCGAGTTCTCATACTGTATTTTCAGTCCATATGAGCCTGCTGAAGCAGTCCTTGTTGCCGCAGTTGTGTCCAGATACACAGAGCCAGTTCTACAGAGTAAGTTCACCTGGGGATGCTCGGGATTACCTGCAAGCCTCAGCTGTCTATCCTGTGCTTGGATTTCGATGCCAGATACTTAAGCAAAAATTCTTATGCCATGCTGTTTCAGAAAAAAAATCACCCCATTTGAATGCTTAGTCTTCAAAGATCTCTGAAATTCTCTTTTCCGGATGAATATTCCATGCCTTTATGTCTGCACCTACTTACCTTTTCTTGCTCTTATCTTTCAGATGGAGGCTGCTCCTCCTGTTGCCATTTTCCCTTCCCTTCCCTTCTTCTCTATATTGCCTATTTTTATGGACTGCTACTCTTATCCTGATCTATCAAACTAACAACCTGTTCACATTCACAGGTCCCTGTAAAACCTAATTTACCTACAACATCCAAAAAAGGAGATGCTATAAAATCACACATCTAAATTAAAGCTTTAGGTGCTTCCTTCATTTGGATTTTCCATATGCCTGTGTGCTCCAGTTTCATCTTTGAACTATTTTGTCTCTTGAGCTATGTCCTACTTTTTATGCTTTGTGAAAAGTTGAAAGGAATAACTTTTTCTGCCTTGGGAAAAGTGGAAAGGCATAAGTGATTAATAATAAACTTTTTAAAGCCATAACTGAACAGTATAGGTCCACTGATAAAAACCCTCTCTCATTTAACTCAGAAATTCTTGACCAGGAAAGGTGAGGGATAAGAGTGAAAGGATGTCTGGAGCTGAGATATAACAGTGACTCACCAGAACCTCCACTACCCATAGCCAGCAACCATCTCAGTGGGAGATGGGGATGTTGAAATGGGGCCTTGCTGCTGGTGATGCCAAGTGGTTCTGTGTCTGAGGAGACACTACAGACCCCCAGGATCCCTCTGTCCTTTCTGTACATTCTCCACTTATGAGCAATGGAGCCTGAAGGCTGATGGAGCCTGGGCATGGCTCCCCAGTTTGACACCAGTTTGCTCCAGGGCAAATGGGAGCAAGGAGCAGAATTGGGCTCCCCTCAGCTCAAGTACACATCACTGTGTAATCAATGACAAACTCCTCTCATTTTATGTGTAAGCCACAGGAGCAAAGGGAAAAATGGGAAAAAAGGAAAGAAAATTTTAAAAGGAAAATAGAGGACTTCCAGCTTATGCCTTATCCTGACAAAAGCAGGTGCAGCCAAGCTGCTCTCCCAGGCTGACATGAAGTACCTGTGCACAGCAGAGCCCAGCTGCAAAGGCCAGCAAGAGAGGGTTTGCCAGGAAGTCGTGGAGACAGTGGCGCTGCCCAGCCTGTAGTGTGAAACTACACACACTGTGGCCAAAGCCAGCACCAAGTGTTCCTGTCTGGCCTGGTTACAACAACTTTAGTAAAGGAAAGTTCAAAGGTGAAACCTCAACAACTAAAATTCATCTATCTCTAGCCATTGATTAGCTGATACCTAGCTCTCTGAGCAACCACAAACCCCAAAGATTTAGCTCTCAGTAACATGGAAAATCCCTGGTCTTAATTGAAAAACAGGACTGAAATCCTAGGAACAGTTAGCATGGTGTCTTGTAGCTTGTCTTTCCTTTCTGAACACAAGGGCCCCCTGTGCACAGGCATGCAGTGGTCACAGACAGGGGAAACAGACAGTGTCTGCTCATCTGCCCACCAAGGACTGCTTTTCCAGGCATTTTTAGCTGCTGTCCACACAGCCTTTGTTGTCTCATTCCCAGGCAGCTTCCAGAGCCAGCAGGCAGCTTGAAGAGGGTAAGGTAAAGCAGCAAGATGGTTCTGCGTGGGAGAGGGGAGGGTGGACAACCACTCTGCTGTCTGGGTGTTTACAAACAGAAAGGCTGGTTTAGAAATCCAAAATAGCTATGGAAACTTTTATTTCAGCTTACACTTAAAAAACCCCAGGCCTCTGAAGCTCAGGCTTTATTCTTAGTGAAGTTTCTTGCACAATCATTAAAAATGTGGGCTGTTTGTACTCTTGAGCAACAAACCTACTGTAATTACTTGTGCAAACTGAGTATATGTGAAGATTGCTTCACTTGGGGGGATCTGTGGCTCCACTCCAGCAGGGAGGAGATGAGCTGCCAGCCCTGCATGGTGCAGCAGGGATATGGGAGAAACACCACTGAATGCTGGAGAAGAGTCAGCAACACTGAAATATTTTTTTTTTTTTTTTTTTTTTTTTTTTTTTTTTTTTTCTGAGCTCAATATATTTCAACCAGCTTCAGGACCATTGCAGAAAAACCTTGTGAAACAGATCCCACCTTGCTGTTGTGTTTCTGCAGCCTTGGTCAGCATCTGATACATCACTCAGGTTTTATGCTCAGAGAAACTCAGGGAACTGCATAGCACCAACCACTAATTTTAATGACAGCTAACTTAACATGGCATGAACAAAGTTAATTATTTCATTTTCAAAAATCTACTGAGTTGGAATATGTTTTGAGGGAAATCTTGAGTGGATATCTTATAAACACATTCCCAACCTTCTGGGAAACTTCTGCCCAGTTCCTAAGGATAATGCCATATGTACTGTTTCTCCCATTTCTCCCTGGATCCACTACAAACATGAATAAGATACTTTCTTTGGACACTATCTGCAAAACATCATCCTACCAGTCTGACCTGTGCTTTCTTTCTCTGGCCACTACCCACTAACTCATTCCCATTGCCCTGTCCTGAGTGACACATGTACATCTTTTTGTCTTTTGTTTTAGGAGTGATCTCTGTGCTCCATTTATGTGCTCTCTTCCTCAGGCTTTTTTATTCTTCACTTCTTGCACCGGTCTCCATCCCTTCAGAGTTCATTCTTTAGTGGTCACAGACCACAGGCTGGAAGCAGAGACAGCTCTCTGATGCTCACCTTGTGAGTGATTTCCCTTGGATGTCCAGGACACCAGGGTTTTTTAAAAAGATTTTCTAGAAGTAGACCCAGGACTTGAAGTTTCAGGATTAGATCCCCTTTTGTGTATTTTCCATTATCACAACATATTTCTTGTCTATTATTCTGTAATTATCTCTAACCAACTGAATTCCAAACATTCAAGCTTGAGAGAATACCTATTAGGATTCAGTATGAAAGGATTATGGTAGCTTTATAACCACACTGAGTATGTAAAGCATCTGGAATCTCGAGTACCTCAGTGCTCAGGGCTTTGGCTTTTATTCTATCAATTAGTGGAGATTAACTGTGCTGAGATGACTTGCATTTCCTCCTCCTTGTGTAACAAGGACTGTTGGATCCCAACAGGTCTTCTTTTTGTGAGTAGACGTGTCTGGTCATCACACACAGAAGCTATTATTTTATAGATCTATATTGATTGGTTTTGTTGTTGTTTTTTAACTTCATCTTGCAAGAAGTTTGGGACATGATAGTTCGCTTTGCTGCAGCCAGCCATGACTTCTAGAGGTATATCTGCATTTCCACAAAGGTGGTAAATAATTTTTCTGTGGAGGTGACTGTCTTCTCTTCACAGAGTATCTTATTTAAATACATTCCTTAGCACCTGTGTAGCCAGCTCACCATGGCAGAGCTCAGAGTAAGGTCCCAGAGCTAAGACTTTCTCATGCTGGCAAATCTGCAACCTCCTCTTTGGGTGCAGGGACACATTCTCTGAGCTGTGGTTGCTGCAGAAGGTTGCACTGTCCCTCTGTTCTGTTGACACTAGGACTCAAAATGGATAAAAGAAAAACCAAGGATTTTTAGCTGTATTTCCAAATCTTGAAAAACCTGGCATTACAGAGCAACTTTCATTGTGGCATTACTGTAAGGGGGAACTATAACATCATATTTCTTGGCAAGAATTGTTTTCATTTCCTTTCACACCCTGGCACCTGATTTAGCCAATGCATTTTAAGATGCATTGAGCAGAACAGACATTCCCATCTCAATTCCCACCCAGATTCCTGGGACTGGACAGGGCCTTGCTGGCAGGTGACAGACATCTTGACACCTAGAGAGTGTTTCTGTGCCTTCATTTTTCATTGCTGCTGCCAGGCACATCCTCTAACTTTGAAAGAAAAAGTCAGCCTGGTACGCCTTCCTGAATTTTGCTCCCTGGGTTTCATTGTAGGAGGTCTGGAGGTGTCACAGCTCCAGAGGTGGCTGCACAGCATTGGAAACCCATTGCAAAGACCAAGAAACATCCAGGTGTACATCCATGTCAAATAAGGCATCCTAAAATTTGTTTCAGAAAACAACTGCAGACTGTATAGTGCAATGCACACTATTGTCTTTTGAAGTTAGGGTAGTAAAGAGTGAGAAAAGGAAAACAAAAAACAAGCAAAAAAACAAGTAAACAAAAAGCCAAAAAGCCTGGCTACACAGCAGCTTTTCTGAAGTGGTTAGTTCAGTCCAGCCCTAAGTCATTGCTATTTTTTTTCTGTAGGATTTTAAAACTGGAGTTCTTCACACGCCTCGCATAATATGCTGCTAATGACTTCTGTAAAATTCTTTGTCAAATGAGTTAAAAAAGGATCCTGGTGCCTCACTGTTCCCATTTTCATGATTTTACAGGCATGGCCTCCCTCAGCAGTGAGGTCTTCTCTGGCTTTTATCATCCAAGATTACCCTGGTGCTGATGACTTAACAAGATCTGACAAGATCACAGCACAGGGCAGGATACCTGCAGGTAAAACAAAGGTCGCTTTGGAGTAATTTTCTCACAGTCTGGAGCACATAAATGTTCAGCTCTTAGATGTCTTTCAGTGGCAAGGGGAGCCTGGTAGCCCAATAAACACAGTTGTGCCTGTTGGAGGTGTACCTGTATCTCCTCCATGGTCTGTAGAACATCACCAGCACAAGCCCTGTGTGCAAATGGGTTCGTGGCTGAGATAATTTAGCAACCAGCTGTCAGATGCAGGAGAAGCAAGCACAAAACCAAGTCCTTCTTGTAATCCAAAAGGCAGTGAGAGGTTATCCCAGCCTCTTTTAAACAGCAGGGTCCACTGCGTGTCCCCTCACTGACCCTGTGAGGGGAAAGTTTCTCATACTGCTGGCAAGATTGTTTCCCTCCCTGCCTGACTTGTCCCCGCCAGAGCTATCCAGGGCTAATGCACTGTGGTTGGATCATGCATATCCAGAGGAGGACTTGGTCTCCATTATGGACTTCTGTATATGTACAGTCTGATTTTACACTGCTTGGTCTCATTTACATTCCCTCACAGAATTCACACCTCCATGAGCTCATCTTTATGAATGTCCTCTATAGCTAATGTCCACTTTACCTCAGTCCCTAGGTAAGGCTATGACATAGGTCACATCTTCTTATGGTCACCTTTAGGTCAGATGTCTGCTTATATTGCAGGGGGATTGTACCAGATGACCTTCAAAGCTCCCTTCCAACACAAACCACCCTATAATTCTGTGATATGATGAAATATCATATAATTTTCTCTCCCAGCTATTGCATCTGTGTTTGCACAATGAAAAATGCATTTAAATAACAACAAAAAAGGCAAAAATCACCCAGTTAACGCTCAGTCTAGGTAATGTAAGTCCCTTTTCCTTCCCTTGCTGGGAGCACTAGGAAGGCAGAGGTGTAGCACTTATGTTACCAAGTCCTTTACAGAGCACCCAATTACCATTCTTTCTACCCCCAGCATGCCTTGCCTCTCTTTTAGAGAACAAACTATTTTGGGTCTGTTTTGAGCTGGTTTGGGCCAGTGTGACACAGCCAAGCAAACAGCACAAATGCTCACAAGCATAATATGGTTTTTTTTCAGGAGCTTTTTCTATGATTTCCCATAAATCTTGGCTGTGATTTTCCGAGCTCTTCCTTTCCACTGAAGATTTGTCATGCACAGATGCAGACTGTGAATTTGCAAGACCTATTTTCTTGTGACAAAATCCGAATGCAGGTAAGCCATGTTCTCTAGTGCCCAGTCACAGGACGAACAACAGCACTGTAACAACTGGGACCCATCTGAGATGCACCCCTGGGTGTGTGTTTGGGCAGGCCTTCAAGAGAGGAATGTTTGCATCATAGGCAGGGGACAGCCCTCAGCAGAAACTCTGGACCCAGTGGTGCTGGTGGGGGAAGAAAGCCTTCCTGAAATGTGAATCAGCCACCAGGAGCATGACAACCAGTCTAACCGTGACCAGAGGGGTTACTGGGCTTTGCAGAGCCATCAAGCCTGTTGGAGTGGGGCTGTGGGTGTGCTCTTGTGCAGCAGAGTTGCCTGCAGTCTGGCAAAAATTCTGTGGTGGAGTTCTGAAAGAAAGACATTAAGATGGTTGCTGCAGAATGCTTTACCTACATCACCTTTCCTACCACTTTCTGTAATGCAGAGAAGTGAGACTTCCTCCTGTGACTGATTATATTATTTTTTATTAGAACCTCTTGGGCACT
Source organism: Erpornis zantholeuca (assembly GCA_013400515.1). Lineage (NCBI taxonomy): Eukaryota > Metazoa > Chordata > Aves > Passeriformes > Timaliidae > Erpornis > Erpornis zantholeuca. The sequence goes on from VZTN01032678.1 coordinate 277,853, forward strand.
GGCAGTTTGAGCACCCCATCCCAGGGCTTTAGGAGGTGTGCAAGCACTGTGGAGGCGGTCCCTGCCCCGAGCAGCCCATGCTATAAAACAGAATAATGGGCAGATAAAACAAGGAGATTGGGAGGCAGAGAAACCAGTGGGACAGGTTTGGGAGGCACGTCAGCCACTAATGTCAGCTCACCAGTGTAATTTTAGGGGAGATGTGCTGGTAGAGGTGAGATTTGAGAGAGGTTAGCTTTGGGCTGTTTCTAGTGAGGGTTCCTCACTACCCAGGAGACAACAAGAACTTGCTGGCAGAAAATGTGCTTGGGCTTTGCTATGTGATGAGGGAGTTGGCAGCAGTGACATCTGAGAGATGAGATGCTCTAAAGGCCTTGGAAGACAAGACAAGTAGATACCAGCAAGTTCCCATGCAGTGCCCTGACTGATAGGTCTTTTTTCACTCTGAGGATCCAGAGTGTCTGACTCTGGCAATCTGCAGGGCCATAATATTGACCGCAGTTTCCCCCTCCCCCTCCCCTTTAATTTTCCTTCCTTCCTTTGTGCAAATAAAGAAAATGCATTGGGAATTCTTTTGAAGACAGCATGGTTGGGGTTTGCACTGGAATTTCATAAGGAAGCTTACAAGACATTATAAGATGTCTTTAGAAAAAGACTCTTTGAACCTTTTATCTTAATGTATTTACCTCTAGAATACACAGACTTTGCATTCAAGAAAAGCACTTTACAGGGAGAAAATTAAATACATAATGACTTTCAGGAGACCAGCAGACTATATCCTGAGAAATTTTACTGTGGATTAGCACTAGGGAAATTAAACCACTGACATACTCTTGACCTTGACTTTGGCATTTCTGTTCCATGACATAAAGCAATTGAGCTAGTAGGAATATTTTATTATTGTCCCCTATAAATAAACTAGGAGCAGGATGCTGTAGATCCGTATCACTCATAATGGTGTAGTTGGTAGAAAATTCTGTTTCAATATTTCTCTTCAATTAAAAGGGCTCATATTGCCTTAGGTGAGTGTGATAAAAATAATCACATAATAACAGGTTATTGTGCAATGGACTGTAAAACCATCAGACAACAGTGCAAGCTTTTTTTTTTTTTTTTAAGTGAAAACCAACTGAATAAAGTGCCTGAAGTAATTTCTGTAATTTTTCTGGTGTTCCTCTGGTTACTTTCTAGTACATGCTGAAGACATGCTGTAACTTCTGTTAGCAAAGTACTGTTGACTTACATGAAATGAAGAAAATTATTATGTGCAATTGGATGAATCACCTTAGTTAGGAAGGCAGGAAACTTCAAATACAATGTATTCCTCTAACAACATACATTGAAAGGAAATAGTGAACACCAAGCTGTGTTTCATGCAGAAGTTGGCTGCTGAGAGGGCTGGTGGTTTCCTTAGGCGATGTGACAGCACTAGCATGGTCTTGGTTAAACATTTATTGAACTAATGAAGCTGTGTCTAGAAAAGGGGAGAATGCATTAGGCTGGGCTAAGGCACTTTTATCCAAGGTGCATCCAAGGCCACAGAAGTACAGCACACTTGGTTAAACCTATTTCACCAAAGCCCAATCAAAGTGCAGAGCAGATGTTGGCATTAGGCATTTTTGAGATCTTCTGCAGCTTTTGAGAACTGCAGCTCCCAGATGAGGATGTTTAGTGCTTTTTACAACAGTGTTTTGGAGAGCAAATGGACAAGTGTGTACTCTGACAGCCAGATAATTAAATACAAAATATTCTCTTAAATTTATGGCTTCAGGGGTTTTCTTGATAGATGCAGGTTTACACATAAAATTAAATAACTTAAAAAGCATACTGCTGTAGAGTTGTACAGCCCACCTTTTGGTTACCTATGGATATTTCACCTGTACTTACCAGCAGTGACATTAGTGCTATAGGGTTTCTTTGTCTTTTTATTGTCATGCTATCCCTTTAGCCTAGAGCCAGATATGATGACTGAAATTATAGGAAATAATTGCCAAGGCAGGTCAAGGATGAGGTCATCTCCCTTACTTTGTCTTTGTCAGGAATATTGTGTCCAGAACTGCTGGGAAATAAAAGGAGCTCAACGAGGTGATCCCTCCAGGACACCAATCCCCCAAAAAACCTTGTAGTCATGCAACATTGCCTGAAGTAAATGTAGAATTACAACAGAAAAGAAATCTACTGGTTTGCAATTGCACAGAATACTACAATAATAATAAAAATTTGCCATGGAATTAATTACAGGTTAAAGTTCTGAGCTAATTTGCGCCTCATAAAATAATGAAAAGGGCACTGAGGCAACAGATCTGTCTCTTCTGAGTCACTACTTCAGGTATTACATATCTGAATATTGTGAATCAGAAATTACATTGGGATGTAGGTCTTTAGCAAAACTGGTGTTCCAGTGTCTCTAGCTGCTATCCTGCCAGACTCACTCTTTTCTGTTGGAACACGTTTTGTGAGGTATTGCTCTAACATTTGTGCAACCAGTTCCTATGCAAAATCTTGACTTATAAATAAAACATGTAATATATACATGTGTGCGTGCATGTGTGGACCCACATGCATTCATGTAGATTTTGCTGCTTTATGAATTCCTAAATGCTTTTAGAAACAGACTACTTCGCTTTGGTGGCAAATGCTGCAGGCAGACAACTCTATGATGAAAGAGAGGAGTGATTCCTACAGCTCTGTGTTGCAATCTGTGCAGGCACAGTTCCTGCTTGCTGAAGGGGTTGATTGCACAGAGGCTCCCTGAGTGCAAGCAAGGAGACAGACGGCATACCAGCCGTGTCCTATCAACTGATCCCTGCCATAATTGAATCTTCTTTTTCCTCCCCACTGTTTATGACACGTTTTATTTTGCTGCTAATGTTTCTCACCTGATGTTCAGAGTCACTCCTGTGGCAGCATCACAGCACCCAACCCCTGATCCTTGCCACGTGTCTGTCAGCAGCCAAGCCAGCTGTGCCAGATGGCTTAGAGCTAATGGAGAGACTGGTTCCATGATGGCTAGCTCCCATGGTGGATGAATAGAGTCGATAGCTCTCACTGTTAGCTAAGATGCAAAATTCTGTGTTTAGTCCATCTCCCACTGGGTGCTCAGCTCTCTACACTGAATTGATTTTCCCTGATACATTCTGTCTTATCTGAACTTTTATAAATTGTTTTCTAGTGCCAGACTTGCTTTGCTTTCAGTGGATATGCTTGCCCTTTCTAGTGCAGAATCCTCTTTGGACAGATGGTGACTGTGAAAATCCCCAGTCTCTCCATGAAAAGAGACCGTGAGAGCAAACTTGCCTGTACAGCAAAGTGGTCCCATAAATAGCAGGCTTATTTGGTAAAGGGTGGTTTTGTTAGGCAGGGAAGGGAGAGACATTTCATGGTAATTTTGTATCACTAGATATTTAAGTTCAGAAATATCTTTATCCACTTTGGGAATGCAAAACTTCCTGTTTTGACTTGCACTCTAAATATATATAATTTTTAAATTACAGGTTTACGTCAAGAGAACAATTTAGTCAAGTATTACTTTCTTTGGAGAATACATCCTTGTTGTTACTCATAAATTAGGGCATGCATTCAGGCATAAAGTATGTACGGATACATTAATCAAAACCCATGATCCACATTATGGGTTTTCTGCTGGAAACAGCTTTTTGGACACGGGGGCAATTGATACAAAGCTGGCAAAATGAATGATGAAGGGAGTCTGATTGGAGGTGAAGGGGCTTACTGGTCAGGAAGGACAAGAGGACGTGTTAGAGATTTTGGAAGATCAAGATCGTGCCTTGGTGTAGCTTGTCTGCACTTCAGATCTCAGGTGGCCTGTGTTCAGGGTGTGCTTTTCTTTCCATCTCCCTCTGCTCAGACAATCTGGTAACTTCACAGGGTGCAGCAAAGTCAACCAAGGTTCAGCTTAGTTTAGCCAACCCAACAACCGAAAACTAGAAATTTTTCCTTCAGTTCTTCAGTTTCTTCACTCTGTGTGTGAGTGTTGCTCTAAACCCTGGATTGCAAAGAACCCAGTAGAAAGATACCCCACATTGTGGATGTCCTTGTTAAGGAAACTTCCCTTCCTGGAGGAGCCCAGCTTGAGCTGTTATTTTGTTATTTAGTTATTGCACCAAGATTAAATTATTATTTTAAGGACTGAGACATCTCGAGGTTCTGTTATGGGAAAGCTGGGGTTGAGCCAGTAGGGAAACCTGGTCTCACTGTGTGAATATGGTGTGTGTCACTGTGAAGGGCACTCAATCCCACCTTAGGCAGTGTGAGTGTGACTGCCAGAGTGGCTCCTGGATGGTTGGAGATGGAGGTTTCCTTGGCATTCCAACTAGATGTATTGCAGATAACATTGTAAGTGGTTTACCCACTAGGGACAGTGCCTTGGGCATTTCTCCAGCCTGCATTTCTTTCAAAGGGTAGAAGTTTGCTACCTGATCTCTAGACAAGGACAGGGCAGTTCAGGGATGAAAGGCTGCTGGGATTTTGTTCAAGGAGCAGCCTGCTGCAGTAAGAGTGGGAAATGAACAAGTGGAGTAAGCTGTACTCCAGTTCACACTTATGAGAGTTGCAGGAAGGGTTGTAGGTAGCCCAGACCATTCTTATGGTGATTTTTTCCAAAAATTCAGCTGTCAGGAAGAGATCCAAAACTTTGATCCAAGATTCTTCTAAGCCAAAAGCTTGGACAGACTTGTTTCATGGGGAGTTTACCCCAACAGCTCTAATGTACAATCATGAGAAGATTGTTCCTCTAAAAACAATTTTTCACATGCATTTTCTGGTGGCTGCTGAAATTCCTGAGGTTTATAGTGATCCATGAGCAACTTTGTCATAAAATGCAAGCACAGTGTTTGATTCTATTAAAAGAATCATCATATGTTAAATACCATAATTACATACTCTTCTGAATACTGAATAGGGCTTATCTGTACGCAATGCAAAATATCATGCTTGAAAAAATGTGTGTTTTTCTCCCGTGTGAATTGCCATCATAAAAGCTGAACGTGTCCCAAGGAATATTTGTGGGCACCAGTACCACACCCAGAAGCAAAAGGCCAATGCTAAGGCCTTGAATGCAACCTCTGCCTTCCTCTGGGGCTGGGAATGGGAGTCAGATTATGCCACTTTGGAAGGATAATTCTGCTAAGCTTTGAACTGCTTGGTACACGTCCTCCCGTGGAAGATAGCTGATAACTTATACAAATACTCTGCTTGTGTCGTTCTGCTGCAGCAGCCTTGTGGAAGGAAGATGGTTAATTTGTACATTCTGCTTCCACTTAGGGCATTTTATGAGATAAAAATATGAGAAACAGCCATTGCCATTGCCCCACCCCCCAGAGCTGCATTTGGTGTGGCACAGGCAGATGTGTTTTGGTGTCACATTGGCTGACGTCACACATGTAAGTTTTTGATGGAATCTGTGTGTTCCACGTGACAAACTCAAATGCTTACATCCACTGTGTGCATGCTTAACTCTCAGCCTTTCCCTAATTTTAGAGTAATCTCCATTGCTCTGTGAAGTACATCCTACACAAACCTGCCCCAAGGAATATTTGATTCCCAGTACAGAGGATAACAACATCTGTTTATGACCACTGTGGTAAAGAGAAATTGCCATAAGAGCTTGGCAATGAGTTTTGAGTTTTCCCCATCAAGCTGATTCAGCAAAGCTAAAATGAAATGGCCTGTCAGAGCATGCCAAAGGGAGCCATTTACTGCTCAGAGAGCTCGCAAAGCATCTCTTTGTTTGTTTTCCCCAATATCTCAACCCCAAAACTTTCAGGAATATTATAAACAACGCCTCATTATGTTTATGTAAAAGAAATTGAAATTACTGCACATGGCTATCAGTCACTGGGCAGGATTCAGCCCAGAATGGTTCTGGCTAAGGAAACCTTTGCAATGAATGTACCCACCCTCTTGCTCCACAGTGCTGTGAAATCTCTGAACCAGGGTCAGTGTATCACTGGTAACACAGGATGTGCCGAGGCCCTGCTGAGCCCACCCATGTCGCAGCAGTCTCACAACATCCCCCAGCTTCCTCCACTTACTTAATCTTTCTCATATCATTATATATCCCCTTTGGAGCCAAGTTCCAAAAACAGTGCCCATCCTTTTCCTTTTCATATTGGTGATGTTCTTTTGTCCAGCACATACACACATGCACATATACACACACACAAACTAGTTCCAGCTGTTGTAAATTATAGCACAGAAAATGCTTTTTTCTTTAAAAAAAAAAAAGTGAATGGAAGATCAGCATACAATCCAGATAGTGAGGGAGCAAATGTTTATCATTAGTGACTAGATCTTTCTCATGTTTACCTGCATACTTGTGTTCCTTAGCTGGTTCCTTGCTTGGGTTGGACTGGAACGCTTGCTGGTCAATTTTAAGAGCCTTTACCTTCCATGAGGGCAATTTTGTTGCTCTTTTTTGTTTGAATATTGCACTTTATGAATTCTCATCTCACTGCAAAGAATACTTATGTCCACATCTTTGGCCTGAATTTTGGGTTAGCTCAGTAACCTTCATACAAGCATGGCTTTATTAAAGGCCGTCACTGAAGCCTCCCACCGAGTCTCAAAGGAAGGCATAAGTGTTGCTAAAAGGTTGTCTGAGACTTCTGCTGTCCTAATTATTTTTCCTTGGGACATATTCAGGTTTGTATTAAGATATTTCATATGTAGGACCAATATATTTCTTTCCTTTAAGTATGTTTTCTTTAAGTTACTCTAGAGGTCAAAGAAATGTCCTTCCTAGAGCATCCCAAAAGATTACAGTGGACAGAGAAAACAAATGCATTCTTATCTTGTTGGACTGTTCCACTCCTGCATGATGGGAAGTTTTCTGATATGTTTGAAATTTGTTATGGATTTCTGCAACTAATAATAAGTAGCCTAATGTTGAATAGCGGATAGGATAGAAGCAGACCTGGTACAGATCTACCAGAGAGGAAAATATGTCATTAACAAAGTATGAAATCCATGCCTAATGAGAGGTGTTTGCATTTCTCCCATTATTGGTCCCCAGCCTTCAAACGTGTATTTTGGTCACTGAAGTATCTCATCTGACAGGCTGATTTGTGCTGCTGCTCAGGCAATATAACGAACAGCAAAGCAAAGCCAAGCACTAGGAATATATTAGAACTGTTGCCAAAATGTGCTGAGAAAAGCCTGCTAAAATTAACAAGTGCGTCTTTTTCCTTGAAAATATTGTCTGTCCTGGAAATGAAGTTCAAGACAGTCATGTTTAAACCCATAGGCTCGGGCCAATTTCTAATCTTGTTTACACGGATGTAATTGACATCAGAAGTTGGCTCGCAGTGTGCTTGCACTACACCTCAGTGCCATTAGCAGTAACTGCAGTAGAAGTAAGGGCAATTTTTGGGTATGTTCTACTTTGCGTCATATATCCATGACAATGTCACTTAGCAAATGAGACATTTCTGTTATCTCCTGCAGAAAATGTATAGATCAAATTAAGCCCCAGCCAGAGAGAAACTAACAGACCTCACAGATGAGTTTTAAAGTATTCCATTGGCTGAAGTTTTCCTTTCCAAGGAACATTGCTATGTCTGTAAGTAATTTCTGCTTCAACCACGAAGAATACATTGGTGCACAGAAAATTTCTTTCAGGAATGTCTACTTAACCTAGCAATTTAAAACTGCTCTGAGTGTGGGAACAGTAAATAACCTTGGTTTCTGCTTTTCTGAGTCTGTTACAGAAAAGCTCCATGATCTGTTAACTCCTTAGTCTGTGCATAACTCATTTTGTGGAGACAAGACTGAGGCCTTCAAATGTCTTCTGCCAGTGCTGTATTCCCAGCCTGGTATCAAAGGCCAGACAAAAAATGCACTCAGGCAGCACATGCCAAAGAGTCCCAGTCTGATTGTACACAAACTGTCAGGAGTTTTTTGATGATATTTCAAATAAACATTCTGTGACTTAAAAAAAATACATAATGGATGAGGCTAAAGACCATATAACCTGGGAAACCAGACTTTTTCAAATATCACCCAATTTTCTGTACATTTTTTGTCCCTGCCAACTCACTGTTAGGCATCTGGCAACATCTCCAGCAGTACTGCAAGACAGTAAGTACAAGGTCCTATTGAGGCAAAAAATAATTTAAGTCTTTTCTAGCCTTAACAATTCTATGATTCTATGATTCTATGCTCTCCACATTTTCATGTATTTAAGTGCTCATGCATATTTATGTATGTTAGGAAGATTGAGATTGGATATTCGGAAAAATTTCTTCACGGGAAGCACTATCAAGCACTGGCACAGGCTGCCCAGGGAAATGGTGGAGTGACCATCCTTGGAGGTATTTAAAAACTGTGCATTCATGACATTTAGGGACATGGTTTAGTGGTAGACTGGGCAGGGCTGGGTTAACAGTTGGACTCAACAATCTCAGGGGTGTTTTCTGAACTAAACTATTCCATGATCCATCATTCACTGATGGGCCCAGGACAGAGTGTCACTGCTGATTCACTGGCAGAGCTTCACCCCGTTCTTGCTCACCGGTTTTCATGGTTTGTCTGAGCCAAATGCCAAACATATTTGGCTCTGTTTTGCTGTGAGGTCTGATGAGCTCACAGAAAGGAAAATCCCCTCAAGACATTGCAATAGAAATTAACCAAAAGACTTCCTCTTGGGGAAATGCCCTAGCAGGCATGAATCAAATGTCAACAACATGTAGATTACAAAAGTCCTTCCAATCTGGTGCCATATATGGATCATAACCAACAGGATGATCCCAATCTGGATCAAAATCAGCATAGGCAAGGAAAAAGGCTTTCTAGAGCTGAATGTGAAAGTGCATGTTGGCAGATATGAGTTTTCAGCCTTCCCTTTACATCCACACATTGTGTGCTGGTTGTGGGTTCATTTAATTTCATTTGGGGTTTTTTAGTTCATTTCACATGCAAAGTTCTCATGTGGAAATATCCATGCTTTCCCCTGTCTCTGCTCAGCCATGAGATGGTCATCCTGTTATCTGCCAGGAGTCATCAACCTGACAAATCTTAACCTAGTGGTGATCAAACCTGCCAAGTCTCCTGTTTGCACTGCGTCAGCACAGCATATCTGGGCATGAAGTCTTCAGCTGCTTGGAAATTTTGGCTAGCAGCAATTAGCATGAGCTACTGTAAACTCAAGCACGAACATTATTTTCTCTCTCTGCTGGTTATGAGTTCATGTGTATGATCCTGGTGCAGGGACCCCAAGCCCCAGCTGAGGACTCTGGTAAATACTGTTCCATTTGCACAGTTAACTTTCTATGCATCTCTGTGTGAACTTCCTCAGGAGCAAGCTTTAGCAGAACAAACTCACAAAGCTTCTCATAGCCCATCACGGCCTCCGCACTCCTTCTTTTTTTGAAGGTGCACTCCAATGACCTAACAAGCATACTGAGCCATAGGTAGTCAAAATAAGCATGCACACACACACTCACAACTGCTTTTTCTCCTGAGGGGAAGGATGAAAGATGCTGACTAGCACTGATCCCTATCAATTTTTGCCTTTTTATCTTTTACGTATTCTCTGTATTTTTAATACATATATTTGCAGCTCTGTAGCCTATTACTGCATTCATAGCTAGTCTTCTCAGTACTTTTCCCTGCTCTGATAGGCAGAAAGACAAAATATATTCCAAAGCTCCTATCCTATTTTGGTTCTCCTTAGAAACCAAGGCTGAAAAACAGCTCTTTGAGACACATTTTCATCAACAAGTTCAGTTTCCATCTGAAGGGGGAAGACTTAGAAGGGGCTTGGATGGTGAGGGAATTGCATCACTACTTGTGCTCCTAATTGGTGCTTTTTGTCAATTATGCTAGTTTACTAAACTTATAAAAACTGTATTCACCTTGTGAGGGTGGGCTTTGTGGACATTTTCCACACCTGCCCTTGGAGGCCTCCAAATAAGCACCAGCTTTTATATTACCTCCTATCCTAATAGGTCTCAAAAGTGTGTGTTTTTTCATTTCTAGGCTGAAGAAGGCATCAGCATGTGGCAAAGTTTGGTGTCACGGCACAGCACAGGCAAGCCCAGCATACAGCCCCTGGGGTGGGGAGGGAGTACAGCAGCCATGAAAAGCAGAATCCAGCAAAATATAGCAGCCCTTCTCACAGTCTGTGGTTCTGGATAGGGACTCGAGGAATGTCCTGTTTGTGACATGGAGTGAAAGCAACCTGTTGGTCTGTACATACAGCCAAGTGCCTTGTGCAAGCCACGCATGTTACCAAGAGAGACCTCGCTGTGTCCCACGAGAATGGCCTGAGCCACAGTCCCATGTGGGCTAAATGGGAGGATCTGGGATTCAGCACCTGGCTCAGCAGCTGAGCAGCATGGGAACACTGCTGGGAAAGGGCAGTACTAAAGGTAGGTGGAAACATGGCACAGAAAAAGGCTGGTGGCACCAGTGGGGCATTGGGAGAACGGGTTTTGTGAGAATATTTTTATGGGGAAATCCAACAACTCTGAGAGACAGTATGGTGAATAGAGAAAACAGAACTCAGACAAAACTTGTGAGAGCAGAACGTAACCTTCTCATGTGCTTGTGGTCTGAGGAAAGAGAAGGAACGACTGTGTGCAGTGCCTGCAGGAGATGAGGTACATAAGCATCATGCAAGCACCAACACTGCCATGAATAAGCCAGAGCTTTAAAAAATGTATCTCCTGACTGCAGGAGGTACTGTGATGCTGTATTTAAAAGCCCCACCTGCTGATGTCCACAAACATCCACGAGGATGGAAGAGAGCCTAGGGAAAATGGAAATCAGCTCTCCATAACCTGTGCAGATATCTCCTGGATTAAAGGTCTGGAGTTTATCAGGGTAAACATCCTCCTTTCTCCACCAGGGACAAATAGCACTTCCTCTCCCTTTGGTAGGGAGGACCTGCAGTGCCCTGTAGCCCTGTGTGAGGCCCCAGCTGAGCACACAGCTGTGCACAAGCCTGCCACTGGCTCCAGCCATGAACATCGCCCAGCATTTCCCCCCAGTGTTAATTACTGTGAGATGTGCATCATCCAGTCACAAACAGAGAGCATATATCTACACCTATCCTGGTCTGCTGTTGAATACTTAGCAGCATTATACAGCTCCTATGGCCATCACCCAACCCAAATGACCTCCAAATTCTCAACCATGCAGAAATGTTTGGCTATTCACCTCCTCTGGTCAAATGTCTCTCAGCAAAAACATTGTAACTTTGCAATGCAAAACAAGGTCATGATTGTCAAAGTGACAGAAGTTTGAAGTTAAGGTGTTACTTCTATCTGTGTCTCACAGTGCTGAGCCTGAATTTAAAGCAGCAATGTGCATTATGCAGTTAGCATTAGAAAATCATGAGATCTTTCCAGAATTTTGGACATCTGTTCATTTTGTTGGAGATCTATCCTAGAGTCCTCTATTTTGTTGTTTGTTTTCTTTTTCTTTGCAGACCCAGATCTCAGATTTAAAATCAAATGCTGTTTTTAATCAATTATTGAATGATGGTTTTTACATTCTCACAGAATGAGCTGTTAGCCCATGCAATTCAATAAAGGATGGTCCTCTGCAGAAGTAGCAACCCTGCTTCTGAAAGTTGCCAATACCCCACCTTTAATACTGCCATATTTCCCTGGATATAGTATGATCAAAATCTAGGGGATTAATACTTTCTTTATGGCATCAGTGCCTTCCATTTCTGTTAAAAATTGCAGTATCTTGTTCTGCCACTTTTTGTAAAATAATTATCTTCTACAGAAATTTCTGGTGTTGAGGCAGCAGCAAGCCACAACATTGAATTTGTTATGATCTAGTTGGTAGGGATTTCATATTTAGCATGTCTTTATTTGTGTTGTCTGGGATACTGTGAAAAATACCTGGCATTAAATTATCCTCTATTTCTTACAGTCTTCCTTCTTCTCTCCTTCTCCCCAATAGCATGGTGCAAGGCCTGTCACTACAGTAATGGGACACTGAAGTAAAAAAAAATCTATCAAGGATTTGGCCAGATGGCATACTTCTGTTTTTAAATCCAAATGTGAATTGGGATTAAATTTAAAATTAAATGAATTATTTTGAAATGGAGATTAGAGAGGGAAGATCAGAAAAGTCAAATCTTTTTGTTCTGATGCTATTAAAATAAAACAGCATTTTTCTTTCAAAAACTCATTTTGAAAGCCAGCAAAATTATTTTTAATAAAGGTCTTATCTCATGAAAAAGCAAATGAAATGTCTCATATTGGGTCAAGTAAAATGCTTGTTTGAACAAAGCTGGGGGAGTTTTTTGAGCATATATTTTTTGCAATTATATCAACTCTGCAATTATTTAAATTGAAATAATCCTGCTCTGATCTATAAAACTATAGACCAAGACTAATTTCTTTAATACTCACTCACTTTGGAATACTATAAAAATATCTGGACTAGTACCCAAAAATTTGATTAATATCAGAGCGTAAAATGCAGTTTGATGCACTCTAACTGAGGCAATGAAAAGGTAGTTATAATTAAATCCTTCCTTTGAGCAACATTTTCTTTCTATGGAATACTTTTTAAAAACAGGAAGATAGACAAGAAACAGGAACTGGAAATTTTTACATCTCATGCATGACTGATTGTTTAAAAAAGGCATAATTCTGTTCATTGTTCGGAGAACTGATGAAAACCTTCCTTTATTGTTTCAAACAATCTCTACTCCATGGCCATAACTCAAGTGATGTACCTTGTTGCTGTCGACACAGTGGTAAGAGGTGTGCTGGGATCCCCAGGGTTGCAGGTTGGTAGAAGACATAGGCTGGTACTGGGCACAAATGCCATGCAACTGTGGCAGCATGACCCAAGGGGTGATCCTTGCAGTTTGGCCTCAGGTTCAGGCCATTACAACAAAGGAAAACTCCATTCTCAGAAGCATCAGAAGGTAAAGATCTTTTATTCATGCAAAGGCAAAAGCAAAAAGCCAAGAGATCTCTTTGTTAAAAGAACACAGTGCTCATATACAGCATTGTGAGAAACAGTGCAAGGTACAGTTAATATTGGTTAAAAGAACAATACCCCTTGAAGAGATCTAACAAAACATCTCTTCAAAACATCAGTAACAAACATCAAGTGCAAGTTATTTTCCAAGAATGTTTATCTTTCTTTCTGTCTGGGAAAATTATCTTTCTCACAGGCTCTCTCTCTTTGACCTTGATGCTGCTGGGCAGCATTCTCTCTCACAGACACAGAAATGCCTGAAAAACCCTTCATGAGCAGAAAATCAGTGTCCATAGGTGACCACAGGTGGAGATTAAGATGACTCAGAGTAAAGACTGAGGGATGTGCCAAGGTCCTGTCCCATTTCCTGCCACTGATTGCAGGTGACATCTCTTGGCCCAACTCCAGCTCCAGCAGGACAATTTTGTGCTCCATTTCAGTGAGGCACACCTGGCCAAGCTGCCCCTGCTGCCTCCAAGACACATGCAGGCTCTGAGTTCTTGCTCCTAGGACAGGTTTCCATGTGGTTCTGGCTCCCAAAATATCCTGATTGGCTGGAATGCTGTGTTCCCCCGATTCTGTGTATCATTTGATTGTGTGGTGCCCACCCTGTGTTCTTCATCCCACTCTTGGGAGGGGGAAAGGACTATTCTCAGAGCTGCAAGACACTATGGATAAACAAACAAATAGCATGGTTTACTGTGAAGAGACTTGAAGCTGATTTAGGAAGAGCAAAGCAGTAATGATTGCAGGGAAATATGTACCAGTGATTCCTCAGCAGGAGGCACCCTGGGTGTGCTTTGGCTTCTGCACCTACTGGTACCTTTTTGCCCAATACAGCTTTTGCTCAGTACAGGCACAGCATCATCCTGTTTCTTAAGTCCTGGTTCAGTTTTTGAACCCATGCTCTCTCATTTGATACTTCAGAAATAGGCTGTCATGGGCTGAACATGTGGCTGCCACAACAAGCATTGCCAATATGGCCCAACAGCCACTCAAATGTCCCTAAGGGCTCCAAACCTTGTGGCAGCCCATTTTGGTGTTGAAATCAGGGAACTAAATGTGCTACTGTGTACAAGTCATATGAGTTCAAAACATGTCTTTGAGCCCCAAACACTCTGCTTGTAGTTTTATACCCATTTGCAGTGATACATCTTTTCAAACTGCTGAGGATCCTGCAGCCTTCTAGGACCACATACCTTATGAATATTTTGATATTCTCTTCTGAAAGGAATTCAGCATATTTTCCCTTGACAGAGGGTCTTTCTCAAAATCAGTTCATGTAAGGCTACTGCTGAAGGAACACGTTTGGATTGCATCTCTGATGTCATAGGCTACATGACAGCAATGATTATATGATATATCTTGAAATAGGGAAATACCAAGAAACATTACACATATTGCATTCATCAAATCTGCCTGGTCAAAGTAGATCCCCTAATAGATATAGTTAGTAAATAAAACAACACTTAAAGACTGTTTTCATTTTAGCTTTTGATTCTCCCTCAAACAGCCAGAAATACTCTGCATGTGCAACTGAAACCTGTGTTAAATTAGCCTTAGAGGGCTCATATTTATTCATTTTGGATCACTAAATCAAGTTGACTTCTAGCCTGTGACGAAAAAATATCTCCTTATTAAATGACAATAAAATGCTGAAAATTTGATCTTTCCATATAATTATGTCAAGCAACTTCATTTGCAGTAAAAAAGAGACCAGTAATAAATGCAACCTTTGAGACCACAACAGAAAGCCCCCCGAATTTCAGGAGATGTTACTAGCACACATCAAACTAGACATACAGATTTACCAGCTCCCAGAATGACGAGCACCATTTCTCTTCTGTGAAAAGTGACCTCCAGTCTAAGAATTTCATCCAGAAATAGAATAAGTTTGAGTTACTAATCACATTTAGGTCTTAGCAATGTAACAAGGCAGCTAATCCTATTACTTCTTTTTTTTTTTTAATATATATATATACTGCTTTAGAAAAGTGTTAGAGCCCAGCATGGTATACTGCCATAAGAACCAGGCAGAAGTTCCCTGCAGAAGCACTGCAAACACAGCCAGTTCCCTTTCCCTGTGGGAGCTTTTTAAAGGAAGAGAGCCTGGCACAGGGTTTTTATGTTTAGCACAATGTGGCAGGATGTGATAATCTGCTGGGCAGGTTGGCTCAAGTCCCTGCCTAAGGCACTCATCATTGCTGTCTGTTGTCAGCCTTTCCCAGAAGGGGATGTCCTTTTCTCTTGACACAGTCCTTCAGCCTCGGAGGCTTGGACTCATTGATAGAAGCAGTGACTCAAGGGAATCTGAATCAGCCATGAGCAAGCTGATGTTCAGCTTCATCTCCTAACTCCCAGGTACTCCAGTGACCTTTAAACAATTCCTCTCCTTTCCTAGAGTCCCTTGACAGCTGTTGTCATGCTAGGGTTATTGATTTTGGCCCTTAATCCTTCTCTGTAATCTGGCCCACTTAGTACCTCTTCGATAGTACAAAAAGTCCTAAGCATTGTTATTTTTTAAATTTTTCTTTTTCCTTTTTCTCAATAACACTTCTGAGAGTTCAGAAGGCCATTTCTCTTGTATCTTTTCTGTTATGTACCGACATTCATCCTGACTGACCTTGCTTGTATTTTCTTACTTTCTCTTCTGTGCCTCTCTTTTCTCCATGCTCTCCTCTGCCATTTACTGTGAGTGGCTCTTGGGAGGAACCTGGGTTTACCCTCCAGCTCACCAGGACATATTGGGCTTCACCTTCACATTCAACTTCCATGGGCTGGGTTTTATGCAGAAGAGTGCAGAGTACCCAGGTCAAGTGGGAGTCTGGCAAGCCCCAGTGGGACTTGCCAGCAGCAGGATTGCCAGCCAGACCTCTGCCATGCTCTGCAGTATAAACCTGCCTCAGAGTTTATACACAAGCTAGCACTTGACCCATCAGATGTGATGGTTGAAATCGCAGGATTGGGTGGGGGAGATCCTGGCTTGAGTGTTTGTCTTTATTGCACCTTTCAGTAGGTCAGTACTAAAAGCCTTTTCTCCTGTCCCTCACACCCAGCAAAATCCACTGGGTCAAGTTTGGCTAGTCTCTGTGTCCCAGAGACCTGATGGACCCAGAGTTGAGCACTCACAAGGCAATAGTGAAAGGATCCCATATTCCCAGTCCCCAAACCATTTTGTCCAAAGATGCATTTTTGGGCAGAGAAAGTAACTCTGGGGAGACAAGATTTCATCATGTAAGCTCCATCACATGCCCTGTGTGCCAAAGCATCCATGTCAAGTGTTTAGATTTGCAGCACCTGCTCCGCTGGATTTGCAGTTGGAGACCAATTTGCTGCCTTAATTTTTTGCAGTGCCTAATCCTTATACACTGCAGAAATTACCACAGCTATGCCCCTAAGAACTGCATGGGTCCCACGTCTCAGGTCTTCTGCTAACCTTCAGTTTTGGTCCACAGCTGGTTGGATCACCAGTGGGTTCAGCAAAATGAGAAGAAGCAATTTCCTCCTGAGGCATAAGAAGTACCCCAACCTCTACCTCTAACCTTTGATTTTCCAGATTGTCTGGGCCAGGTGCCACAGGACCTTGTTTTCTGAGTTAGTCTCCTTCAAAATATCATGAGAAAACAGGGATGTGCAGGAGATCAAGGAAGAGGAGGCTCTTAATTGGGAATCCAGGCCAAAAGTGTGGGTGAGAAATACCTGGCTGGGTTGTGGAGGACCCAGGACTGAGTCACGTGAGAGGACAGTCATGGGATGGCTTTGGGTAGTGCTGAGGGTGCAAGAGAGAGGGGAAAGGTGGGCAGCAGCGTTTTATGCAGATTTGTGTGAGAGGAGTGAGTGCCAAGAGACACAAGAGCAGGAGCTTGTAGCAGTCAAGCTGGGAGAGACTGTAACTTAAATCTAATGGCTGTAGGGTTGGAAGGAAACGAACACTAATGTAATTTTTCTAAATCCCAGACTAAGAACCAGATTCCTTGAGAAAGCCTTTGGATTAACTGATAGCACCACACAAAATATGCAGACATAGCTTACATTTTTCTCAGGCTTTAACTACCTTAATATCTCAGATAATAGAAGGATGTCAGAAAAATTTAAACACCCAAATGCCTTTGGAATTTGAAAAGCTCTCTCAAAACTTAATTAGACCTAGTTATTGAATCTGGACAATTATTTCACTGTGGGCTCTCATTTTTTAATTTTTTTTTTCACCTGCAGTGGAGTTCACACTGTCCTGTGAGAGGCAGAGGATCCCCTCCACTGAGCATGACGACCAAGTCCAGCATCTTATCTTTTGCCAAGAGTTTCAGGGAAGGTATGTTCTTCTCCAGAACTGTAGCATACTGGATCAGCAAGGCTAGGCTTAGCTACAGGCCATGACAGTCACAGCCCAGGCCTGGCCTCTGTGACCTGAAGCTTTTCTACCCAATCAATCAGAATAACAAATATTTAGGAACTCTGCAATTTAACAAGTCCCATGGGATTTTACTCCCAAGTTCATCCCTAGTTCTTTCTGGGGAGAAATAGATCAGAAAACAATCAGAGCAACAGCCACCATTTAGTGACAAATGATGCTTTTCAATTATATCAAAGTGCTTCAAGAAGCCAATTTTCTTGAGTTACCATTTCTCTTTCTTAAGGGGAAGAATAACAAGAAGAATATCTCACAAATTTTAATAGTCAGTAGTGAATTGAATGTCAGATAACTCCATACAAAATCATCTTTTCTACATTTTTATCCGTAGGATATTCCAAAAAAGGTAGAGAGCTCCTCCTATTAGGAGCAAATAGGGCCAAAAGATTATTAATTTGATCTTTATTGTTGCCTGTATCTCTGTGATTGATTCACAAAGTGAATTTCTGCTGTCTGAACACCTGTAGGCATAGATTCCTTTCCAAAACCTACAAGATTCAAGAAAGCTCAGTGTATCTGTAGGGTCTTTCATGGAGGGGCCCAAAGGGGGTGAGGGAGCTGTGGCCACAGACCGAACTGCTAACATACAACTGCTAACATACAACTGCTAACATACAACTGCTAACATCCCCCTTTCTTCTGTCCTACAAGTCCTTATCCTGCCAGTGTGCCCTGGAGGAGGCAAGGGAGAGGATGCAAGAGGAGCTGTCACAGTTTTGCGAGGACAAGTCACAGTTTTGGCTGCAAGGAAAAGTTAACAGGAAGGTCAACAAAGTGATGGCTTTCAGGCATCCTGAGCCCTGTACAACTGAGGGTACCTGATGTTTCTTATTAGCAATTTCAAACACTAACTACACCTCCAGACTCCATTACTCCCACTGTCTGTCTTGAGAAAGAAGGGAAAGGACAGCTGTCCCTCAAGGTGGCTGCCCGCTGTCCTCTAGGTTTTCCTGACCCTTGGAGCTGGGATTGCATTTTTAGAATTATTGATACCCCTTGTCATTTCTGCCCCTAGGGATTTCAAAGTGCACTGGCCTGCGAGTTAGCTGTCTCCACTCTTCTGCATATTTAGATCATGCATGTCTTTGTCCTCCTCTCCTGCAAGTGTACTACTATCTGTACCACTCATCCTTCCTAGCAAATGTGAGAGGCTCCTAGAGATGCTTTCTGCAGTCAGGTGAACACCCTGAGCACCCCATAACCTCACTGTACTTTGGTGTTAGGTTTCTTCTCTCTCTCTCTGTCATTTCTGAGGGTACTGCTCTCCCTGCCTTTAGTGGCAATAATCAAATACTTCAGGCCTTATGTTCTGCAGCCCCACACAGATCCATCAGCACCTGAGGCAGAGTAAGACACTGACCTTACCATTAGGCTGTGAGCTCTGTCCAGTCTGGATGCAGTTACCCCTCTGGAGCAGGATAGGTCAAATTATATGATCCAAGTGCAGAGCATCAGAGACAAGAGCTCTTGGCAAAAGCTTGTCACCTTTGGCTCCATTTAAGAACAATGGGGAGCAAGGGATGCCCATATGGTATAATTCAACTAATCTCATTTATGCATCTGCTTTAGGATGAAATGGATTGTGCCCTAGATTCACTGACTCCAGATACTCAGATTGTGGTGACCACTTCAGATAAAGATGTCTACAAGTCTGCCAGAAGAGCCACACCCTGTGAGACAAGTTGCTCTGAAAGTGTGTGGTTAACTCAGCAATCTCCTGATACAGGTCTTTTTCTGGTTTACTGTATATGAGCTCAAGGCAGTTTGATAATAGATTGAAATACATTCTTAAATTAAATCAGAATAATCATGCAACACATGGTACCAGGTTAAACTGAACTACTGCATATTCTTATGTAGATAAGGTATGTGAAGATATGCTTGATCTGTTATTATGAACAACTGATTAGACTGAAGCAACCTTTTTGCAATTAGCAAAATAAAGTACTTGAGTAATCAAAGAGTTCTTTTTTCTAAGACTGTCACAGTATCTATGCCAGGCTATCCAATGCTCATGATTAACGAAGAATTTCCTCATGTTGCTTTTTTACCCCTTTGCTTTTTAAACTTGCTTGATCTGGAGCAGTTCAGCCCCCACATACTATTCACAGTTCAAAACTGGAGCTACGCCTGTTATCTCAGAAATGTTCCAGCCGTCTCTGGGCTGACACTTCTCCAGCAAGAAGGGCAACAAGGAGCAGTCAGTCTGGCTACGAACGTCTGTGTATTTAGGGAGTAGCTTAGAGAAAAGTCAAGGACTGGTGGATTTTAGAAAATATTAAATGCTTTCTTTGCAGGCCACACTGCTGTCACAAGAGTACAGCTATTGGGGGAGAATCAGCTTAGTTCAAGGCTTATGGGAGAGTGTACATTTGTTTCCTGAAACAAATCTGTTATCCACGAAGCTTGCAGAATCTCCCTTGCTGTGACAGTTCAGGTCAAATTCAAATGACTGTGCTATGAAGTGAGAATGATGCACCAGATGAAAAGTATAAAAGAGGTTGATCTGTGTGAACTCCCCGCTCAGAGTATTGAGTTCACAGAGCAGTGCACAGTAGTGAAGGGATCTGAAAGGACTATGTTCACAGAGTTACATGGATGCCTTTTCAAAGAGCAGGCTGACAACTCACTAGAACACGAGTATTGTGCTGAAAGATCGAATTCTGAAAGGCATCTCCACCACCTGAGCCAGGCAGGCTGAATCTGCGCTCCTCGTGTCCGCCCCAGGAGCTGTTCTCACCATCCTCTGCAAACACTGAACACAATCCCCTGTCCAAAGTTAGGCATTTTGATGCTCTCTGCTCCTCTTAAAATTCAAAAGCAATAGGTCTGTTTCAGGCCTTCAGACCTAGAGGACAGCAGCAGCAAGGCACAGGACTGGGATGGACATGGGATGGAAGTCTGGACTGCACACTAGAATTTTTATTATATCAAGCCTCTGCACATTAGAATTTTTATGAAAACAAACCTCTGTAGAATAATCTCATTATAGATTACTCTAGCCTCATTATCTTACTATATAAGTTTACACCTTGAGTATAACCTCATTAGTTTCTTGTGTGCTGTGAACCTATTGTTTCTCTCATGGTCTTTTGCCTTACACTCCAATTAGAAGCAGTTTTGGGCAGGCACCATCTTGTGAAGACAATTGTCTGGAGGAACCTGCTCTGCAGTGGGGTCTTGGAAGTGCTGCTGTACTACAGGCAGGAAACAGCCATCCTTGCCTTCCTGAGAAGTCCAGGGCTCCAGAGGTGCCTGGTCAAGCTGTGAAGTCCTCCTTGCTGAGGTAGTTCACACACAGGGGTGGAGTGGGCTTCCATGAAAAATAAGCTCAATCACAGAAATACAGGCAACAATAAAGATCAAATTAAAAGGACATGGCAAAAGGATGTGTGAGAAAAAGCTTGAACCTGAGCAAGGAGAGGCAGACAGCAAGAGACTGCCAGGGTCTCCGTGCTATGGGTGCGTGGTCTGTGAATGACAGAGCTGCATGACAACTCCAACATCTCTTTCCATGGCTGCAAGTAGAGAGACAAGTAGGAACATAGAGCCTTTTTTCTGAGAAGGATCTGGCCTACTTTTTAATCTTCAATGTAAAAAAGTGCATGTCTAACGGGTTAAAGAAGAGTGAAATAAGGAATATAATGTAAGGAGTGAAAGAGATAACGAGGAACTTAGTGGAGGACTGACTCAGGGTTAAGAGAAGGACAGCTTCCCACCCTGTTTTTCTTTGAAAATTGTGATCTATAAAAAGAGTGCAGCACAAGGACAGGTTTTCTTCCTCTTCTTTTATCACCAAAGACCTAAATAAGGCAAAGGGCATAGTCCATAACTCAGTCTACATGCTGGTCTCTGTGCCTGGAAAGATCACATGCTTATACCCCAAACTGGATTTATAAAGACAGACAGTCCTTGAGAGCAAGCAATCCAGGAGACAGTCTTCCTGGAAAAAACAATTTTATGGTACCAAGAATGATCATAAATACACTTACTCATTGCAAGGCTAAATGTATCCTAATTTTCCCCAGGTTCTAGATTACAGGATTGGTCTTAATTAAAGGGAAACGTAGACTGGGACAAAGAGTATGGAGAGATGATCTGCACACAGCCTTCTAGGCAGAGTAAGACTTCCAGTTCTCCTAGAGACACAGCAAGGACCTGGCAGTGATGACAGCCCAGAAGCCATGCAGGAGAATGGGCATTCCCTTAATAAACATACTCCTCATGCAACACACTAGGCATACCCAATGACATTTCAGGTAATATATGCCCAGTCTGGCACAGGCTAGAGCAGACACACTCAAGGCAGGCAGACAGATTCAACTTGACTTCAAAGGTGTGGAAAACTTTTCCAAGCAGCCTCATGCTAGAGTTCATGTTGGGAGGAAGAGACATGCTATAAATACAATGATGATCCCTTGCCTTATGGCTCCTTACTGAGGGGCATGTAGGCTGCAGTAGGTGGACAATTTGCCTGTTGAGAGGGAATGGACATCATCAGTCCTTGAAGTGGACATTTCTTATGGTCACTGGCCAAGCAAGAAGCTGCAAAAGACCATCCAGTGTCACTGCTAGGAAGTACCAAAGAACAGGTTTCTGTTTGAAATTGTGTTCATAATATAAAGCTATTGAAGAGGCCTTATGGCAACAAAATCTAAATCTTTCATTAATGAAAGAACAGCAGATGAATAATCACAATAAAAGTGTCTGTTACCATGGGACAGGGAAATAGGAACACAATGGGCATTTGATGAGCGGCGATTAGTCTGGCTCCACAGACTATTTGGGAAATGGAGAAAAAGAATGGATTGTATTAAATGCCAAATTCAAAAGACACAATTGGGAAGCTTAGGTCAAAGAAATTAAGGATGGCTACACCAAAATGAGATGCTGTCTCTGTGGATCTACGGCTGAAATGAAACTTTTGAGTACAAGTTATGTCTATGAGCCTATAATTACAGGGTGTCAGGCATCTCAGGGATGTGGAAGGGCTGAGCTCAGGCTATGCATACCTCCCACATGGCACTTTCTGACTTCATGCAAGTCTTCAACCTTATTGTTTTCTTAATGCATTCCCCAAACCTTGCTGAGATATTTCCAGCTCAGAAATCGCTGCGACATTCCCTGCCCGAGGGGGACTCTCTAGCTGATGCAGAGCTAACTTGCCCCATGTTGAGTCTCACACAGCAACGTGTCTGGCTGACTGCTCCACGAGTGACTGGAGCCCTTCTGAGGGCTCCCTGCATGAAGTGGGACCTCCTGACATAGTGACAGCCAAGGAAGAAGCAAAAGAGAAAGGAGATGGATGTGACAGTGCCAAGCCACTGGGCCACACATGCAGACACAACAGGGAAAATCTAAAAGAAAACCATAACAATGAAGAAGAGACAAACACCGAGGCAAATGCACCTCTTTGGAGTGGCAGCTTCTCCTCAGCAGAGCGGGCAAACGCTGGCTTTAGAGGAAAAGCCTTGGCAATACAAGGCCTCACTTCAGGGTGTAATCTGCTCCATTGTGGGGATAGGCAAGCTACAGGATAGGATCAAAAACAAATGGGAATTGGCAGAACAATACCATTATTTGATAAAAACTGACTGTTAATTCTATATGGGAATGTAATTAAAGACAGCCAAGCCATCATACCTGAAGTGCTATGTAAAAATTATGTTGAAAGGAGCCCAGGAAGATCATTTGCCTAAGAAAAGGGATAGAGATATTTTATACTACTTCAAAGGAGAGGGACACTGAAGAAGATGTTAAAGATTTTTCATGTATACCAAGGTAAGAGTCAATTCAAGTAAAACTATCTACATAAGCAGCCCAGAGAAAATTGTCCTTTGTCTCTACAGTAATAGATTTGTTCAAGCCTCTAAGGAATCACATCCCCACACCTCTTCAGTAAAATTTATATTATATTTCTCATGACCTTTGGTAAAGTTTGGTAGAAAATGAAGATGTTCAGAACAAATCTTTCAGTAGATATGGTAGAAATATAGTGATGTATAACAGTGGGATGCACTTCACAGGGTATGACTGGTTTTTTTTATTGGAATACACCCAAGTTATCATCCCTGTGGGAAACAGTCTAGCCAACAAAGCCATTACTAAAGGATGCACCAGACACTGACCAATACGGCACTATTGCTTGTTATACAGCACTGATCAGTGCATGGATATACACCTATCTTGGGCTAGAAACTGGCAATATCTGCTTGATAAGAAAAATAATTTTAGTTCAAGCAAACACAGGAATTTTTTAGAAATTGCAATAAAAAACCAAGAAAACTTAAGGAGACTCAGTCCCCTTAAATTTTGATTTGATATATAATGGAACCCTTCATTTCAAAGTAAGCCCTGAAAATGTTTGCACTTCTTTTTGAAGATCTTGATTTAAAAAAAAAAGTTTCTGTTTAGAAGAATAAACAAGGTTCTGTTTAAAACATCAAATCAAAAAGTTCTTCATCCTGTTTTCTCAAGGATATCAGAGTGTCAAGAGAGAAAACTTTCTCCAAGCACAAAAGTATTTTTAATTAATTTACCTGATCTAAACTCATCAAACCATTCATTTTTCTAAGTCCCATCTTTAGAACAAATATCCTATATGTGAAGAAAAGACCTCCACTCTTGTTAACCCATTCTGTCATTTTGTCAGAACATTGACAAATAGGATTTGCTCTCTATCAAAAAACTCACACCAGAGAATCTGTAGATAAATATAAAAGAAGAAACAACAAAGTTGTGAGAAGCCTTAGAGGGAAAGACATCTACAGAAGCAGCAGCAGCCTGGGGGCCATGCAGGGTGTGAATCCCCCCGTGCTGGGTGCCCTGCAGACAAAACCTCTCTCGGTGCCAGGGAGCAGATGTGCATGGGCACAGCAGCAGCAGCGCTGCCTGCAGAGGTACTGCTGAAGACAGCTCTGCTGGGCTGGGGAAGCTGCTGCTCAGCTTTTGGTTTTTGTGATCTCCAAAAGCTGTGGCACTGCTGTGCAGGTTGCTGGGAGATGGCTGGTTATAAAAAAGAAGTTTTGTTGGCTGTGGGTTTTTATTTTTGTTGTGTTTGACCAGGAAGGTGTGGGGCAAGCATCACTTCAGAGGGGTCTGGCTAAGCCAGGCTTTATCCAGTGACACATGGTGAGAGAAGCTGGTCTCTGGAGCTTAGTAAATGACTTTTGCTGTTTCCTCATCTCCATGTGATGTATGGACCACTCACCCCTGTCCTGAACCCCTCAGGTTCTTCTTAAATGTAAACAGATGGCAGCACGGCAGCTCCAGCACTAGTTCTGAGAGTGAAACGCTGGGATCCACAGGGACGTGCAGGGTCCAGTCCTTCTGGGTTCAGGTGGATCTCTGCAGGCTCAAAACCTGGTGTTTCATGTTACATATTTTCATCCTCCTCAGGAAGTCTTTATTCTCAGTGTGCTGGTTACAGACTCATTCCAAGTAAGGCTTGCAAGCTGAGCTCTGAGCTCTCTGTGCCGGCAATGCTTAATCACATCCCACTCTAAAAGAAACCATCTGATGTCAAGATTTGGATGATAAGAATATGGGACACATTAGTCATGGAGGAGCTGACATACACAGAGCAACAACAACGAGATTATCTTGATATGGCTGCCCTTCTGAGGATGTGGACATGGAGAACTCTTAATACCTAAAAAACAGAGACTTAAATCCTTTTTTTCTTCTAATAAATGTCCTGTCTCTAGCTACATGGGAACACTACCCTCAGCAGCAGATGCATACCATTAAAGCATAAAAAGTATAAGAAAGCTGCTGTAAAAGACTGTATGCATCATTGTCTCAACTCACGAGGTCCTGCCTTTCAAACCATTTTGGTTTCATTATTAGAGATAATTTTATTCTTTGTTGTTTGCAAGCAAATACTGCAAAACCTGTATTCTATGCTCTTGGAATACACATATGAAAAATGTGTTAATTTTTAATTAAATCAGTTCTTAGATGAGCCATAAAAGTCTTAATCTGGCAAAGTGCTCAGCAGCATGCCCAGGGTGAAGTGTGTGGGTAGTTCCAGCAAAATGTGTTGGCAGGATGAACTAGAACCAGGCTAATAAGCCAGGATCATCAGGAGCTGAGAGAGGACCTGGAGCATGAGATGGGACTAAATAATGCCACCAGTTTGAGAAAATCCCCTCAAACTGAAAGAATACCTCTTCTCCCTCCTCCCACCTCACACCAAGAAAAAACAATCCAAAACCCTTATACAGGGCAACTGGAACATGTACCCTTTTGCCTTCTGTCAAGAGTCCCCTCCAAGTACCAGTGTGGCCTGGAAAAAGACAGGATTTCCTGAGAAATCTTAGGGATATGAGATGATGTGCTCCCACTGTGGTAATGCCACTGGGAAGGACAGAATTTTTCTCTTTCAAAGAAACTTTATTGGCTTGGAACAAACACTTTCATTTTTCCTAAAGAATCCAATGCATGTTGCCCTTTCTTTTTTCCTGGGTAATGGAAAAGGGACATTTCCCCAGACCTATGCATCAGTACTGATAACACCACTTTGAAATTCACCAACAAGCCATTAGGGCCATAAAATTTGCTTTTCTACATTCTAGGAATATTTTAAGATGCAAATACTCCAGATTAGCTAAAGGCGCCAGGACCCAGAAACAAGCAGGAATTCTGTAAAATTCAACATGCCTTGCATTTGTAAAAGTTACCTTAAAACCACAAGGAAAACTGATCCCATAACAGACCTTGATGCAAGTATTCTTTGTACAAGGATCTCAGAGCAAACTGGTTATGTATTACTTGTCAGGTACCTGTACTGCAGACTCTAGCATAAGAACAGAATCTTGAATTAAATACTGACATTTAGAGTGCTTTTATTAATTTTCATAGGAACTGATCTTGAAAGTCTGATCAATAATAATGTGATTACTTTTCCCCCTTGTACCCTTACTACCATGCCCAGTATCCAGCAACAAAATTAACCTAATATTACACAGGTGATCCTGAATTAAGCATTAGTTTCTTGAAGATATCTGCAGCTTTTAGCTAGCACTGTAATTTTCACTACTTAATGGTTTTTTTGTAAATACCCAGATCCAGAATTTATGTAATTAATTGAGAATATTTATTTCCTCTATCCCTCGAAGTTATCAAAAACTGGAAACCTTGCAGTCAAAACAGTATGAAAACAGAAGGCAAAAGCAAATAATATGAAAGTTAGTAACCTTAAAAATTTCCTGAGTTTTTGGTACACTTCTCGGTTTCTGAATGCTTGTTTGGGAATGCCTTCCCTGGTCCTTGGCAGGACTTGCTAGGTCAGGGAAATCCAGCTCTACTGTGCTAGCTGATATAAAATTCTGTGCTTCCAGAGTGTGGATATGTTTTGGTTTCATCTCCAGAAGGAAGATGTGTGAAAGATGGGTTTGCCTGGGCCCTGCAAGGCACAGGGTGATGATGAGTGATCCTGCACACCAGGATGCTGCTCCAGCTCAAAAGCCAGCTGATGCACAAGCTTTTACCTGTCCACATCATTCCTACTGCAACCAAACATTTAGAAAGCATTGAACTGGGGGGGAGGGGGTTTGCGTTCTGAGCTGCCCAAAAACATCAGGTTATGGACCTCTTCTGGTCATGAGTGTGTTTCTTATGTCTCGCTACACACTCACAGAGAACACAGTTGCCTAAATAACCTCATTCATAACAAAGGCATCACATTTCAAAGCAAGTGAGGCCCAGATGACTTTTTAAAATTCTCCTTTATGCATCTTTCTCGGGTGCTCATATGAATTAAGCTCCTAATCTTCTGAGCTTTGCCCACCATATGTTATTAGAGCAATTGTTTTTGCTGTGTATCTTTGATTTCATCACAAAAGACCGTGGTCAGAACTGTTCTTTTATGACTCTAAGTGACTATAATGGGCTGTTCCCTCATTGTTATCTCCTTAACAGAAATCCTTCAAAACCTATGGCTAGGAGAGACTCCTTTCTCCAAAGCAGATTGGCAATTTGGAGAAGGAGAGCAAGTCATTCATGCTATGGAAATTAAATGAAAAGTGAGATGGGAAAGCAGAATAAGATGCTGCTCAGAGAGATGCCACACCAGCAGAGCCACTGACCACCCCATCCCACCCCTCACACTTGCCTGTGCAGGGCAGTGGCACAGCAGGACGGTGGCCAGACCGATGCTGGCAGCGGGCTCCTGCCCTGGGCTGGGGACAGGCACTGCCCTGGGCTGGGGACAGGCACCTTCACTCACAAACAACTTTGCGTGACCAGAACTAACGAGGTTTCAGCGAACAAAGTTTTGGAGAAACTGCGATGCTGCACTTTGTTCCACAAAGTTTATAGTTCCTCACCTCTGGCCCCTTTTAATGCTGTAATTGCTCTCTTAAATTTCTCTTTATTTAACGTCACCCAGTCTGTCTTCTTTTGTTACCATTTATTTAACTAAAACAGGCAGAGGCTGATATTGAAGGCAGGAATGGAGCCAGCATGTTAAAACCTGCTTTTAATTTAAGGTTCTGGGGCTAGTTTCCTAGCCATTACCACATTTCAGAGAAAATGAATTTTCTTTCTCTCTGTCAAATGATGGCTGATCTAGATCTAATTAGGGTCAGTTTCACCTAAAGATGAGTCATTTACATTCTGAATATATGGCTTCCAAATTATCATTTTGGTTTAACATCAGACATGAATAAAACCATGCATATCTTTTTTAGATGGCACTGAAGATAAAAATCAATGGCTTTGATTCCACAAATACCTTTCCCAGCAAAAAGATGGCAGCTGGATGAAGAAAAAAAGATATAGTTCAGGATAAGGACAAATAAGATTAAGGGTAATTGCAGAATACAGTTTTCTGAACTGCAGAAAAAGCGGCCTACTTAAGACTTACTGAAAAAAAAGGTCTGAATGTTCAAACACTTAAAGAATTTTTTTGACAAAAAACCCTATCCATGCAGGGCCATACTTTTCTTTAAGCATAACATAGTTACAGAAACAAAAGATTGCAATGGAAGCAACTGGAAAAAAAAAATCATACAACACTGCAATTTTGTAACCATATTGGCAAATACTAGACACAGTGAACAGAAAGCTCTTTTTTTTAAACAAGTCAGAATCCCATCTCTTTTTCAGCTGAGAGCCATTTGTGTAATCAGTATGTCTTGCAGCAAAATTAACAGAACAAAATTCTATAATATGTCATCTTGTAGCCTTACTTTGCCAGGAAAACCTTGGAAACAGGAATTTCTGTTATCACTCTCATTTATACTCTGCGCCTCTCTTTGGCATCCATTACCTGCTCCTTCCACTATTCTACTTTTTCATTGGATGACCAAGAATTAGCGCTGGAGACACACATCTCTGTCCTCTGCTCTGAGACCTGACCCCTTACCAGGATAACACCAGGGCATTCAGCTGCGACTAATGGAGATTGCTGGGACACAGGCACTCCAGTGCTGGGAATTAACAAGGTCACTGAAATACACCATGGAAATTAAATCTCACACTGCTTCTTATAAGATCCAATAATAAGTAACATAACCTTGTTATTTTGTGTTTTAAATAACTTGGGTCAGCAAAGGAGCTATTATTTTGTCAGTGTTGGCTTCCTCAGAGGAGGTGTTATCAGTAAGTTCACAAGTAAATGCTCATCAGAAGTGCAGATGGCACCGACCCTCTGCTGCTCAGCGGGATTAAGCAAAGCAGACTTCTGCCATCAGCTAGGGGAAGCTGAATTATTTAGAGCAGGCTATAAATCAGTCAAACACTAGGGCTATCTGGCATCACTGGGATCCTGAAGGCTTTGCAGATCCTTTTCCCACTGTGTTCCTGCTGCAGAACAGCAGTACTGGTGTCTTTTCACAAGCCTGGCAGGTTGAGAGCATCTTTCATACATGCACTCTTAGGACTGAGAGGGATTTGTCTTTTCACCTTAAGAAAAAGATAAAAAGACTTAGAATCATTACAACCTGTTTTGGTGGAGATTTAGAGGAGCAGAATGAATCACAAAACTCAGAGATGCGATGGTATTGTTTGCTGCTTTACAAAGAAATAGGGGTAGTCCAGGGCTATACTTCTTACACAATTTTGAATCATTACACTTTCTCTGAGGCCTGAAGGTTTTCATTAATTTAAGAACTCAGCAACATCAGTATTTTTATATTTGGATTATTTCTTTGACTTCATAAAGCCTTGAGTTCCAACACTCACCATGCAGTCCCTGCCCAGCAAAGCATCAGCAATATACAGAACTTGGACTGAAGATGCAGCAGTGAAACTGTGGGGTGTGTCTACATGCAGCTGAGGACCAGGAGGAAATCCAATGGGCCAGAATCGTTTATCCCAAGAAGAAAGGTTTCAGCTCCTCTCTTTGAACCTTTACCAAACTGTAGTAGCAAACCAAGGGAAAGAGCTATGTAGATAAAGATTGAAAATGTTCATTCCCTTATCTGAAAGCTGAGGATGTGTTTCCACCTTCTACAGACACATGGCAGTGGGAGGTGAGAGCCCTTGTAAGGGTCGAGGTGGCTCAGAGAGCAGCAGCAATGTGGTTTCCAGTGCAGAGGAAGGCATGCACAGTAGTCTAATTGAAGCCTTCTGAGAGTGAACGGCTGTGGAAATTCAGTTATAGTTTTCAGCAGGATGGTTATCTTGCTTTAATCAACTGGAAGCAATCACTGCCTAAACTAGTCTCTGTTAACTTCACATGCAGTTTCCGTTCACAACAACCAAACTGCTGCTTGGAGCCTCTGCAATTTGAGTCAACCATACTTCAGTAACAATAATTTCAACATTATGCCACAACTTACCCGAAAACAAAAAATTCATCCCATGCCAAACTCATCCTTGGTTCACCAGTAAACTCCGTGAAGTTATTCTGGTGATGGTCTTGACATAGAAGTGGTTTAAGTTTCCAGGCTGCTCGAGTTTACTGCTATGTCTGATACTCTGTTTCACGTATATCGAGTACTTGTGCCTTTGATCTTGTAAGCTGTTTATTTTATATCTGCCTTGTTATTGTGGTTCTTATTTACAAGCTGCAGCCTGGCATTGCATGGACACATGCCCAGGCATACACAGATGCACAGACCAGATCACTGCTGGCCTTGATCAGCCTTTACTTCTAAGAACCCTTCCATCTTCTTTCACAAGTGTTGTCTACTGCAAACAAGTACTGCAGTTTACAGAAACTCTTTTAAGAAACAAACGATTAGCTTCAAATACTGCATTTTCAACTAAGGCATGCCTGGAAATAGAGTCAGCTTTCAGGCAGCATTTTCAGTTTGGGTGTGCAAATATCTTGTCTACATCACCTATATGGCATGTTGAGAAACTTTGTGAAACAGAAAAGGCAAAAACCTATTTTAGAGAAAAGAACCAAAAGAAAATAAAAGAAAAAAACCCCAAAGCCTGAGAATAAAACATTAGCAAGATGCAAGAACTCAAACCATTTAAAAAGTCTTATAAACACATAAAAAAGAAAATTTCTAGGGGCAACAGCCCTTTAAGTGGTGGCTTCATAATAACAAAAAATGACGAAAGTTTGTAATTAGATGGTGCCTTTCATCTGAGAGATTCATCAGCTCTTAGCCATTACTGACTATTAATTTGACACCATTTCTTCTCACAAGTGCACAGCTGCTGTGTTTGAAGGAGAGGAGATAGGGAAGTGTTCTCCTAGGAGCAGCACATGTCTGAACTGCAGTTGTTCAGACTTTTAAGGAAAGCTTATCTAAGTGCCTGCCCCTAAGCTGAACTAAAACATCTGCAATCCAAAACCATTCCTGCTTACTCATTCATGTTGTTAAAAATGCCCATACTTTCAGGCACCTTCTGACTCCCACTCACTTGCCTCAAACCAGAGTGATAACACAGGCGTGGAAAGGGCTGTTACGGCTGTGAGTTTAATTGTAATTCAAATACACCTCAATATCAGAACACCTTTTGATCTAGAGGTAAATACAAGCAAATTGCTTTACCTGACTTAAGTGCATTTCAGACACGTAGCTGCAGAAATGGATAGGAAAACGCCTTCTCTTTAAAAGATATTAGTGGCGAATGTGCGTGACAGGATCCCAGCAAACTTCACGTGCACGGAGGTACGGCCAGTGAAGCCATGGCCCAGGCATTTCCTGCATGCCCCGTCTTTACAGCACTCCTCAAAGATTCCTCCCAGGCATCTCTCTCACACTCACTCAGGGCTTTTGGTAATGCTCTCTGGGCTTTTCCAAAAGCTTTTGGCAATGGTCTCTGGGCAGGGAAGCCATTAGCATGAGAGGCAGTGAAGTCCTGTGAATCATTTTAGGGAGCCAGAGCCTCTCAGCGCACATGCTTGGGCTGCCACTGATCCACCCGATGTTAAGCAAATGCCTTTGCCTCCCCATTTGGGATAATGAATACCTTTGTCAGACAGCTGTCAGCCAAGTTAACTCAGGGCTTTAAAGACAAATCATGCTAAACAGGCATTGATTTATAGACAACTCCCCATCAGCTGGGGAAATACAGGGCTGGGATTCCCAGTACAGTAAAACTCCTGAAGCGTGATGCACAGATACCTGAGCAACTTGACAAGGAGTCAGCTTTGGCCCAGGATGGCTCCTGCAGAAACCCTTCACTCCTGTGCACCTGGTTGTTGCAGGGTAAATTCACTGGGAGCCAAGCCCAGGCTGCCTCCACAGGCAGGCGCTGTTCCAGGCCGGAGCAGTGGGATTTCTGGCACCCTGGAGCGTGAAACCTTCAGCACGATGGTTCCAGGTTCTGCCTCCACCTCTCTCCCACCCCCCAGGCCTGATGCCAGCAGTTCTGGCTTGATTGACTTGAGTTGATTTTGCATTCAGGTATCTTTGCATCATCATCTTCAGACCCTGCAAAATGCCAACAGTGATACCAAACTGGTCAGGCAGGTAACCATCTCCCATCCACCAGGTTTTGCTAGTGCTGCTCCAGGCCACATTGAAGCAATGTAGCTTCAATGCTTCGATGCAGAGTAAGTGTGGGGTCTGAGAAGTGCTTGTTTTTCTTTTGTTTTATACTTTATCTGCTGGGCTGTAATGTGAATGAAAAACAGTGCTGTGTATGGAGCTGTGTAAGGTGGAAAGTCAAGGGAAAACTTAAACACACATTGCCTATCTCTTCTTGACACATATATCAAATGCAGGGGCACTGGAAGGGACAAAGAAGCTTGTCAGAATATGTGTGGCTGCTCTAACAGCGTCCAGACCAAGCAAACATGCCTTGCTGAGGTGCTAAATGAGGCAATGAGGGTTATACATATGCATCACTTCACAGTATCAAAGAGATGGGTGCATGCCTCTAGCTTGTGGCTGCCTTCAAACCTTTTCTTTTGCTGCTGTGTGTCTGTCCACCCTCAAATAACCACTCAACAGTGTCTTGTGCTTGAGGAGCTGTGGGGCAGTTTGCTAATGTACGACATAATACACAGAATTGCCTTGCTGTTTGCTTATCTGAGAAAAGAACTAATTTTTTCCAAGCTGATGCTCAGGCTGACCTATATATGCAAAGGTGTTTCCACAGCTCGCATGTCAGAAACATGGATTAGTCTTAGCATGTTAAAGTATTTACTCAACATCACAGGCCAGACTTGGCCCTCAATGTGTGGCCTTCACTGTTTTGTTGAAGAGCTGTGGGGAAGGGGTCACACATATTGTTAAACCCAGGGTCTTAAAGCCCCAAGCTTGACAGGCTGTGTATGCATGTGCATGTGTCTGTCTTCATACAGGCTCTGTACTGAAAGGACTAAGAAGCCTCAATTTGCTGTTACAGCCATCAGAAGCTATGATGACCTCACACATTGCATGCTTTGCAGCCCTCTGTGTGCCTAATTTAGAACTTGTGTTATCTAAAAAAAAAAGTCTAATGCCATTTCAGGGAAGCAGAGACAGGCACTGTTGTCAAAGGCTGCCTAAAATAGAGAGGAGTCCACTGATGCCATGTGATGACAGATGTCTGCAAACTTACCATATACCATTATGGATCTGTGCCCAGTAGAGTCTAAGGCAAGATCCCAAACCATGATTCCCAGCCTAGAGGAAAAACTTGGTGCCTTTTCAGATTAACAAAAAAACCAAAAAAACACCAAAAAAACAAACAAAAAAACCCATTAGAAAGCTTGATAAATCATAAAAATGCTTTTTTATTATATCCTTTTTGAACAAATGGATATAATAAATTCTGCATTTCTCTGTAGGAATTGAGTACTTGTCTCAGGGCTGCATTAGAAGAACCACTACCCACTACAGTTGGTGTAGTAAAGTCCCTCACGTGTTGTAGGGGAAGGAATTCTCATCTCTCCCAAGAAAATCCTAATAATCATGCTCCAGAGCAGCTTATTGTAGGGGGTCTTCCATCCTGCTCCTAAAGGTGGTCCCAACAAAAGGACACAGGAGTCAGTGGACAAAAGAGGACAAGCAAGAGGTCTGGTTCTGCCAGAGCATGGAGATACCTAGGCTCTTGGTTCCCTCTTCCTGATGCTGTTTGTGTGATGAGACAAAAAGCCAAGAGACCTGGAGATAAAGTTCAGCAGTCCAGTGAGTTCAACCACCTGGATTCTGCTTGCTTCTTGCTTCAGGCATCTCAACACCATTGCTGAGGATTTCTCTTTGTGTTCCTTGCCAGTTGTGGCTTCTTACTGACTTTCCATTAAATCATTTCAGTGTGTTTTCATATGCTTCTGCCCAAGATGCCAATGATCTTGCCCATGCATTTACTCATCTCAGGGTCTGAGAAGAAGCAGTAAAACTACTCAAGTCAATTTAGGACTGTGGGATCTTGACTTCCCAAGGAGTTTGCCTGCTGCTAGCTGAGCCCCCAACTTCATTGGTAAGGTATGATGATGATTCAGGTAAACCCAAATGTTCTGCTGACTTGTTGTACCAGCTCATGTTTCTGTGCTGTGCCTTTCCAAGTTGCCTGACTGGACAGGTACCAGTTCACACCACCTTCCTTTGAAGCTTTAATTTGCAGCCTGGATGCACAACTACACCCAGGACCACAACTGGATTTACAAGGCCTGGGAAAAGACTGTAGAAATTGATGTACTTTTCTCTCCTCCCACACTACCCTGCAAAGCTCAGGGCTATAGTTTAGCACTGGCAAGTGTGAATGTGGTCCTTCTGAACAGCCTGGGTGATGAAAGCTCTGGGTGGGAATCTGCATGTCCGGTTGGGTTGGAGCGTGCTAAGAACAAGGATCTTAAATGCTGACTTTATCAAGAGGCATACACTTTCAGATCTCTAATCCTTTTTTTCCAGCCCCTCCTGCCAAGTACAGGAAACTTTTACCTTAGATCCTCTGGCTTGCCATCCCTCCACAGGTTGTCCCTCCACCAACAGAAGGGAGGAAGAAACATGAAAAAAATCTGCATATTTTTATGGCCAGCTGCAGCCAGAACAAGACGTCTTCATTCTGACATCTCTGCTGCTCAGATGTGCTGCTGGATGTCTCTGATACATGACTAGCAAAAGGACTATTTTCCCATGACAAGCTCTGCTTTCCTGTAACATGGTCACAACTCTGCTGTAAAAATCTGCTTAGGACATTTCAGATTTTTTACATGCTGATCAGTCTCATGTGACCTAAAGATGGGCATGAGACAACCCTTTAATGTTTTTTCACTAAGTTTTTATTGAAAAAATCCAATATCTTTTCAGTGAATCTAATGCAATGTTCAGGACACGCTGAGTCTATCTCTAACATCTTCAGCATTTTTGTTGTTAACAGCTGTGGTGATGTTTTCCAATGATGCCATAATGAGGAGGCAAACTGTAACTCTTATAATTCCCACTGCTGCATCTTTGTTCTTCTCTAATGTAAAGTAGCATTTTTGAAACTCCTAAATGGTCACATACAGCTCATGCTCCCATAAAGAAAATTACCTAAACTAAAGACAAGGGTGTATGGAAGACAGTCTCACACTCCTTGTCAGAAGCTGATTTGGATGAAATATTGAAAGCCAATATCTAGAAACCCATAAAATCAACTCCAAAATCCCACTGGTTCAAATAAATGAATTTGTGATTAAAGACCTGTTTCAGTCACCTGACAGCAACCCTTCCATTGACTCCAGTAAGGTTTGCATCAGACCCCTTTCTTACCTGTTTTTGTGTCTCAACAAGCAACATGTGAAGGCCTCCAGAGTCTGAACATGGTCTTGTACCTGGATGCAATAAAAGCTGCAATAAAAGCTGCAATAAGAGCCTTGTGGTGTCTCTTGTGTAATGCTCAGCTTTAAACAATACATTGGGGGAAGACTTTCTATCTCTGTTCTGTAGGAAGCAGGGATTAAAATGGGTTTAAAAAGAGCTTGAGAGCGTGGGACTAATAAAGCTGAGCATGATAAGTGTGGGTCCATGACTAAAGAGAAATCTACATTTTAGGTATAGTATGCAGATAAGGCTCCTTGGCAGGGCTGAAAGATAGTGCTTTGCTTCTTCTGGAAATTAAATGTTAACAACAGTTCTAAAAGAGGAGAAGGAGGAGNGAAGGAGGAGGAGGAGGAGGAGGAGGAGGAGGAGGAGGAGGAGGAGGAGGAGGAAGAGGAGGAGGAGGAGGAGGAGGAGGAGGAGAAGAAGGTGGAGGAGGAGAGAAGAACCACCAAAGAGCAATAGTTTTTAGCCAGATGATGCATCTCCCGTGTAGTACAGGAGCTGTTATGTTCTGGCACCCTCTCCTAGTATTGGCCAAGAGTGCTTTGGTAAAGCAGGGAAGGTAGATTTCCACATCTCATCACAAGAGACATGAAACAACCCCCCAGACAGACTTCCACTGGCCAACAAGCAGGATGCAGCATAGAAATAAATAAATAAATCACTATTAAATCATGCTGAGAAGAGTGTCATGGCTTGGTATGCAGACATTTCTCTCTGGGACAGCCAATGCTTGTCAAGTGAAAACACAAGAAATTCCCTACCTAATCTGATTTCAGGGGCTACATATTACAGTGGCAAGGTCCAACAAAGATGAAACAAACTAAGTAACTTTTCCAAAACCTTGAACAAACCATCTCACCCCACTGAAGAGCATTGCAACTGGGCACCAGTTCCAGAAAAATTTTCAGTGTTTTGGGTCTGTCAACAGCAGATTTCAGGAGCCCAAGATCCAGGCTTGAAATCTCGTCCTCTAAGATAGGAATAGTTTGATCCAGTTTCCGGGTCTGGCTGTCTTCACCTAAAACAAAGAAACACCTACTGTGTTCTGAGATGTGCACCCTGCTGTGATCTCAGCCCCATGCTTATGCACATAATATGGAAATTCTTCTTCCAGTGGGATGATCTTTAAGTAGCACGCTGCCTACTTGTACAGGATGATAGAGCTGGGAACACTCCATGGTGCTAATCCTGCAAAATCCTTTCTAAAAGCCAGTTTTGGTGTTCATAAATGATTTAATGAATTTCACTTTTCAGAGCCATTGTGTTTCCTTAGCAGGCTCCTTTCTGAGCTTGTTAAAATTTGGTGCTGTTTCATAAGAAGGAAAGAAAAAATATCAAAGAGGTGGCAGCAAAGGCTTGTGGAGATTTTAGTCATGTGTATAAATAGTTGATTGGGTTAATAAAGAAGTTGGAGACAGCCTTTTCTCAGCAATGACCAGTGACAGGACAAAAGGCTATGAGAAGAAATTAAAATACAAGTAATTCCACTTACACATAAGTGGAAACCTTTTTTGCTCTGGAAGGGGTCAAACATTGGAGCAGGTTGTCCAGGTAAATTGCAGAATCTCCATCCTTGGAGATGTGCGAACCCCAGCTGGACACAGTCCCAGACAACCTGCTCTAGCTGACCATGATGCAAGCAGGTGGTTGCACTGGATGATCTCCAGAGGTTCCTTCCAACTCCGGCTGTTCTGCAATTCCAGGATTTTCTGGTGTGTGAGATGCTGACCTCTCCAGACCCTCTGGGATGCTGGATTTATTGTGCAGCCCAACCAGCAGCCCACACAGGTTTCCCTTCTCATGCAAAACTGTGTCTGACCCAGCGAGGCTCTTGGGAGAAACCAAGAATGGCTTCCAAAGAGGCCAAGCCCCGGCTCTCTTTCCTTGGCAGAGGAGCACAAGCCCCCAGAAAACTGGCCTGCTGTGTCAGGTGCTGGCAGTGATCCCGAGCCTTGCACCCGAGGCAGTTTGAGCAGAGTTTTTAAGATGAAAGGGGCAGGGCAGAGCTCACCTTGCCTGCCCGGGCACAGCCGTGCCTTGCCCCGCAGCCCTCTCCCCAGCAGGGCAGCTGGTATGGGGCAGCTGAGGCAGCTGGAGGCAGATGCAGCCCGTGATCCATCCAGCAGAAACACCATCCAGGAGTGCCATCTGCTGGGTCCTGGCTATGCAGCCAGGGAGCTCCTGGAGTTGCCCTCGCACAGGTATTGGAGGCAATGGAGAGCTCCTGCTCCTGGCAGGCTTTCTCCTCTCTTCCCAGGCTGGCTGGGCATGCCTCTGCTGAGGGCCATGAGGGAGCCTGTGCCAAAGAAGAGCTGGCTGGTTTTATACAACCTGATAGTCACTGAAATGAAAAATAATAAGAGAGTTAGTCCAAGGAATGCATGCTTTTTAAATAATTACTCCATCATGCTGCTCCATGGAACTGAGAAAAATCACTCTAGGGTCTTTCAGCTCCTCCCAGCTGAGTGGTTTGGGTGATAGAGTGGGAGCACTCTGCAGTGTTAATCCTGAGAAATCCTGTTATTTTGTTCATAAGCAATTTAAATACCTGTAGCATTTTCAGAGCTATCACATTTCTATGGCAAGATCCATACGAGGCCCAGTAATAGAGTCTCTTCTTAACATGACACCCTAAGGAATATCAGATTCCCCATCTGTCCTCCTAATCACTGCACCCCAGGCCAGGCACTGTGAGTGATGTGTCTTGGTGAGGGAAGAGTGGATCACGAGTGCCACAGCGTGGGGAAGAAATCCTGCATGGTTGCTGCCTAGAGGCAGGGAAAGCTCACAAATGAAATATCTGGAATTATCAGTGATCTGCATGTTTTTACCAACTTGTGTGCCATCTAGACTGGTGATTAATCCCCTTCTGGGTTTAAAGTCACAATATCTAAGCAGCAAGTTGGAATCCAGGGATGGAATTCAGGACAAGTCTCTGATCTGCAGTACTTGGTTTGTCAGCACTACCTTGGCCATGTGGTTTAACACATGGGAGGGAATTTAGTGGGAAACATGCCTACGTTGGTCCATTTGGTCCCAAACTTTGTGTCTCACTCCATGGACAGGCTGTGACTTTATTGCCTGCAGCCCTTTGATAGCAAGTCCAAGTCTTAGACTGCCATCTTGGAGATATTTTCTTGGAGAAAAAAAAGAAGAAATAAAAAAAGCGTTTGTGTTGACAAAGATGGAATAGTCACAGGAAGAGTTATCAGAGAATCACAGAATGGTTTGTGTTAGAAGGGACCTTCAAAGATCATCTAGTCTAACATCCAGATAAATTACTGCTGGAGACAAGGTATGCATCTTCCCACTGGTGAGCCTCCAGCCAGCTGTGGTGGCCAGAGGCCTGACCAAAGCTCTGCAGCCTGCTGCCACCTCTTTGCCACCACCACTGTCACATCCCCAGAAAAGGGGATGGGGAATCCCTTCTTTCCCAGCTCAGCCTCATGGAGAGCTACACTCAGCCTGTCCCAAGAGCTTAGGACAATATGAGCAGTGGAAAGGACCTCCTAAATCTTTCTGAGGGCAAGAAGAAAGATTTTTTGGTGGTATTTTGGAGAAGGAGTGCATAAGATATGCTGTGCTGGTCAACATATTGCCCCCATCCCTGAGAGAGTGGTGCTCACACAGAAAAAACCCCGTCTGTGTGAAAATAAGAATGTTTCCAGAACAATGAATAATAGATCCCATATGGAAATTATATTTAATTAAAACATTTCAACAAGGTGTTAAAGCAATGTGGCTTTAGGCAAAAGTGCATCAGCAGCAGATAAGAGATATCTGGATTAATGGTAAAAGTACAGGGAATATTCCTCCATACAATACTGAAATATATATATTTAGTGAATGTTTCAAATACTAAACTACTGTGCATATTCTTATCATTTTTGCCACCAAGATTTTTATTCTATTAATACAGCTCATTTTAAACCAAAAAAGTCCATTCTTGACTCACTGCTTTTATTATTTTACAGCAATTAGAGCTGTGAAATTGCAGTTCCAGTTTTTAACGAAATTAAATATTCTGTTCTCAAATGAATAGTTTTAACTCATTTATGCTGATGCAATCTAGACTGAATCCTGTGTTTACAGAAGCTCAGTGACATGTAGGCTTTTGTCAGACATTGAAATAGGATCTCTCTCCAGTTCTTGGTTTCAGTATCCCTCCTTCAAGCCAATTAGTGGTGGGTGGGCACTGGACTGAAATACACACCAAAAAGACCCTGATATAGCAAAGCTTCAGGATCTAGTTAAGCTTATGCCTGCTTTTCTGAGTGTAGAAAATGTGTAGCAAGGTGTTTCACCAAAATGGACCCTGAATAAACTCTTCAAGAGATGAGGTAAAGCACAGACAAATGAGGGTGGGCGAGAGGGGGTTCTACCCTTCTTTTCTGTAGGATTTATGGGGACAGAGATTACAAATGATCCAAAAGTTCCCCAGGAGGGGGGAAGGTGATCAGCTGGCACAGAGGTCTGGTGTCACCAGCCCTGGGCTGAGCTGCAGGAGGGCAAAGCCTGGCTCTCTCTCACCCTGAGCCTGGGCTCTGTGCAAAATGGGGCTCAAGGCAGTGAAAATGAGGAGGTGCCTGGAACCTCAGACCCGTGGCCAGTCTCTTTCTGCTGTGGGAGTCAGCAGCTCTCCTTCATCTGCTGGAGGGCTCTCATGAGAAGAGCATCAGGCTTGTGTGGAGTAAGGGCTGCTGCTCTGAGCCAGGGGCCTGGCAGTGCAAGGCAGTGCTAAGCACAGTCAAACATTTCCACTCCTATGTTCTCATTTGAAAGTCTTGAGAATACCAGGGTCATTTTCCCTTCCCAGAAGGTCCCCTAATTGGAGAGACTCTTCTCCCCCAGTAAAAAACCCAGAATGACCCACAGAATAAAACTCTTGGCCTTGAATGGACGTGTTCTTTGCTGAATAGAATGTTGAAAAATTTTGGTTTCCATTTTCCATCTTGCTCGGAATAATGCCTATGTTTCTGCCATTGCTAGATGTTTTCCCCACCTGTCCTCTTCAAGAAAGAGACTTGAGGGCAAGAAATCTCTGGAACCAGAGTTTTGAGGGAAGCACAAATATTATGGGAAGACACAGTAGGACTGTATAAAAGTACTTCAGCATAACATCCCTGGACTTTTCCACTGTATCACAGAATACCAGCTGATTAGTAGAGCTTCCACATGATACAGAAATAACTTCTGAACTCCTGGTCCTGGCACCCATTTCTGGCCATGGTACAGTGGGAAAAATGTTAATGACAAAGTGGAAACATACAAGCATGAAAATATTACAGCCATTTTCTACAATGTGTCTTAAAGAAACACTCCTTACTTAAAAATATTTTTAAAAGGTAAAAATTTATTTGAAGCTGAGTTGTCATCCCCAACAGAATAGTAAAAGGTGCTGTCAGAATTACAAATAAAAAGGGTTATTTTATAGAGTAGTGGATTTGTTTGCTGGCTTTGTGTACTCTGCTTAACACAGTCCCTTTAGTGAGTGTTTCCTGATAGTCATGCAACTTCCTGGTGACATTTTTTGTTGTTGTTTTTCTTCTTTTAAATAAATCAACAGTCAGGCTACTGTCCCCGTCCTGTGGAACAAAGCTGAATGCTCTGAGTTTGTCTCTGGGCTTTTTATACGAATGACTTCAGAGGAAATGTTCTCACATTGGCATTGATGGAACCACAAAGGTTCATTGAGATCAGACTGAAAAGTGGACACTGTGAAGCCTCCTCCAGCTGTCCCCCTGGCACCATTAGGAAAAGTACTTCCGAATTGCTGGTGAAGTTCTAGGAGGTGTATTCAAAGGAAGGCTGGAGTTACCTAATCTGGCTCCACAGGCTTTGTTAATACAGTTCCTTAAAAATCCCCCTGAGAAGGTCCAACAACTGAAATCTCTAGCCCAGGCTGCCCACAGCAGATGATATGTGTGCTCTTTGGCTGCATGAAACCTGCCTCCTACTGAAGGTGACTGGGAAGGAGAGGGAGCATTTGTGGAACAGGATGAAGCACAGGCTAAGCACAGATTTGGAACACAAAGCTAAGCAAGGCAAGCATTGGGCTCAGCACGAAGTGTTTCCAAGTTGCTCTGACTTTACCTTGTATGTATTGAAGCTCTTGTTGCTGCACATATCCAGATGTTTAACTTTATTCTGCAGGTTGCCTCTTTGGAAAAGCTAAGCCCTGATGAGTTATATGCAGTATGCAATGTGCAGATGTGCACAAGGTATAAATCAGGGATGAATTCACCCCTTTCTTCCTTCCCTTATGAAAATACCGAGCCTAGCCCTCTTTCCCCCATTCAGACTCTATTCAAATGAAAAACAACCATGACTGGAAATGAGGGTGCTCTAGGTAGCAAGAGTACCTGAGCTACCCCAGCATTCAATTTCAGGAAGCAGCAGGATTTACTTTGTGGCTCTGAGGGCACCCAGGGTGCTACTGTTCCCACACCATCACAACTTTGCACCTCTTGAATCATCTCTTGGATCCAGCTACCTCTCCTGAGGCCATGGACATATCCTTGCCTTCTTTGAAAATTACTTTTGTCTTCCATGCAGCAATGTACTGATTAATAGAAGAAGGTTGTGTGCACCTGATGGAAGCATTTTGCAGCCAAGTCAGCTGATGTGAGCACAAGGACTGAGGAAACTTGCATCTTTTTTGCCATTCTGTTTGATGTTTTTGTCACAGTGATCTTCTGGTTCTCCAAGTGCTTAGAGTATTTGACACAGCCCCAGGGGAGAGAAATGAGGTCTCTGGAAGCAGATTGCATGAAAATTGCATGTATGCAGGGCAACCAGAAAGCCAGTGCCACCAAGACCCTTGGAGCATCCCCTGCAGAGAAGGATCAGCTGCAGGTGTGTGGGTATGGCAAAAGAAAAAGCCTTGCCCCTGAGCCCAAAGGTCCCAAATCCTCAGGTGCTGCTGTGTCTCAATGTTTCTAGAAATACTACTGATGCTATTTGAACTTTGCAAAGCCCACACAGTGTCAGAACCTGGAAGGAGGTTAACATCATGTCCCTCACTTCCCTCTGGGATTCGTGAGGAACCCCCAGAAACTGGCCCAATGCATGTGTTTTGAGGGTTTACAGAGTAGAGGTTCAAAGGTTTCCTTTGAACTGACAGCCATTACACGAAAGGACGGCAGGATAAAACAAGCACATAGAGAGAGGGATTTTCATTCAGTCTCAGATACTGTGGCACAGCACACCGAGGTGAGCTCATCAGGCATACCCATCTTGGCAAAATACACTTTCCTAGTAAAGCAGATATTTTTCTTAAAGTACACAACCTACTCAGATTTTCCTTTGAAGAAGGAAATTTGGGAGCTAGGAGCCAGGCTGGCCTGGTGCCTGCACGAATGGCAGGGCTCCTGCCATACTCTGCAGGTGGCTCTGGGCTAATGGAGGTTTTGCAAAGCCAAGGCTCTCCTCAGCTTACATTAAGCCTCCCATGGCATCTCCCTCTACTGCAGATGAAAATCCTATTCTTGAGAAGAACTTATTGATTTGGCAGAGGATTAGAAGATGAGGCAGCATATCCATGTCCTGACTCACCCACACAGCAGAAATCTTGCATTTCCTGTGAGACTTGCTATCACAGTCAAAGCACTTGACATTTTAGCTGAAGACTCCTCGAGAGCTTTCAATGTCTTTTTGACACTCTGATGTAATACTGCCCTTCAAACAAGCACAATTTGCAACATCTACTGCTCATAAGTCACTAGTGTGAGAATTATTAATTAGGAGACATTATAGAGAACCAAATGTCCAGGAAGATGCCTGGTGTGTTTTTATTTGCATGCAGTCATGAACAATTTTATCTCCTACATAACTGAAATACCCCAAAGGTTTCACTCTGGCATCAGGGCACATATGGCAGAGACATTTAATGTCAGTACATATTTAATGCTATGTTCGGATTTCAGATTTGAACTTCTGCTGCCTTATATTCCAGTGATATTTTCTCTCAGGCAAACTAGAGGCCATGTCTACCATCTGGAAAACCCTAAGTGTCTGCCAAGTGTAACATGGATGAGAAAATAATTGGTTGCTAAGAGAAGTTGCGAAGTAACATCAGCAAATCCAGCAAGTGTCTTGAGAGACTTGTTCCCTCACAGACAAATTCTGTAGCACACTGAACAGTGGCTGGAGTGGAAATGTGGAAGCTCCAGCACCTATATTGGTGCGCTTGGAGAGGGACAATGTGGGTTGCAGCCACAGGCTGATCATCTTGGCTAGTGACATTCAGCCTTTTATTTTGATTTTCTTGTACCAGCTAAGCAAAGAGAAAACAAATAAGCTGTCAGACATCTCACATAAAGACAGATATTATGGGATCTCCAGGCATCAAAACAGAGATCTCTGTTGTATTTTCTTGCAAGATGGTTATTTTTCCAGATGAAATAGTCCATGAGGCTTTCAATGTCAAAGTGCTTGTGAAAAAAGTTTGTGGTTTTTGTTTCATTTGGTAAAAGTCATTAAGGAGTAGGGTCGTGTTAGTCCTTCCTCCCTCTCTACCTCAGAAAGAAATTCCAG
Source organism: Erpornis zantholeuca (assembly GCA_013400515.1). Taxonomy (NCBI): domain Eukaryota; kingdom Metazoa; phylum Chordata; class Aves; order Passeriformes; family Timaliidae; genus Erpornis; species Erpornis zantholeuca. Next base: position 321,911 of record VZTN01032678.1, read on the forward strand.
GGTTAGTTGTTGTATTTCCTGGGGAGAGGAGTGTTGCAGGGGAGAGATCAGCAAAAATTGCAGCAATCTCGGAAAAAGTCTTTTTGTGTATCTGGTGTCTGCACATGGAGCAAACCAGACTTTCCCAATTAGAACCGTGACATGGGTGAAATAAGCAATTCTTCTTTCTCACAGATAGCTGTAGCCCCGGTTCATTAATCAGCCATCACTCAGACAGGCTCCAGCGAGGAATGCTGATAGCATCGCGGCCGGAGCGAGGAGGCTGCGGCGGGGAGCAGGACGCTGACAGCGCCCTGTGCCGCAGCTCCCACCGCAGGGGCTACCGGCATCCAGCCCTGCCACGTCTCAGCACTTTTCCATATCCTAAAGGTGAACTACAGGCGATCTCAGATCTGGCTCTGAACTTTTAAACAAAGGGACCTTTAATGTCTCAACAGGACAGAGCCAGGAGCCCCTCAACCTATATGAAAGGCTGTCATAATTAAAACCAAACAGAAACCGTCTGAATTCCTTATTAAGGACACTCACTACAACAATTTTAACCCCTGAGTAGCCTAGAAAGCTTTTAATGTTTACAGATGTTGATAGGAGGGTATACACAAAGGCTTTCCTGGTTAGTGCCATGGGGCTGCATTCAGAGCTGGTGTAAGTGGAAGGGTGGGATGCTTTGGATGTGGCTGACCCAAAAATGTGGCTGAGCCAAAAATGTGGCTTGCTGTAATGCTTTTCTTTGATCATCTTTTCCAGTGCCATTCTTCGTCACCGAAGTAGAGGGGAAAAAGAAAATGGAAAAAAAATCCCAAACAAAATCAGATTGGAAATATGTTTCCTTATTTGCAAATTAGCTTTCTGTTTTTTTTTTTTTTCACTCATCAGAATTGGACAAGCTCTCAAAATATTTATCTTCATTTTCTATTAGAGGAAAAAAATTGTAGGAGGACATCCTGCCACTTTTCCTGTGATATTAACAGATGTGATACTGCTAATTCATGTGGTATTCATGGATAAACATAGATAAACATTCAGTCTCCAAAATTACTGAATTCCCTTATAAATAGAAACAAATTTATATCAAACATTATTTTCTCTGTTGCCAATCCACAAATAAATTCAAACACCCTTCTAAACTAAAAACATTTCTGGTATTCTCTTGAACGTGAAATTTAATTGTCAGGAACAATCACAGTAAAGCACATTCAGTAATTTTCTTAGACAGGCATGAAAGCAGTTAAAGAAATTACATACTTCATTCAAGAAAAACTTGATCCACTAATCAATTGAGAATGTGAGGGTGTCATTAGTTCAAGAGAATTCATATTATAACTCTTTTTTTTAAATTTGCATTTTCAGTACTAAGAAACAGTGTGAATTGAAAATAAAGAAAGATTATGTGTATGTGTGTGTATACATGCCTGCATATGTCTCTAGGTGTGTATATGCAAATATTCCTAACTTCTGATATTAAGATTTTTAGTTGCATAACTTCAAATGAAGAAAGTTTTAAAATTATAGTAATTGAAGAAAACTATAAAATAATAATATTAATAACAATAATAATAAAGAAGATGAAAAATAATAATAATAAATATCAGTTTGCCAGATAAAACCAACTGTGGATGAACTTCCTTTCAGAAGTTATATCTGAAAATCCCCTTCAAATATAAACCAAAGTACTGCCTTTAACCATTACATCAAAATTATTTGAGTTCAGACAAGCCCCAACAATCCTTCCACAATAAAGCCCTGTTCTTAGCAGATAAGGATATGGATGAAACAGAGAGCTGTGACAAGAAAAAATCCTGACGCTGCAAAAGAAATGCCAAGGCACTTGCAGAAAATAAAATTCAAGGCAAAGCCGAAGTATGGTTGTCAACATAGATCATTTTTCAGTAGCAAGGTTCAGTGCCATTGCCATTATACACTGCTGAAGCCAATGTCATCCCCCAAGTGTTTATAGTGCATGAAGGAGAGTTGCTGTAGGCCAGAAGAAAAAATCACACTTAGGCAAGAGGTGCAATTATGCCATGTGCAAGCCTTTTGCACTGCCTGTTCTGGTGCCTTGCAAATGCATCAAGGGTTTGCTTCTGGCCCAAGCAGGAGTCTCTAGTCTAAAGAAAAGGGTGCAGCAGCTGATGCCAGCCCCTTGCCCCTGTGCTCTGCTCCAGGTGGCATTGAAATGCACTTCCAAAAACCCCAATCCATCACTGCCTAGTGGCACATGCCCACTTGACAGAGCTCTACATATCCCCTGGGAAAGAACAATTGGCATCTGCACCTTGGCACAGGCTGCACGGGACTATCCATGCTCCCATGGGGATGTAAACCCCAGCCCAGACAGGGCTGCTCTCCTGCAAGCACAGGACCCACCAGGCGCCTGGGCCTTTGGCTCAGTTAGAACCTTCTTCAAAGCCTGAGCTGATGCTTCAGGAGGTCTCCTCAGATGCAGGCATTAGTCTGGCAGACTGCAAAGACCACTGGGAATGTCATGACACAATAACTATTTTTAGGCTGCCATCAGGTGTTCTGTGATGACACCCAGCCAGCTTCCATGCAAGCAAAACCTGCTGCTGTCTGTTTCCAGGCATGAGGACATGTTTAGAGATGCTGATGTTATGAGATTGAAATGATGGGAAAAAGAGAGAAAAGCAGGCTTATATGAAGGAAGATACACTTTGAAATAAGCTTTTTTTTCCCCAGAAGTGGCAGATAGCTTATTAACCTTGAGGTTTTCCTCAGAGGACCTCACCAGTGTCCTTAGGACCAATTCAGTTGACTCATCCCTCAGCTGGAACCAGAATGGTGATGAGGTACACTGAAACTTGAATCCTCAGAAAAGTTGCATAGCTGAGATGTTTTCACCAAGCTGACATGGCCCTAGAAGCAGTGGACAGCCTATCCCTGTCCCTTCTATCCAGCTGGCCAAGTCTAATGAGAGATGTTTGTGCCTGATGTGGTACTAGTCCTTCTCAAAGGGACACACCTATTCCTTGTTTAGACAGACACAAAAGCTCCCACTGGTACCCCAAGCTCTGCTCCACAGTGTCTGCCCACCACCATTGCTGGGCATAGTGGGAAAAATATTCCCATAGCGTGTGGAAGACTCCTTAAAGAGGCCACAGTGATACATTTCATTGTAAAACAGAAATTAAAGGAAGAGCTTAGAGTTCATAAATTGTCTAATTAACCTAAATCCTTTATTTTGCTGTAGTTGTAAGAAGCTCTGGATTCCCAGCTTCTTTTTCTTGCCAAGGGAAATCTTTCTTGCTGCTTCATTACTGACCCAGTGAAGTTAAGTGGTGTCATTTTTATTGAAAAAACATGGTCAAGTGTGTTACAAACTGAGAAGCAGTAATGTAATTTGCTACCGCTCTGCTTCAAGCACTAAGAGAGAACACAAACAAGTTTAGCTGAAAAATGAAGACTGCCAAAAGCTATGTTTCTGTTCAGTATTGACTGGGTTTTGGAGACAAAAGGGAGAGAATGTTGTATTTTGAAACCAAGAAGGCTTATAAATACAAATCAAAATCTGCCTACTGTGGAGCATTTAGTTAGTACTTCCCTGAATCTGTTGTGCTGGCTCTGTCATGCCAGATCTTTTCATTTTGTTTATATTTTCCTAATGCAAATTGTGACTTCTACCCTGGGAACATGACAAAGTCTTTCTTCACAAATGCAAAGAAGACAGGAAACTCATGGTTCCCACAAGGCAGCTTTGACTCTGACTAGATGTGATAATTTTGTTAGCAGGATCCCAGACATCAGAGCATGGATCAGTGAGCCAGACTAATAAGCTACAGGGGCTCCTGTCCACCCATGGAAAGTGTCTCATCTGAGCAGGGGCCAGTCTGTGCTTTGTCGTCCTGGGCCAAGCTGTGCAGCTTTTCCTTGCTTGGTGTGAGTTTAACAGAAGCAGATACAGGATCTTTGCCTTTGTTCCAGCTCTGAGAGCTCTAGAATAGGGCTCCTGGCTGTTAGTCTCCAGCCAATAGCAGGAGATCCATCAGCTTGTGTGAGTGGCTGCTCAGTGCCCCTAAGCCCTGCTGTGCCTGTGGGCAGTGCAGACACCCTGTGGGACACCAGCAGCAGGACAGAGCAGCACGAGAGCCTCTGCAGAGCCAACCACAGCACATTCACCCAGCTTCTTGGGAGGGCTTGGCATCCAGAAGAGTTTTGTGCTCTCCTGTGCCCTGATCTGTGTTTGTCTGCTCTGTGTAGCAATGCTGGCAGCCGCCAGAGTTGGACAAAGCCTTCAGCCATCCCAAAGAGCACATTTCCTTTTGGTGCTACCACAGTCCCTTTGCTGTATCCTCACGGGCTGGATCCCACCTTTAAAGAAAGCCTTCAGACCCTAGAGCTGTATCATTACCTGCCCTCACTGCGCTGACTTCCAGCCCTTAATCTCCCATTATTCCTGAGAGATGGTGCTACAAAGGAGCAAGGTGAGAGGGAAGCACACTCAGATAATATGCATTGTAATGAAAGAATTGTTGGGATTTATAGCTAGCATGTTGGGTGTTGGGCCCTTCTAAAGCAAGGAAAGAAAAACAGATCCAAGGTGAAGTAGTCAAGGCTGGATACACTGTGATATGGGGCCAGCCAATGGTTCAGCTTTTCCTCTAGCATGTGATGGTGTGTTTTCATAGAAATGTCCAGATTCACCTCCTCCACAGCCTCCTTCTTAAATGTGTCTGAGAGAGAAGCCTATGCATTCACAGGTAACAACTTTACCAAGTGGGTCAAACAAAAACAGGAGCCTGGAAATTTTCTTTAGGAACAAAGTGCCTTCCATCTAGAGTAGATTGGGCCAAAAATATGAGTAAAATCTGAATTAGAAGTCAACGGGCCCATTAGTTGCCTGATTTTGTCAGTCAGAGGAACTCAGCTCTGAGTGCTTGCCTTTGCTTCATGCTTCAGTTTCACTATGGATGGAAATGTGTAAGTTGCTCCAGCAACACGCAAAACTATAGAAGTAATTTTTTGAAAGTCTTATCATTAGATAAATGAAATAGAAAGGTTGGTGGAACGGGACCTAATTACTTATGTCTATCATACATGGGAGAATTTAAATGAAAAAGTAAATTGCTGAAATGAACAATAAAGCAAACCTTTGTTCAATATTAGAAATAGGCAGCTGGGACCTAATTATACAATGCAATTTCTGAGTAAGTGAATCCTACAGGAATAAATGTTGTGCAAAAATAAATCTGCTACATAGAAAGTAATATATGAGTTAGAACATAAAGGATTTGGACTTCTAACAAAAAAGGTATTTAGAGACTAATACCAATGTTGGCTGTCATTCAAAGCCTACCCATTGAAAAGAAAATAATGGATTAATAACATGAAACATTACTGAGCAGATGATGCCAGTAGGACTGGGAACAAGGAAATGGCACAGGTCCCTTGCAGGAGGGCTCTGATGCCCATTATGAGCTGCCAGAGTTCAGATTCCACATGAGGTTGGGGTCTGAAATGCCCCCCTTACCCCTTCCTTGTTGGGAGCTGAGGTGAAACAGTGCCAGGCTGCGTGCTGGGAGCAGCTGGCACCTCCAGTGCAGTACCTGCCTTCAGGGAGCTGAGGCTGGAGCTGCCCAGACCAGGCTGTGTTTCTCAGCACTCACCCTGAGTCCAGGACAGTGCACTGCAGCTCCTGCCCAGATGGACCTTCCTTCTTACTCTCCTGGAAACCAAAGCCTGGGAATGGGACACACTGGTAGGGACTCATATCTTAGAGAGCACTGAGCCTCTGACATGCTTTCTGCATGGGGCACATGCATGGAGGGTGCCCTAGTTGCCTTTCATGTGTTTAAATCTAGTCTCATAGTATTTCCATGCTTGAGAAAAGAAAAGAAAAGAAAAGAAAAGAAAAGAAAAGAAAAGAAAAGAAAAGAAAAGAAAAGAAAAGAAAAGAAAAGAAAAGAAAAGAAAAGAAAAGAAAAGAAAAGAGAGAAGGAAAGAGAGAAGGAAAGAGAGAAAGAAAAAGAAAGAAAGAAAGAAAGAAAGAAAGAAAGAAAGAAAGAAAGAAAGAAAGAAAGAAAGAAAGAAAGAAAGAAAGAAAGAAAGAAAGAAAGAAAGAAAGAAAGAAAGAAAGAAAGAAAGAAAGAAAGAAAGAAAGAAAAAGAAAGAAAGAAAGAAGGAGGGATATCTTTTGTCAGTTTGTTCCCAGGCTCTTAAGTCATGGGGTTAGGGCTGTGGTACTAGGCAGCCGACATTTCTGCAGCAGCAAAGATGAAAGTCAGACAAAATAATCCAAAGAAGTGCTTAACTGTGACTATTAAGTCCCAAAGGATTTATCAGAGTTTACTTTCCTCTGACTTCTAGGAGAGACTTCAACTGAAGTCCATTAAGCAAATTAAAAAGCAGAAGGAAAATAAACACAGATTAATGGAGATAGGAATTTTATGAAGAAAAGGAAACAGCCAGACCTTGTGACAAAGCTCCTGGCCTGCTATTCAGATTTTAAGGCCCCCAGACCTTATAAATGGAGGAGATTATTCTCTTCACGTTGCCCTGCTGGTAGTCGTAAAAGAGAGTTAATAGAATTTTTTTTCCCCCACTGAGAAGTCCTGTAGAAACTCTAGTAATAATATAATCCATAATGCTTCAGTTCAGTGCGTGACATGGAGCCATTTGTTCCTTTGTTTCCAGGCAGGGAATCAGGCTGTAAATCTTGTAGTGACACAGATACTGTACTGGCTCTGTGGTATTTATCTCCTGTTGAAACTAAAGCCCATCTGAGCAGCTTCCCACACAATTAGGGATTTGCATGTCTAAGTAACTAGGCAGGATTTCTGTATTTATTACCTCGACATAATGATTAATATTTAATCAATTTAATTAATATTTAATATTAATATTTAATATTACCAATATGTTTGAAACCTCATTTTGCTTGTTAAAAAGCACATTGAGAAAAAGAAGATGAGAAAATAATATCATCATGGAGCCTTGTTACTATCTTTAGACACTTACATTAAAGCAAATGGTCCCATAATGGGGGAGTTCCTTTTGCTGCTCCTCTTCTGAGTGACTTTCTTATTTTCATCAAGTTTGTTAGAGTTCATGGCCAAAAACAAAGAGGTAACAGAACAGTAAAACAAGAGTAAATAAACTTCCACCATGCTGTGTGGACAGGCCCTGGTTTAGCTGTGTGGTGGCACCAGCCCTTGGGGAAAGAGAGGCTTTCAGTAGCTCTACTGGAGACATGACACATCAGGAGCAAGCATTCTGCCATGTACAGAGAACCTCTTTGGGGTCTCACCATAAACTTGAGGAAAATGGGCACGTTCATACTTATTTTTATTGCCTTGACCTTCTTGCTGATTGTCTTTGCAACATCAAACCAAGTACCAGTGTGTAATCAGTCTCTTGTCTCTGCTCATCAATTGATCTGTGTGATAATTCTTGGTTTGACACTTACTCACAGACAACTCCCCGTGGAAATTAAAAACATTTTGAACACAAATTTATGAGTTTTGTTCATGGGAGGCATCGGAAACTCGTATTATTCTTAGTGAGAAAGTGTATTTCTCTCTGTAAATATGTTGTAATATGAATGTAAAATATAAAATGTAGCCCTGTTTTCACTCTGTTGAAGTGCAGATTTGAAGCCTTCTCTCAGACAAACCTCTTGGACTTGTAGGGTGTGACTCACTGTGTGTGCAGGTGATTGTGTAAAAGGCAGAGGATGCAGGCACACCAGGGCTAAGGGTTAGTGAGTTTGGGTGTGGCTTCCCAGCATCAGTGGGTTCAGTGCACACCATGGCTTCTGCTCAAAGGCTGACCAGCACCAGAGGTAGAGGCTGAGATGTCTGAGCAGCTAAAGCACGCAGCCCTTCCCTCAGTGGGTCCCATTTGTCAGTTTTCCAGTTCCCAAGGAGTCCCTGACCTCTCAGAAAGCTGCCAAAACTGATATCAGAAAGCTGGCAAACAACAGGGCCTGAAGCTCTGTGTTTTCCATGTCTGGACGGATAAAACCTGTTTGTGGCCTGGGCTGTGGAGCACAGCCTCTGTGCACACCCCGACAGACAGCAGGAACATCCTGGGGTCACCAGAGCCCACCCTGTCACTCCCTGCTGGGGAGCTGGGCCTGTCTGACTCTGCTTTACTGCCTTCTTACACCTCAATTTACCTTTTGCCCTGGGGATCCCAGAGCACGGGGACCAGCAGCCCTGCAGGAACAGTGTCCCCTGCTGCTGCTGGCCAAAGGAGCTCAGTCAGTGTGAGCTGGCTCACATGCTCCAGGAAGAGAGGCTGGAAGGCACAGGGGCTACAGCCTCACCAACTTTGGGGGCTCAGTCCTGTCTGCCCATGCCCTCTCCTTAGAGGCCAAAGTTGTCCCCATGGATGGCAGCTGTGGCACTGTCTGAGTGCCTTCTGCTCCTGTCCAGGGCTCTGCACAGCCTTTTGAGAGAGCACTGTCAAGATGTTGCAAAGCATCTCTCAGGAGACACTGGGGAGGAAGATAAAACATGTTACAGAAAGATATCTCAGGTGAAAAATTAAGGTCCAGTAAACAGAACATCAGCTGGTAGGCTAGCCCTTGAAGATTTCTCTCTGTCTTAGGCTTTCAAAGTCCTTCAAATAGCTCCTTTCGAAACCTTTTGCAGTCTGTTATCTTAGCTAGAAGCACCTTGCATTGAAGCAATTCTTTCCAGAACCTCTGAGAGCACTAATCAATAAACTACCCTGATGAATCTACATATTAGGACTAGTTTGGTTCAGACATGAACCATCCCTGGGGCTCTGGGCTGCTGTAAGCTAGGAAGACTCTGAAGGCACAGTAACCAACAGGCTGAGAAAACAGAAGTGGGGGGGAGAAGACAATTCCAATGATCATATAAACATGTGGTTGTCTGAAGGCATTTTGTGCAAGAACAGTGGCATTATCCACTGAAACCTGAACATGTTCCAAGCCAAGAGACAAGAGTCTACCTTCTGATTCCCCCTCCCCCCCGCCCCCCAGCTGGATTCACTGTCGAGTTCTCTTCCTGTGGTAGGGCTGCTGGAGCCTGGCTCACTGTAAGAGCAGCCTTGTTGCTGGGCTGAGGTGAGGTAAGTCATTTGTCACCACACACTGTCAGCCTGCTCAGGGCCCCCGTGGTGAGGGCTCCATGGTCCTCTGCACACTCAGCTCACTGTTCAGCTGTGCTGTCCCAGCAAAGCAGGGACCCTTGCAGTGCCAGCACCTGAAATTGCAATTCACTGCTCTGGCCAGAACCTAGGGAGAGCTCAGGAGGCATGAAGGGACACGACTGCTGTCACTGATGTTCAGGAAGTGTTGGAGAGTCTGCAAGTCCCTCTCCAGGACTAGTGACAGGAAGGCCCTCATAGGGAGTGGGCCCCTATTAAAAACAGCCTGCTTGTAATAGATGTGAATTATATCAGTCAAGTGCCCAAATAGTCTCTCTTTGCTTCCCCTGTCCCCAGGGAGGGCTGCACAGTGCACTGCCAGGGAGACCTGTCTGAGTGGCTGGAAGGATCGACCTGTGAGAAAGTCCCAGCTCTGCCGTGCTGGCAGGGGCTGCCTCTCCTTCACTGCAAGGGGAGAGCTTCCCCTCGCTGCACAGTGCTGCTCAGGTTCTGTTTGCACACCCAGTGCAGTCCACAAGGTCTAAAATAACTTTAATGACATAGTTGGGGTTTTCTAAAATGAACTTGATTTTGCATTTTCACATGTGATTTAGGGTTCAGCTTCAAAAGATTTTCCCCAGGGTCTCTTTTGTGCGTGTTGGAATGGGGCAAGAGGGTGAGGGTCAGGAGCTGGGTGGATAGCAATGCCCTTGGACACAGCTGATTTATCTTGAATTTTCAAAGACACTGAAAGAAGGAAGACCTCAAAAACAGATTAAAATCTGCAAGCTTTCCAATGCCTCTTATTGTATTTGTAATAAAAACACAACAGAACACAGCCCAGAATCTTGCCAGGTAAAACTTACATCTGCTCAGTAGTGTAAGCTGTCCCTGTGAAAGTTTACAGTCCTGCACACACACAAAATTTTTTCCTCCACGGAAAGACCACAGGGCCATGGAAGAAGATGTCATGTGGAAATGTCTGCAAATCACAGCTGGGAGAATTCAAGGCAGGGACAGAGAGGGTTAAAGAGAGAAAGGGTGGTGGAAATGGTTGTCACCACAGATGAGCATTAGCTCTGTCTGTTGTTTTCTTTGAATGCTTGGGAAAGTACAAAATTACAAAGGAGTATTTTTTGGTTATGCTGTGGTGGCTGTTCTTGTGTTTAAAGGAGAAAAGAGAAAAAAAATCAGAGCAACATATTCATGATGTCTGAATTAAAATCTTACCTTCTAACACTGCTGAACTTTGAAACCTAAGACAAAGTGTAGACATGTATGCCAAGAGCAGACATTTTAAGTCTCCACCAAAAACCTTTCATTCAAGATTAAAATGCCAGTTCCTAACAGAAAATATACTTTAATCTTTGGAAGATTCTGTTCCTGTTCTAAGGAAAATCTGGGGCGATTTCTATACAATACCAGGAATTAAGTCAAAAATTGTGATCTGTGACATAGTTGCAGATTTTGTGTGCATTCTGGAGATGGTGGATATCTCAAGTAGTTGAATAGTAGCTGGAGTCCTGCAGCAGGTATGGAAACACAGGGGAACTGTGTTCACTTCTAGGTGTGATTAGGCACATCCCATAAAATCTTTTGTAACTTCCTCAACAAAATATGTAGTTGACTCATAGGAGAGCTCTGAGTACACAGGACAGCTGCCTTGTGTAAGGTGTGACAGAGAGCCTGTCTCTTCCCTTTCACTTAAGGGAAAAAACTAGGTGTCCAGTTTAACTTTTATTTGGAAACAGAGTAAGTAGCTTCCTTTCAACCACATCCATCTGAAATCCCAAGGAAGGCATAAAGTATGTTTCCTTTGTTTTCTTGATGAAAGCAGTTTTTCCATCTATTTCTACGAGGCAGTTTGCAGAGGAAATTTGATAATCCTTATGAAAAAGCACTACATCCCAACCTGCAGCCCCTCTGGTGACACGAGGACTGCAGGTGATCTGTCACACTGTCATGTGTGAGCACTGTGAATGCTTGAGGACCTTGCCAGCACACGTGGACAACAGGGATCATGAGATCATCTATATGCACGTTTTAGAGGAACAAGAAGCCTCCTACCAAGATAGAAACCAATTAAATAGAGGGCCTGATCCTGTTTCCCCATGAATTTAAAGGAAGAGTTACCAGTGATTTTAACAGCAAACAGGACTGACCTTGTAGTGTATGTCATCAAACAGCTCTGGACTGCTTGAGGAGACTTCAACACTTCTATTACACGCCCAATCTTTCAAACTGGGCATAAACATACCCTTGGCAGAAATCTCAGGCTACAAGTAAATTAGGAGATCTGTTTTTAACATTTTTTCCAGTCACAAAGAAAAGAGAGAAAGAAAGGATTCTTCTGGGATGTTTTAAAGTTACTGCTGCTATGAAATAGTATTGATCATCTTTGCACTATTTAAAAAAAATAATTCATTCATTCTCAGAGATTTTAAAAAAAAAAGCAAAATTAATTAATTGATTAATTGATGCTGTAATCACTACTTTCAGCTGCAAGGAGGGTAAGTGATACCAGGGGTTCAGCCAATGTGAGGAAACTGCTGCTAGAACAGGAATGGTCACTCGGCTGACGAGTGGCTTGAAGTCCATGAGAACTTGGGAGCCATCAGACTGTGGCTCACACTGCTGGAAGAGCTGTGGCCAGAGCTGCTGGCTGATGCTGGGGCTGGGACCAAGGCAGCTGGAGCTGCTGATATTGGTATTATGTACCATCCCAAAAGCCAGCTGTGTGTCCAGCCAGCCATCACTCCAGTGGAGCTGTAATTTTCTGAGAAGCTGATTGAGACTAAATTGTCTGTGTATCTGCTAGAAGGTCTTTAAAGTGTTGGTATGGCATCCATGATGTGAGAGAGGAGAGCTGGTCCTCTTCTCCATGATCTCCAGCCTCACACTCCCAACTCCAGTGAACAAAGCTGGGATGCCAGGTCCATCTGCACAGTAGATGCAGGAGATACCTGGAGCACCAATACATCTCTGCCAAAGGTACCACTGCAAACTCAGTTTCTCAGTTTATTTTGCTACTTGCAAAATGGCACTACCTTTTTCCAACCTGAGTATGTAGCCAGAGTTTTGTATCCTGCAGATTATATTTATTAGAAGAAGAAACTGAAAATTAATACAGTCATTTCCTCAGAAATCCCCTTTCTTTACAGAATTACGGAGAGTGCATTGGGCACAGAATGGCTTGTGCTACCAGGGACAATTATTTTCTCCCAGTTCAAAATGAAATTTCTTATGGTGCCCTCCCAAATTGTTCCTTGTGTCAAAGTCCCTCTGTGAGGCATGCCAGCTGCCAGCCTGTCCCTTGTCTGCACCTGCTCCTGGGCTCCCCACATCCCTCTTTTACACACCCAGACACACACCCACCATCACTGGTCCCCTGCATGTGCAGGCCAGGGTCAGGTACTTATCATCAGCTGTGGGGCAGTTCCTTTTCAGGCTGTGCTCCCTGCCTGCTGGAGCCCTGCTGTTACAGCTACTGATCCTGGAGCTTACATAAAGAAACACAATTGTTTTTACACAGATCCCAAGGGAAAGACTGGCAGCTTCATTGTAATTTAATCTTAACCAGGATAAGACAGTAAATATTGTTGTGTTTTCATAAGGATGAAGAAGGGTGAGTAAAGCAGAAGATGCTGAGGAAAGAAACACCTGTGTAATTCACATGGAAGGGAAATATTGGGAAAGTTTTACAGTTTGATGACCTTCACTGAAAAAAAACATTGTTACAGAGACTGGGGACTCTATTTAATCCCTTCAAAGAGTTTGATCTCCAAACCATCACCAGTATTCGTGGCCTGTGCTCTTGCATCAGTAATGTGAAACTGGGGAACCTGGTCCCATGCCCTCAGCTATGTGTGGAGCCAGTCTAGCACAAAATTAGCATTTCTGTTCAGCACTGCTATCTCTGAGATATCTCTCTGGGACTGGAAGTTCAGCCTGGTGGACTCATCAAAATATCAAGAGTTGATGTGGTTATAAAGCATAAATCCCATCACGTGCAGAAATTCTAGACACAGCAGAGCTTCTTTCATGCAGGGGAGAAAAGCATAACAAGAACCAAAAGCTGAGGCTTAACTCCAAGAAAATTCAACTGAGAAATGAGTTATAAATTTCTAATCAGTGACATGAGAACTAACAACCAGAATAAACAAGCAGATGAAATGGTGGCTTCTCCAGCTCCTGACATCTTCCAACAGAATCCAGATGCTTTTTTGTGTCTGCAGTGGTGGAAGCCAACTCCTGGGACTCTGCCAGAGTGGGCATAGGGAAACCCTGCAGTCAGGGGTCAGCAGTTGCAGCTTGCTGCCCCTCAGGCTGGAGCAGGATCAGATTTTACCCTGCCCTGGGTTGGCTTTGCAACACTCACCATGCCTTTCTGGATGAGAGAGCTTGCCATCACCAGCTCTGGTCTAGAGCTTATTGTCCCACCCCCAGTACCTGCTGCATGTCCTCTCCCCATGAAGTAGGGCTGAGTGCCATTCCATGGGCACAGGTCTGCCACTTTGCCTCTTGCTGCTCTCCATGATCCCTGTATGCACCATCCACAGGGAAAGGGAGAGAGGGTCAGTTCTGCTGGTGCTGACAGGGTCCCATGGACTCCCAAGAGGAAGGCAGGGGTGGGAGACAGAGGGGAAGGCCGTCCTGGACACATAGCAGCTGGAATGAGGGAGGTCTCAAGGGCCCCTTGGTTCAGTATTTTTACTCTAACTTGCATGGCAATGGAAAGTATCCTCCACATTTTAGATCTCAGACATTGTAATTGGATTTCCAAGGTTATTAGATAATGGGTGAGTGTGAGTTTACTACAAAAGCCTAGACATTGAACCTGGCCTTCTTTTCCTGAGTCTCAGAGCCTTGCTGAAAACGTAGACCTTTTATTAGTAAGGGGTGTGCCACAATGTGGCTCTCAAAAGGTATTTGAAAGTCACATTTGGACTTCACCGAGGAAAAGATGATCTAATGGACTCTTCTTGGCCTGATGTCTATGAATCCTTTCACAGCTTGCCAGGACACTCAGTGTGTTTGCTCATGACACTCCTGCAGCAGCAGTGGGGCAGGGGCTGCAGTTCCTGCAAGGAGCATCACCCCTGCCCTGTAGCCCACCCCTCTCTCCTGCCCAGGGGCTGATGCCCACTTGGCTGGACCATGTCCTGGCTGTCTCCAGCTGAGATCCCCCTGGGCTAGTGCAACTGGGGTTGCCACAAACCATTTCAGGAAAATTACTTCAGATTTGTGCCAGATTCAGTTCTCCCTCAAGGCCACAGGACACTTTTTATCCTGAACTCCTTCTTCCCACATGCTGTTCGTTTTTAAACTGTTCTGGGCTGATGTCATCCGTGCTGGTCTCAGCTAGAGGAGTGATCTTTGTGGAAATTCTGAACAAAATCTCCTCAGCATCTTTCAAATGGGAGAGTGGTAAAATAGACTTTTATAACTGTTAAAAGTATAATCAGTTTTTTGGCAATGCTACAACAAAGTAGATGATGTTGAAAAATTAGCAGTAACACATTTTGGGGCTGTTGTACTGTGCTTGGTTGAAGGAATTAAAAAAGTAACCACATGAGATCTACCATGGCCTGGGATTTGCTCTAACCTGTAAGACAAAGAAATTCAACCCATAAGCAGCATTGCTGTACAGATTTGCTGGATTTCACATAAGACATCAGCTCTGTGATGGCTGTTTGGATCATTTTCATGAGAGAGTTCGTAAATGGAATAACAATCAAACACACTTTTATAAGAATGTCCAAAACAGAAAAAAATACTCGAAATTCCAAGCATCAACCTCATTTTCTGAATTGCTTAATATTAGGCTACAAGCAAATCCATGTGGACAATAGTAAACAGAATTTATGGGTGAGTTTGTCAGAAAACCTGGATGATTTTTTGCTCTGATCTGTACAGTCTGTGCTGGTACCACATGTTAACCAGATCCCTTTGTAAACCTACTGACCTTCGTAGGTTTAGTAGTTATTTAGTACTGTTATTTAAGTAGTACCTTACACTGGTATTAGTTAAATAACAGTGCCATGGAAGACAAAACTAGCCTCATTCATGTAATTCACAGGCAATTTTGTTCTTTAAAACTGAAAAATAAAATGTGGACAAAGGAGAAAATATAAGAATGTTTGTGTCGTAATTGAGGCCCACAATTAAAATAGCAAAGCAAAGGGCAAAATGTGATGCTGTTGCAGCACATGACCTAGCAGCAGTGGACATGGCACTTTCAGTTTTATGGTTGAATCCATAACAGCCAATTGTTTGTTGGAAGCACTTTTATATAGGCCTTAAAAGGTTCTGGTCATGTTCTAATAGCCAGAAAATGCCTTCATGTCAGCATTTTCTGGCTATTAGAAATTTCATTGTGCTGCTCTAAGTTGGGAAATATTTTGTATTTAAGTTCCACTACTATGAGTTTTGGTGTGTTTTACTAAAGAGCAGTATAATGCACACCCTCAGGGGAAATTCCATTCCCCTTATTAGAAAATGGTGGCTATTTTATTTCCCTTATCTCTGCCATCCATTTCCTTTTATTTCTCAATGCATTGCTGCAAATCACTAAGACATTTCCTCGTCTGCTTTACTTTGGACCCTTTTAATGAAAGCTCCTACATAATCAAAGTCACAGAATTCATTTGATGAAGTGAACTGGTTTTGCTGAAGGGTCAGAGTTGGAGATTTAGCATTTCATAAAAGCAAGAGATCTAAAGGCAGGAGAAATGGACAACAGTTTTTACAAGACATCAGATAAACATCCAGTAACAGAGAATGAAATCCAGCTCTTACAAAGCAGAAAACTCAGTGTGATCCATCTTAACTACGACCAGGTGATTGGAGCCATGCAGAAAAGTGAACCTCGCTTCCTTTGCCTCATTAGTCTGTTTTCTGTGGCGTGATGTCATGGCCAGGAGGCACTTTATACTCACCAATGCAGGGTTGACTCGGGTGGTGTAGCATAAGAGAGACAAAAACAGGAGAGCAAAAACATTCCACTGTTCCCTCGCTTGTAGATACTACTTGGGCTGCTGTCAGCAGGCAGCAGTAGCTCAGACTCTGACCCTGAGAAACAAGTCATTGACTGTGTGTTTTCCTCAGGAAAGCTTGAGTAGCCAAAAGCTTGAATAGCCAAAGTTTCTCAAGAAAGTTCTGGTACATATCTGTGTAAAATATATTTTTCTGACATTGCAAATTATTTCAATATTTTCAAAACAAAAGACTGCATTTGGTTTGTCCCTTTTAGTGTTGCTGTTGCTGTTAGGACCTACTGCAGAGTTTCCTCATGTCCTCAGCTCTCACCTGAGGGCCAGGCTCCTCACCAGGGTGCACATCAGTGTGTGAGCCATGACCAAGCAGCTCCCAGAAAGCTCCCCCTTGGAGGAGCTGCAAGAGCCCTGGAAGAGATCTTCCAGGAACAGGCTTCATCCACCTCCGTATCGAGCAGGCTCAAGGCACACATCCCACTACAGTTTCAACATGCAGAAAAGCCTTGTTCTTGAGAAGACTGAAATGAAATGGTTTATGTTATTTGTCTCCCATATTCAAAGAGTTCACCATAACCACCTTTTTGGCCCTAAGATCTAGGCTGGTCTAAATGGGCACAGTGTCTGCCTCACAAAAAGAAGTGGCTCAGGGAGCAGTAGTCAAACAGTGTCAGTCTTAGGCTTTTCCATGTTAATGACAGTGTACTTTTAGGCAGAGTTAAACATTTGGAGTGGGATTCAGCTCACCTTAAGTAGGCACCTCTTGTCTGTCAGCTGTAGGATACATATAGCTCCTGGGACTCAATTTAATGCATAAACACAGGCACCAAGAGACAGTGGAGACCAGGAGGTTCCTGGATGTGGTTTCCTGGTGTGGTGTCCAGCTGCAGGTCTGTTTGTGTGCTCTCTACAGGTCCTGCACGATACTGCTCAGACAGTGCAGATACCCCAACACCCTGAATCATCTCTGAGAGCACTAGCCGATCATATTTAGGCAACTGACCCAAACTCTTTTGGCCACACTGGCTGGTTCCCCATTGCCCGTAACAGGAGTTCAGATACCTAATGCTCAGACATCTATGTTTAACTGCCTGCATGTGGGTGGCTAAATCCTACACTGAACTCTGGGAACACTCTATTAAGAAAAATACTATCACTAGCACAAATTTGCAAGAAGAACACTTGCAAATTCAAAGGTGACTGTCCTTACACCCAGGCGAAGAGCTGCTCCTCGATATTGCTTAGTTTTTACCCCCTAAATGACCTCTTTGGTTCTGCTGTGGGCTTTTTCCTACAGGTTATAGAGAAGAGGGTTTTAGTAAGGGTTTGAACCTCACAGTGCTCTGACTGGCTTCATCAGTTCCCTGTTCAGCACACCATGTCCTTCAAAGCAAGCATGCAGGGTTGTGAGAGGCGTACATCTGGCATGAAATTAATCTAAACTCAGGCCAAGTTCTCCAAAAGTAGGTAGTTCCCTCCAAACCTACCTTTCAGGCTACATCATTCTTGCCATAATTTCTGAAGTTTCGACTTCTCAAAATTTGCCATGACTAATTTACTTTTACACTAATCAGTGTATAAGTCAAGAAATCAAAATTTTCTCCTCCACAACAGATGTAAAGCAGTGAATGAGATGTTAACAACTCATTACATGGAACAATCTCCTTATGTGGGGGGAAAAAACACAACAGGGATGACTGAAGCAAGATTTTTACTTACTGAGATCTGAGGTCCTGGTCTCAACTACTGACTCAAATTGAAACATTTAGGATGAAATTCAGTGCCTTAATACCAGCAACTCTGACTCTACTACGCTGTATGGGTTTTTAATTCTCCTAGATTCTTTAATGTACTTAAATCCAGTTGAGGTAACGGGAGAGGCATGGTTGAGAACTTTAGAGCTGTTTTAATTCAATTGTAACCTTGGCAAATTTTTACATTTTAGCAGATCCTCCAGTAACCTGCTCCAAAACCCCATAGGAGACTGCTAAACTTTGTAGGGCCTGCCTTAGATGAAAATATACTCAGACACGTAGTTTATTGGAAAGGTTTGTTGTTGTTTGGAATCACACACACTTTGGCACACACTGAAGCTCTTCCCCAATAAAGCTACAATACTGTGAATTCTGCAAACCCTGGACAACTAGGAGGAAATCTGAGCACACTGAGACACTGTGCAACCTCAGCTGCTGTGTGCTTATTTCAGCTCCACTGGGGGGAAAGAACTGGGGACCAGGGATGTTAGATGGAGCCAAGGCTGTCTGTGCTCTGTGTGTCAGTGCAAGGATAAGCCCAGCTCCACACAGCAAACTGCTCTGGCTGCTGGAACATTTGTCTTCCTTCTTTTATTTTGTCTGTGTTCTCTTGAGACTTTATGTGAGGGAGAAAATGTAAATGTCTGGGTGTCTTGAGGGAGCTTCTGGGGCAGCTCAGGTGAAGAAAATACCTAAACCAGTTAAAATCCCACATAATGAAACAGAATCCTCTCCTGCTTGAAGCTACTCTGTATCCTTAGGCTGTCCCACTTTCTCCCGGGAGGAAGAGCTACTGTAGTCCTCGGGACTGAGGCCAGCACTCCTAAGCTGTTCCAGCAGTCGGAGAGAGAGAGAAAAACAGAGCTGCTGCTGAAGCACAATAAAACACAGCACCAAGGGAACAGGAACAGGTTTGCTGCAATGTAACCCCTTTGGTGGGAACAGCTTGGGATGCTGCCTCCATGGTAGCAGGGGTCTGCATAGCTTCAGGGGTGGACTTCTGCTGTTTCTCAAGGAAGCTTCTCTGGGTGTGTGTTGCTGGCCCTGAAGGGTGGCCAGTCCCTGCCCGGACAGCAAGGGCTGCCACCACACCCAACAGCCTCCTGGGTCCTTTGAAGTTGGGCAGAAGAGAAATACTACTCCTTGTCACAAAGAATTCAGGCAGGGGATTACATAGAGAATATATGGACCCTCTATGCTTCTCCCTGGCTCCTGTTTGGGCAGGGAACCTATGGATGGGGTATGAGTGCTGTTTATGGAGTGACTTGCAGACACAAGGCACTCTTTGGAAGGAGTTGACTTCCCCTTGCAACCTCACACAGGCAGGGGTTCTGGGGACTTTGCTTACACAGGAGCTGAAGTCTGGGAAGGGATATGGATGTGTGTGTCCCAGGGCACCATGCCTTGTCCTGCGAGAGAGCTCTGCAGCTGGGTGGTACCAACACAGCTATGACAGCTGCTTCCCTCATCTCACCACACACCATTCACATGGCTACAAAAGCCCAGAAATGGTTAAAATGCGGAAACATTTCTCACCAGTATACCACATTTTTGAGAACATGTAACAGGCAGATCTTCAGCACTTTCCCCATTTACCTTTCTTTCACCCATGCAGAAGATTTGTTATGAAGGGAGAAATTACAGAGATCTCTCTCTGACACAGAAAGACCGTACATGAAATCAAGTCTAAATTCACAGAGTAAACAGAATTACTTTTCAGAACAATTTCTTGTTACTGACTAAAACAAACAGTGTAGCTACCACCAGGGGAACTGCCTGCTCCCAGGGGGCAGATAATGAAAAATTAAATAGTTGTCGGGAGGGGGAGAGAAGAAGAAAAAAGACTCTTCCTACAAAAGTCTTCCTCAGATGGAAATTGAAAGGAGTGAAGCGAGACAAGGTGGATTACCCTCCAAATTCAGCAATTAATCCCAGGAGGAGAAGGGAATAAGATGTTTTGTGCTGTCCATCGATGGCGGCCATGGGGTGGGGGCTGTCCTGTCCCAGCCAGGCTGCACTTTTGAACCGAGGGATTGAGTCAGGCCCTGCGGACCCACGGGAAGATGGAAACAGGATGACTGGACCTTTGATGTTGCCAGGGTGTAATAGCGAGAGGAGACGAGAGAGCCTGCGCTCACAGTAACCCACTGTCTCTCATCAGCGGCAGCACATTAATTTGCCAAGTGAGGATCATGCGGGAGAAGCAACGGAGCGGCTTGTCAGGAAAAAAGCAACCGGGAGGGGGCCCGGGGAGAGGAGGGGGCCCGNTGAAGGGGAGTTCGGAGAAAATTGCTGAAAATTACAGTATTCAGCTTTTGGTGACAGTATATCAAAGCCCAGCTTCTGCCTTTATGATATTCAAATCCCTGCCGCTTCCCCAGAAAAACAGCATCGGCACAATAGAAACATTATGTGCTGGGCGGGAGGGGAAGCGCCGCTGAAACGGGACTCGCTTCGGGTTGGGATGCTGAGCGGGACTCGGCGGGCCCGACGGCTCCACGGCACGGATGAACAAAGTGTCCGTCTGCAGCGACAATGTCCTGAGGAGGCACTTTGAATTCATCTCCTGTTACACGGTTTGAAGCACACACACGGTCTCTCACACACACGGAGCCACACACACACTCACACACACGCTCCCCCCTTCTCTCCCGAGGGACACAGCCCGGTCGCTGCGCAGGGCAGGAGCGCTGGAGATGCAGCAGCATTAACTGACACCTCGGTAAGTGGATTAAAGCTCCTACCGGAGATTTATGCCTTCTCCTTGTCAAAAAACCTTGGTCTCCCGCATGGGATTGTCACCCTTGTCACTGGCTGTACCAAGTGCACCTCCAAAATTATGATTTTCCTCTGCCAGTGGCTCCCAGAGGCCAGGAGGGAACAAGAAAGAGCACGAATCCCTGGAGATTGGTCAGGGACGGCGGAGGTAGGGTGGGTGTGTGGCAGTGATCCCCACCAAGCCAGAAGGCGGTGAGCTGCAGAAGGAGGACAGGGAAACTCCAGGGTGTGCCTGGGAGAATGCAGAGCCACGATGAAGGTCTTGTGTCCCTGAAGAGATCTGTCACGGCAGCCCCCGAGCGGGTTTCACACATACCCACTGCTCTCGATCAGGCACTGGCTGACGGGAAGAAGCAGTGTCAGAACTCGCCGGAATCAAGCCACAGCCGAGTCCCACTGAAACCCTGAGCCAAGTGGCTGGTCAGAGGTGTGCCTCCGAGCAGCAGAGCCAAGGGGCCGAGGAGAAGGCAGCTCCTCCTGGCACATGTTTGACATCAGGCTGGAGCTGCCTGCGCTGCCCACACGTAATTCTACCCGCAGGGATGGAACAAGTTAGCAAATGTTAGCTGGGAAATAAGTTATCCTTAAAGAACCATGCAGCTCTGCAAGATCCTGTGAGGAAGGCAGCTATCTCCTCCTCACCAGATGGCTGGAAGACATTGGAGTGCTCTCATGGCTGTCGTCAGGAGAGCTTATACTCTCTGAGGAAATCTCTGCCAGGAGCATGGCTCGCTTGGCATTTGCTGGCAAGCCCCAGCCCAGGGCTCGGTCCATGAAACCATCTATTATCTTTAAGGCACCATTTGCCGAGTAACAACATCAAAGGCCTTTGTGTTCATGAACCTAAACTGGCTTTTTATGAGAAGAGCAATGGCATTTGAGCCTTGTGCAGACAGACTTGCTTTGCTGCCTCCCTGCTGCCCCCGTGCTCCCAGGCTGGTAACACCTTTCTTTCCCAGCATATGGATGGAGGAGCAGGGGGTATTAAGGAATTAGGCTGGAAGCCAGAAGCACTGCCCGCTCTGTGTGCAAATCCTGTAATGGTCTCCTGGAGGAAATGAAAGTTTCTTTCATTAGGAAAGACACTGAGGTTACACCAGTGGTACATTTGGCCCCAGGATCAAAGGCCAGGCATGTATTTTAACACTTCATTGTGTTTTACAGGTACAGCTACAAGTCACAGATGCAGAGAAAGGTGTGCCTTGTCCGCTCTGAGATTCACAGCAGGTTAACCCCTCCTGTCACTTGAAAGCAGGCAAGCACAGCCAAGTGCTCCTGACACCAAAGCAGTGAGGAAGTTTGACACCAAAAGCCCTGCTCTAAGCATAATTTTGCAAAGCAGGCACAGCATAAATTCCTCAGTCCTTCGGCCAAATGAATCCAAAAGGGGATAAAATGACAGAGAAGACTCCCAGTGGGAAAGGCAGCGCCCAACTCCTGGCCTGAGGAACCATTAAGAAATACAAAAGTATCCTTCCCCCACACTGCATTTCATCATCCCTGTACATTCAAGGGAAGTTGTACTTCTAAAAATGTTTGCCTTGGAAAAATACTATTTTTTTGCCTCTGGATTTTCTGTGAAAACAGTAGAAGGAAGCCAATCTGGCTCCATTTCCAGT
This sequence comes from Erpornis zantholeuca, assembly GCA_013400515.1. Lineage (NCBI taxonomy): Eukaryota > Metazoa > Chordata > Aves > Passeriformes > Timaliidae > Erpornis > Erpornis zantholeuca. The sequence continues at coordinate 344,126 of VZTN01032678.1, forward strand.
CACTTGAAGGGGTGGTGTGTTCCCTTCAAGGCTACTGAGAAGGTATTTCCAGGAGATGTTTGTGACAGCCCAGCTGACAGTCCATGGCTGGCACACTGCTCTGTGAGGCTTTACAGACCAGGGAGGCTTCAGCTCCTGGGGCTTACTTGGAATATGTTTTGGAAACAGCACCTCTCAAGCTGGAGATGCTCATTCAGGAGCAATAAGCTACCTGGACCATATCTAGAATTCTTACTGGAGAAGGATTTGTGTCCAACAGCACTGCTTTTTCTCTTCAAATCAAAAAAACTTAACATAGCAAGAGGAGCAAATCTGATCCTAGTGAGGCAAGGGTGGCGAAGGGGCATTTCTTCTGCAGTGGTTCAGGGCAGCAGCCCATCTGCTGGGGTGAGATCTCCTTCCTGCTCTCCTGAAGAACCTGGTGCTGACAGAGTGCCCAGGGAACAGGGTGGGCACAGAACCAGCAAGGACAGATGGACACAGCCTCTGAACATTCCCCTGACATCCAGCAGTCTGTGGCAAGGGTGCTTCTGAGCATGATACAGGTTTTTTTCTGCCATGGCTAGATTTTTGTTCTCTTAATTTGCCTTTTGGAACTCATGCAATTTTAGCACCTAGAAATTCTTTTGGCAAGGGGTTTCACAGTTTCACTACACTTTATTGTTTTTATGAGGTGAGACTGGTACACAAATGATAACATGCCCTAATGTTATCACCAGGACAAAGCCAAAGTCTCTTTTGCCTCTCCTAGGAGGTTCACTAAGGTTAGAATTCAAACATCTAACATCAATTGCATTTAAAATTTGGCTTCCCTACTGCAAACCTTCAGTTTTTAAATTATTATTGGGATTTTTTAGACCAAATTTACAGGGAGAGGGCAGAAGGTGGAAAAGGTGTTAAGTTACACAGCAATGGGGGTGACTACAATGGATTTCTGCCAGCATTTGCCTTTGCACTTTTCACGTGCCCAGAGGCTAGAGCAGTAAGGACTGGCCTGCATATCTGCACATCCTGCATGCAGCTAGAAAACAGATGAAAAGCATTTTTCAAGCCCTCAATTTTTTTCTGTGCAGAGGGAGAAGAGTCAATCTTCCACACAGCTGTCATGTCCAAGTGCATGTAAGAGCACACTGAGCACATTGGCTGGAATTGTTCTAGAAGATCTAAGCATTGTTCTGTGGTTTCTTCTCTTTCCAAGCATCTTTGTTTCCCTGATTTCTGGCCAGGAACACAACCTGGAGTGCCCAAGGGCTGTGGCAAAGTCGGTTGTCATGACATTTCCAATCTAACCAGAAGTGCGGGAAACATCCCAAGAAAGCTTGTTTTTATAGGCTCCCAGAAGGCTTGCATATGTCAGATATGCTTATCCAGACCAAACCCAGCCTTCCTGAAATTCACCTCTCACTAACATTAATGTTTTTTTCCATGTCAGCTTGAGTAGTGTGAGATTTTTGGCAATCAGAGAGCAGTTAAGATTTGTTTACTGCTGTTTTGGAATGGATGCTGGTTTGTTTATTGCAATTCATGCCAAAGGAATATTTCATAACAAGTAATATATTTCAGCCTCTTCATTCTTTTCGTGATTTTCACTTACTGTAGGGTTTTTGTTTCAAAATTTTGCGTTGTTCAGCAGTGGGAAAACACATAAAACAAAAGGACGTGAGGAAAACAAAAAGGTGATTTTGTAAGATGCTCTCCCTTTCTTGATAATTTCAAGGGTAAAATCTCAGAGTGGTGCACAGCAGCTCAAAAACAAGGGAGAACTGTTAAACTGTCATATTTTCAAGTATCAAAGTTTTACAGAAATGGTGACTTAATCTAAAACCTTTATTGATTCTATCACATATCCTTGTTTCTTGGCTCATCTACCTTCAGTGAATATTTTTATTTATGTTTCCAGTGCAAATGTGCATGGCAAGAAAGCTGAAACGAGTTTTCCATTACCACTTAGCTCTCATCATGCTTAAACTTTGCTTCTGCAAACTTTAATTGTTCAAAACTGCACTAAAAATACCTTTAAAGGGTTTTCAATGCCTGACATTAATTTTCTTAAATATGTAAATATTAACTAAATATTTTTGTAAGGTTGTCTGTTTTGAGGCAGTAGGAGGTTGAATAAGTATTAAGCCCCCAGGTAAGATTCCTTGTCTAATGCAAAATAAAGCCACATGGGCCCACAGTTAATACAGAAGGCATAATTTTTCAAAAAGAGAAATTTGTTATGCATTCCTTTTTATGTGAAGATTTCTAAACTCAGCAAAGTTTGCGTCCTTGCTAAAATATCCAGAATTGAAAGATCTGCTGAGAGCTACAGAACTCATCTCAGAAATGCAGCTCTCTGGGCCCCACTGTCACTATCTGATTTAGAATGCAAGATATATCCCGCATTGGAAGATACAATCTACATTTCCCAGTGTGTTAATAACTTGACCCCCTCCAAAGGTCCTGCTGTGTGTATTGAAGCTGTCTATTAATTCCCCCGTGGACTGCTGGTTTTGGTATTTAATCTCCAGGAAGAATTTAAGAAGGTCAAAGTCCCCTTCTTTAAGGAATGCCATACAAGTAATAAAACAAAGTACATTTGCCCCTCAAAGAGCTAGAAGTCTGGGAGCTGTGTTGACAAGAGACCTTTGGACTATTTATATTGCTATTAGAAAGAGGGGGAAGGGCAGGGAGATAGTTACTGTAGTATAATAAGTATGGGAAGATGGTTAATACACATGGAGTTTCAGCCCCACTGTGATATTTGATTTATGTTAAATATTAAATATTGTGAAAAGGTCAAGACCTCTTTTCACACCACTGCAATCCTATGGACCCCCCTGGTTTGTGCATGGTGGCTACAATCTGGCTGGTGCTGGATTTCTTGGAGCAAAGAAGTTTAGGATGTAATAAAAACTCAGCAAAATTCCCATAGAGGGATCTGCTCAAAGGGTTTCTGTGTAGGTGGGACATCAGCACAAAACACCACTAAGCCCAAAGACCAAATCCCCAAGAGGCACACTTGACAGCACCGGCTCAAGACTCAATCCCAGCCTCAAGCAGACCTTCCCCTGTCTGCAGAGGACTTACAAGACAACAGCTTTAGACCCTCCCCACTGCTAAGAGAAAAAAACCCCAAACCCTCACCAAAACATTCAAGGACATGAATTTAGCAGGTGTTAATACAGAAGCTCCTTGGTTGGAGATTCACTGGGCACTTTATGCCGTTGTTTCAAAACAGCCATGGAGATACAGCCAAATTCCCAAGGGTCATTTCAAAGCATGAATCTGTTGCAGTGACCCTGGGCACATCTGAGGTTGCTGCAGGGTTCTTCGGCTTGTAGAGTGCCCATGAACAACTCATGCCTCACAGAGTAGAGCCAAGAGGGTTGCTGATGCTACATGGTATTACCCCAGGTCTCTGACGAGGTTTCTGGACTTTCTAGCTCAGCTTTCCAAGAAAAATAGAGTAAGTATGATAGCACTGCTCATTTGTGTGGTTGTCGATCCATCTGTCCCTTCAAGCCTGATGGCCAATTCCTGTTAGGTTTTGGCAGCAGAGGACACTTCAAGGCATCATGTTCCTGCAAGCTGATTTAAATACATAGGGTACAGAGAGCCTAGAAATAGTACCACAAAGTAAAAGCTGCTACATAACCTCAACTTAATCAACTCCAGGAAATGCACAAGGAAAGGACACCAAAACTGAGACTTTGGTTATTTTGTGAAGCTACTTCCAACGAACACTGTATGCCAGGGAGAACAGAAGGTGAGCAGCCTTGTGAAAGCCTGCAAATCCTCCTACAAAGGTGTAATGAAATTTTCCCATTAATCTGGGAAGAAAACACCTTTTCAGCCCAACTTTCACAGGGAGATAAAACTTAAGGCTGCACACAAAAATTCTTCATGATAGATCCAACCCCACTGTGTGGTGAGGAGCTGATGGTGCAGACTGAGCTCCCTGGGGCTGCAGGACAATGTCCCGCTGCACCTTGGCAGAGGCAGCATCCTCCCCCTCCTGTGCCCTCAGACACGCTGGGTGCTGTCTCTGCATGGCACCTTCGTCACCCAGGTGTGGGCAGATAATGGCTCGGACTTCCCTTTTACTGCTGCTCTTATTTTATCTGCACCGAGATACCATCAGTGACAAGGCAAGTGTGGGGAGATTGCTTTGACAGCGCTCTCAGACATCTGATTACAAACGGCCTGGGCTTATCCAACGCCTCCCCTGGCTGATAACTTCAAAGGGACTGGCTCTCCCTTCTCTAGCTTCAGCTGCCCAAATAGCTCCGTTTCCAGGGCTCTGATTTTGGCCAGGCTTTTCATAAAATGCATCAGTGTCACTGTGTTCACAGGGCTGGATCTGAGGAGGAATCTGGGCTTCTGGCCTGACAAGCCTAAACTTGGATGGGCAAATCTGCTGAAAATTGAGGTTTTATGAAGTTTTCAAATTATTTTTGTGTGTTCATGGGGTTCAAAAATTTGATTGAGGTCATGAACCTTTCCTCTCCTCCTCCTGTCATTTGAAACTAAGGTTTTTTCCAAGTGTGATTAGTTCCATTAAAAGAGTATTTACCAAACTAAATGGGAGTTCTGTGCTACTGCATGTCCAGACAGGAGATGTGATGAATCATCAGATGGAAGAAAACTGTGGAACGAAAAGCCCATCACCATGATTAGAAAACCTGCATAAAATCCTGTCCCAGTGGAGTTAGCAGCAAAATATTACTGCCCTCTGTAAGGACAGGTTTTCATCAGCTACTTTTTTGTTTCATTGGAGTTTTTCTTCTCTCCTCCTCCTCTTGGGATCTGTGTTTGTTTTCCTTCAGCCCACTCAAAGGCTTTTTTTCTCCCTCCTTATTTTTGAATAGCTTTCATATTTCTTTTATCCACAACTGTTTCTTAGACTGCTTTCCTTTGATAGAACTCAGGCTCCCAAAACATCTTAGTTGAACTCTAAGCAGGCTGAGAATAAGACAAAATAAATTTGCCTCTGGAAACTTCATTCTTTCCACAATTTTCTGTGGTTTTACCACTGTGCCAGCAAAAATTAGATGTCTTACATGTATTTTGAAAGGAGCTTGGTTTGCAGGATAAGTTTCCCCCTGCCAGAACAAGGCAGGGTATCTACAAAGCACAATGCACATGGATGGCAGGAGGCAGTGTCAGGGATATTTTTTCCCATTAGTCTGGCTTTGCATGGCAGTGAGAAGTGATGACCACTGAAACCATCCAGAGCCAGTGTGGTCCCAAAAGTTGGCACCACTGGCACTGTCCCCAACTCCTAAAATTCTGTCAATGTCAGGGTTGCGACACTCATGTAAACCAAGCGTGGGAATTCTGCCTCCTCCCCACAATTCAGGAGCTGAATCTCTTATTTTCTGCCTGTTTATCTCTCAGTAGGACTGAGAGGCCCTGGTAACAGTGCATGACTGCACTACCAAGGCACAGCCCATGTCCTTGATAGTTTAGCAACTTAGTTTAGCTGTTAGTGTCTAACAGCTTAAAATTAACTTTGCCATGCTACCAATTAGGTTTCCTACTGCCCATAGAGTGCATTTAGTGTTTGAGACCTCAGTTACACCTTCTGAGATGAAGACCAGCCTTCAAAAGGGTTCACTGTAAAAATAAACATTTCAAAGAGAGTGATTTTGCACATCAACTTTGCTTCCAAAAATGTATTTTATGTGAATAGCTGCTGCCCATAATTCCTTGTGAGTATTCAAACTTCAGAAAGATGATTTTTTTAGCTGGTAGCCTGAGAAGTTGCTGGGATGATAGTCAAAGAGCCTGAAACCCTCTGTGCATCAGGCATTAAGAAAACAATCCCAACACTTCTCCAAATCAAAAGGGCTCCTCTAAATGTGCTCACTCCTTCATGTCCCCCCGAAGCTGGGGGGGCCTCCAGGTCCTACATGCTGGCTTCTGCAGTAGAGAGGGATGCTCTGAGCAGCAGACCCCACCAACTGCACTTGTCAGGTGATGGATGTGGTGTGCCCCAAGCTCCTCTCTGCTTGGGCCTGTTTCAAGTACCTGGGTTATCAGGGTGCTGCCATTATAAATGTAAACTGCAAATGGAACATCAAAAATCAGCCCTGTCCTGCACAGCGTCACTGCCACAGCTTGGACAAGGAGGAGCTGCCTGATCATTTCCAGCTCTCAAACTGCTGGGAAAGAGCTGGGGAGTGACCAGGATAAAGAGCAGCATTCACAACAGCCTCAAACCCCTTCTGCAGGAGGGCGAAGGTCACGCTTTACTCCTACACCCAGCTTTGTTACATTAAGTATAATTCTCTTTACTTTATGAAAACAGGTTAAGAAGAAGAGCTGGAGATATTTGGATTAATGTACAAGAACAGGGGGATTAAGAGGCCCTGTCAATTAAGGTGATCCCTTTAAGGCTCTGCCCTTTCACCTCTAGAGCTTGGCTGTAATTCCTGCTCAGACTGATGTGACTTAACCCCTTCTAATCTGACAGCTGATACAGGTCAGAAGTTAAATGCATCCAGGCAGCAAAAGACATCATTGTCATGGTCTCTGTCCACAGGAGTCACCCTGACACGGCAGCCCCAGGCACCCTTCACAGCAGTGAGAGAGGGGCTCTGCCATTTTTGTGGTGCTGACTCACCAAACTGGGATTCTTGCAAACCTTATACTTCATGGTTTTGTCCTCCCCGCCTTCGTAATGCTCGGACCCTATGAGTGCGCTGCAGGGCAAGTAGCACCTTGTTCCTCCCCACCACAGGGCTGATTTGGGTCCCCAGGGTGGAGTTTGGGTATTTTCTATACATGGCTGTGTGTTGTGGCAGCACCATTTGTAAGCTGTGACCCTGGTCCAACTGCAGCACATGTGGATGGAAAGGAATCAGGCTGTGCCATTTAAGCAGGCTTGGGGACCCTCCCGCCCAGGCCTGCGGTCAGAGGTGTAGCTGCCACAGTTCCTGTTGCAGAGAAGGTGAGTAGATTGCTTCAGAGATTGTCTATCCACCTCATTTAGACACCTCTGTTGGAAGGGGTTCTGTGTGTAAGTGTCTGTCTCACATGCTGATGGTGAATGACACTGGGTTGCCTCAGCCCCCTTAACCAGATGTTGACTAGCCCTGAGGCCAGTGAGATGGATCTGCTTCTTGTTACAGAGGCTTGCAAAACCTAAACCAAACCAGAGCATGCTGTTATCTAGAAGCGAATGTCATGTTCTAAGGAGGATGCTGAAGATGGTTTATGAGCTGTGAGATCTTCCAGCTTGCACAGTAAACCACCATCAAAATCCATGCCTCAGCAGTACTGAGATTAGTGATAGCCAGGGCTGAGCAGACTAACTTGAATAAATGTCTTATTTCTTAGCAGTATGAACAAAGGAAATGTGACTGTCTGAGGCTGTGTTTTACCCTGCAAACAATCCCTCTGGGCTACTCTTGGGACCTTGCTGGGATCTGTTTTCTCTCTAACATCTTGCATTTGTTCTGATTCAGAAAAGGACTTTGAAACCCAGCAAGACTGAGCAAGCAGCTCTTTTAGACCAAGCATCACTGATAAAGTTCACAATGCTTACGATGAAAAAGCAGAAGAGCCTTGCTCCATCTCAGGTAATTAAAAGGTATTTCTGTGTAAGAGCCATGCAATTGTTTCTTCCGTGGCCAGGCATAGCGGCAGCAGGAGTGGGGAGAGTAGGGAGCTATAGGGACACAAGCAGGGAGCAGCAGAAGCCCAGGCCCCACGTCCCTCAGCAGTTCTCTTCTACTGGTCTATTCCTACTTTTCTGCTTGTGACTATTTTCCCGTTCTTCCTCCTCTTTTCTAATTCCTGGGTTCTCACACCTTGTGAGATAATAGCCAGACATTTGTCCCTTCACTTCCAGAGCCATGGAACAGCTGTGTGTCTTCAACAAGCCCACCACGCTGGCTCCTTTTGCTGCAGCTGCAGGGGCCAAAGCCCTGCTTGTAGCCCTGTCTGGCAGGATTAATTTCAGCAGTGCATCAAGTTTCCTTCCCCCGCAAATGTTCCGCAAATGCCGCAGCCCCAGAGAGGTCTCCAAGCACACCTTTCGGTACCCCAGAGGTGCAAAACTCAGCATACATAGGAGGGTCTGACCACAAAAAGAAAGCTTGAATCAGTGCTTCAATATTTAAAGAACAAGGAACATAGAAAGGCCAATGCCATTTCTCAGCCATGCAGATGTGGAGAGTGAAGTCACTGTAGCCAGGGTGGGTTTGCCTTACTCTACCTCCATGCTCAGCAGCTCCTCTCAGCACATGGTCTAGATTAAACCCCATTCTCTTTTAAGCCATTAAATCATCATGAGCTCTCCAGTCCCCCAGTGGGCTCATCTTGGAAAATCTTGCAATAGCTCCAATTTCTGCCAAATCATTCAGATCTTAGCTTTCAACTTCTCTTTCACCCCAGGGTCTTGGCTTCCCCATTGGTAGAAGGAAAAGGTCTTGCACAAAGGCCTCGGGAGAGATGTGCGTGGGCTCGCTGATACTGATCTGAAGCAAAGACGGAGTTCGTGTGGGGGTGTGCTTATGTAAAACTCAGAGCTCCAGTTCACCTCGGGGCCACCCACAGACTCCAAAATTATTTATTTGCTCGTATATTTTCCCCACAATAAGATTCATTTGTGGGGATGGGAACACAGACTGTGGGGATGGTGATCTTTGCCGTTTGGACAGATGTTTAGTTTGTACTGAAATGTGGTCCAAATCCCCTTTTAAATGGTTTCACAGAGATGAGCTGATGATCTGGGCATGACCTGATCTCTTAGCTCATCTGTGCTATATGGAGAAAGTGGTCGTTTCAGGAGTGTGATATGAATTCCTAACCCTACCATCAGTTTTATGTTCCTAGATTAAGGAAGTTTTGGTCACTTTTTAGTCGTCCAGCAGATGAAGTGCCAGGATTGCATGGTGTGGCTGTGACCAGCTTGCTAAGGTATGTGTGATGAGTCTAGTGGCTGCCAGCCACCTTGGCAAGCAGCCCATGGGAGCCAATTAGCACTGGGCTTGGTTTACGTATGTTCACACCACAGGATGACAATTTTGTCACAGTAGAGGAGTTCAGGGACTTAAGACATGCAAGTGGAAGCTTTAACAGCACATGAACAGCCATCCCTGCCTTGGCCAGGGGAAGCACTGGGATATGCACCATGTCTGGAATCTCTGGGCCTGGGTAGCTGTGCTAGGGGCACTCCTGTTTTGCCTTTTCTTGTGGTGATCCATCAGTCTTGCATATTCCCTGAAAGGCTTATTTTAACGTCACAAAAGTGTTCTTAAATTCATTAGCGGAGGTACAATATTTTTCAAACAGGTCCTTTAAGACTAACTTCATTGTCCAGCAAGCTGTGGGTGCAGCCTTTCAAGTCCACGTTAAACAAACAGCTGCTGATCACGACAGAAGTGAATCAGAAATTAATTAAACTTTCCCTACACTAAATGGTAAAATGTTGCATAGTGAATATGTCGTCTGATAAATACACCTGTTGAATGAAGGAGTAACCAAAGAGAAGAAGGGAAACTTTGCCTGAGAGCTCCCTGGGCTGGCTGCCAGTGCAGTTTGAGCAGCACAGGTACCTGCAAGAGCTGTGTTTGTGCAGCAGAGAGGGGAAAGGAAGGATGTGCCAGAGAGGGCCCCTCCACTCGAGTGCAACCTGCACTAGCTTAGGTCTTGCTCCAAGAGCCCAGTCCCTTAAACTCACCCAAACAGTCTGAGCACAAGCAGCCCCTGTGGCTTTGCAGCCCCAGTTCCCTGGAGGCTGGCCAGAGATTAAGTCAGTAAAAAGAAAACCGTTGCATTTTTAAGTCTCAGCTAAGAAGATGAAAACAAAGGCCTAGCATTCTGCATGCAAGGATGAGCTGACTTTTTTCAAACTCCTGCTGTCATCAGGCCTTCACTGTGTCTGTGGAGAGGAAGGCAGTGGATGAGGAGCTCTGCCACCCTGGTTTCTTGGTGTTGAATGCCTCCATAGCAAACAGCATCCTCACAAGTTACACAGCAGCATTGCAGCCTGATGCCACAAAAGTGATAAGAATGCATAGACTATGTCATGGAAAGAGGGGAGAAATACTCTTGAATACTTCAGATCCCTGAAGTTGTTTAGGACACATTGTCAGGGTCTGTGAAATTTCAGTATTGAGATATCTCTCTAGAGAAACTTGCCATCACATACATGTCTCATCTGGTCCTTTTTCCTCATGCTAGATCACTCTTTCCCAAACCTTCTGCCATTGCAATGTCCCTAAATCTGAGTCCCTCACACAGCACATGGTAAGGAGAGAGCATCCAGACCTGTCTGTTTACAAAATGTGGTATAAAGAAGATTAAACTGTACTCCTTACCCCTCCATATTTTCCTGTAAAACAATATTCCTAAAGTGATTTGAGATCCGTGGATGAAAAGATCTGTTAATAATAATAATTTATTACTGCAAAGCTATTGCTAAAGGTCTGTCAGCTTTTCCTTTGTGGTTATATACACAGGGGCTTCCTGCAATGTTACAGAACATCTCCCCAGGCTGATACTTGGCAAACCATGTCCCAGTCCTGAACCATTTAATTTTTTATTTGTTTTCTGAAAGCTTGTGTTAACCAGTTTTAATCTGAAAAGTGAAGAAGCAGAACTACAACAATAATACCTGGATTGTTAATGTGCACCCTGGTGATTTACAATGAAATGACTGCCTGGATTAGGCTAACTATTGTTCTAGCTATACTCCACATCACCACTGAATGGGACAGAAAAAGTAAATAAAAGGATAGAAGAGGTATTATCTTTTCTATGAGGGCATGGAAAATCATGGTAGCTTAGCACCCCTTCTCAACTACAACTTTTCCCCTGGAGCAAGTATGAATCATGCAGACAGGAGCACAAATAAATCTTCTTGCAGACAAGCTTGTGTCTGCAAGGTTTTCATTTAGTTCACATTTGCCAACCAGTCAGAGTGTGAAAACACTGTAGCTGTTCAGTGAGCCGAGGAATGATCACTTTTTAACTACAATAAATTAATTCATAAAAAACGGTTTTAAAGAAAGAAATAGGGCTTGCTCTTTCTGGCAATATGACATGCTCTGCACAGGCAGTGTGATAGAGATGCTTCCCATGTGCTGCTCTTCAGTGCTCCCGTGTCCTGGGGCATCAGTGCACTCAGTCCATTACTCATATGTTCTTTTCCTGAGTGACTTGGCTTGGAATCCAATTTCTGCAGGGATGGTGTGAGGATGAGGACTCTCAAATGCCTGTGACCCACCAGTGACCACAGCAGGTCATTGCTGCACTTTGCCTGTCCTGTAGGGGAGCACACCAGACTAACCCAGCCACCCAGGGTACCTTCCAAAAGCTCTGACCTGATTTTGGAGCAACACCAGGTCGGATATAGAAGATACTACTTCAGGCCCTGAGGCAACAAGAAGCAATTAAGTAGGATTAAACAGGGATGAAACAGAAATGGGAGAATTGTTTCTGTTGCTTTTACCAGCACTGGAGTGGAATCTGATTGTAATTGTGTCCCATTTACTGACCTGACCAGAACAAAGATGAATGTCCAGATAAAATAAAGCAACTTTTTATAATCAGTTTCTGATTAAAAATGGCGACTGGGTGGGGAGCAGGAAGGATGGAGAAGAAGGGTCTGTGTGCAGCACTGCATGTAACTTGCTGATGAGTGCCTGGACTTTCCCTGCAGAGTTCCCAACCTTGGCTCAATGGCAGTGCCCTCATCCTCAGCCATGCAAGTACAGAGCAGCTGAGAATGGCTCTTCTTGTGCCACCTCAACAGATCGCACAGACTAGTAAAGACCATGATCATCCCTCCCTAACCCAGTCCTTAAATTTGTTATCCACACCTGGTGTGCCCCTGCCCATGGCAGTGGGGTTGGAACTAGATGATCTTTAAGGTCCCTTCCAACCTAAACCATTCTGTGATTCTGTGACTTTGCAAAATCATCCCAACATTTAATTAATTTCTGGGAACACTCACCAGGACCATATGACTGGTCCCTTTCGGAAATTAATTTTTCCTGCAGTAGGTTTAAACAACTGGGTCTTGGTGGTGGAGAAAATTCAGGAGACTTTCATGAGAGAGTTTTTCAAAAAGCAACATGAAAATGGAATCACCTTGTTAACTAGGAGAAGCAGAGGGAGCATCAGTCAGACTGTGAGGTACAGGCAAAAAATAACTCTCAGGGGTGTTTTCTTCAATGTGAAGAATATCCAGGATAAGGACAATAAAGTATGCAATACAATAACAAATGCTGAAGCTACAGTGCACAATTTTAATTAAACAAACCCTTCTGCATTCATGTTCGAAAATAAATCAGTTATTATAACATACTATGACACTACTTCATGGGATGTTTGCCCAGATTTCATATCTGAAAGTACTGAGATGAAGGAGAGTCTAATTTCATTGTTATATATTGTAGAACACAATATTTCTCCATAATTAGCATTCACAGTATTCTTACAAGATAAGCTCCTCTTGGACTGTAATATTGGAGGAGTGGAAGGAAAGATCTAATTATTTCTGTTTAAAATCATAAAATAATTATTTAAGTTGTTGGTATGATTGAAATAACCCAACAGAAAATGGAGTAAACATGTCAACAACAGCAAAGCTAATGAGTGTAGAAGTCAACAAAAGCAGAGGAGCCAAATGAGAGGGAAAACTGAAAATTCAGTGTTTGGGAAAAGTGACCAAGAAGGTGACATGGTCAACATCAAGGCTCTGGGCTGACAATGTCTGCTGAAACCAGGAGTTTAAAATTTCTCTGCCAATAATCTGCAGCTTCAGCAGTGATGGTGCCAGGAGAAAATCCTCTGGCACAATGGGTACCGCAGTGTATTGCTGTAAAGGATGGAAATAACCCAAACAGAGAGACACTGTTTCTAGATATAAAATGAAAATTAAATTTAAAGAAATTCTCATTTAAAGAAAGCTCATTCTACTAGACTCTGGGCAGCTGGGATGCTACAATGACCCTTGGAGCACTCTGATTTCTACCAGAATATGGACCAAAAATCCTGGTATTTCAACTGAAGGAAGGGCGCCTTTAAAGGCTTTGGACTTACACTGAAGCTGCTAAAATGGAAATAAAAATTCAACACTATAAACAAACAGAGCATGTACAGTGCTTGATTAAGAATATCATCTTGAAACATCAAACATATCTTCTCATTTTTCCTGATTCCTCTCTAGGAATGGAGAATAATCAGGGAAAACCAGCTGAGAAAAAGAGAGGGACACACACTCTGTGTATATGTATATATACATATCCAGACTATATTCTTCTCCAAAAAGGCAAAATTTTTTCTAATTAAACCAAGTATGTAATTGGAAATGCCTCGGTCAGAAATTGAAAATAATCATGTTTATGTATGTAAAAGCAAAGCTGGTCACATTTTGCTATGAGATATCTGAAGATTATCTGGAACTTCTAAAGGCTCATGAAATCTCACAAAAAACGAAGAGTGATCTGGACTTTGAAGCACTCCAGAAAAGATTAAGCTAAGTCTCAGTTCATTTAGCAGATAAGCCACATTTCTATTAGAAAAAAATGCATATTAAACAACTGGGAATGTAATAAAAATGTTATGCTTCAGCTGTATTAACTGGCAGAAATTGTACTTCCATTTCCAGTAAGCTGTGTGAATGCTGAAAGAATATTTTCAAGACTCAAATTTATCCCTTCACCACAGAGGTTCAATATCATAGAGCAAATATCAGAAAATATTACTTCAGTTTCTTAAATAAATTTCAGGAGAAGCATGTTTGTTTGACATCAGAGCATTAGCACATATTCTGCAAAATTACCATGTAAGAATGAGTGATCAAAAAGAGATTAAAATTAAAATATCAACTTTTTATTTATACATCCATTAGGATAAAAACCAACCTGACAGTACATAAAAATCGTAAGTTTTAATTTTATTTTTCATACCAAAGCAAGAAAAAGAAGTCAAAGGAAAGGCAGAATGAAAGAAAACCTTGCTTGACCTCTGGATATATGTCCTCCCCAGACTTCCCAAATCCTGCAGTCCTGCACAGCCAGACCACAGACCTTTGCTGCAGCTGTGATTATGATTCCCCACACAGGGAGATTCATGCAGACCAGCAAGGCTGAAGTTCAAAACACATCTTTGCATGGATGAACCTGTTCACAAGCAAGGCAAAGCAGCTAGAAAGGCCCTCCCTCACACTCCATCTGGAAGAATAAGCTCTACAGCTCATTTCAGTAATTATTTTAGTACTCAGCACAATTACATTACACTACAAAGCATCCAGAGAAGGAATGATAAACTAATAAGGATATTCTTCAGCTGGGAACCACTTCAAGAAATTAATTCCTAGTCTGTGTTTGACCAGTGTTACTCTGCACATAGATTGAAACTTGAAAGAGCATTTGCATCAAAGCACACAGGTCCCTTAGCATGCAGACCCCACTAAGCTCATTTCCTATCCAAGTGCAGTGTTCAGTTTAAAAGTTAATTCCTCCCCTACAGAGGTTATGGGCCACAGCAATATTCCCTCGTTTAACAAGGAGGAATACTGCTGTGCTGGGAATATTTCCATGGCCAAATTAAATTCTGGAAGTACTTACTCCCAGCCCAGAGCTCAGTTCTGTGATGTTTCCTTACCTCTCTTTACGGCCTGACCTCACCAGAGCAGAGTTGAGCCCTTGGCTGAGAAAAAAGTGTGGGGCCCAATGCTGCCCTCAGAGATGCTTAAGCAAATCTACCTTCTTGAGCAGACTGCTCAGGTACTACTGAAGGTGTAGTTGGACTTTGTTTTCTGCCAGAGTAGACTGAAAATTATGTATATTAAAAGAGCCTTTTACCTTATCGTGTCTATTCTTTTTTTTTAACCTTCTGTCTTTCGAAACCCTCAAGAAAGTCTTTTCAGAGTAATATAAAAAAAATTAAATTAAAAGGAGAAGACAGAAAATCCCAAACATTTTTCTTCAGATTGAACAAGTTTGACTATCCTTTCATGCTTATGATAAAATACTAAAAACTGATGATAAAAGAAGGTAAGGCTTTCTTAGCTGAGAGAAAGAATGGGTATATTTAGGAGGAGGAAAGGGTTCTATAACAGACTGAATGATGTACACTTTGTTTGAGAGCTTTCAACACAGTACACAAATTAAATATTTCCAGAAATTCTGTTGGGCCTATGTAACAGAGAAGTATTGTGGGCTCTTAAAATGATCTTTCAAATTTAAAAAACCACAAAGGTCTGTATACATAATGGAAAATGTGCCTTGATAAACATAAGGTACTTTGTTGACTGTGGTTGAAAACCAACTTTTGAAAGAATTTCACATGGACACAAAATGAAGCCTTCTTTTACCTATCTTTTTAATTTTACTTCTCTAGCAAGGTCATGGGTTTACAGACATCTCATGTGGAAAATGGAAATTTGTGTCTCATCACACAAGCAAGAGGATGCAGTGCAGCTCTCTGGCACACTCTGGCCAGCTCTGTCACAGTTCTCACTGATGCATCTGCAGAGGAATGAGCATTCTCATCCAAAGACTTCATTCCCAGTGTTACAGGGTTGTTGGACCCACCCCATGGAGACTCTGTGGAGGAGGTGCAGCCCACTCCACCCTCACTTCTTGCAGCCCTTGGGCAGCCCAGTCCATCAGCCTACCTAGTTCAAACTCTGGCATTCATCCCAGATAGGCTAAAGAAACATTCAGATTGTTTGTGTCCCAGCTTCTTTTGGTAGAGGCAGAGACAGATTTCTGTATGCACAATATCCTGACTTCAGGGGACAGGTCTGGCCCTTCACCACTTGACGGAGAATAATGCAGGAGTCACACAGGTAAGGAAGGAGGACACTTTGCGTGGATCAGACCCAGTGCTGATCCATCCCCACACTTTGAGACCCTTTGTTAAACGTGTTGCATTTATTCCTTGGACTTGGAAGTAAAGGTTTATCTTTCTTCACACAGCTTAGGGATGCTTCCTGATGGTGTCTGCACTCAGCCTTATGTTTTGTAAAATGCACTACATTTCAATTCCTATTTGTTTCCTTGTCTACAGCAGCCTCTCCCCTCCTCCTCTATGGCCCCAGTGTGGTGACACCACTCTGAGGAGAGAAGTGTCAGCACAGCTCCCTCACCCTGTTCTGCTGTACCCTCATAATCGTGGCACATCGTGTGGCTTGCTGGCACACCCAGGTAAGGGCTTCCCCCAAAGCATGGGAGAAGTCCCCTTGTTCCTCAGTGCCTTGCAGTGCAGGGCATTGCACAAGGAAACACAGTGAGTGCTTTACAAGTAGTCTGCCTTGCCCTGTCTCCATGTAACTGTCTTTGAATGGCCACTTTCATAAAACATACTGATGTCTGCCCGTGAAAAACATTGTAGGTAAGGGAGGAAGAATCACTGGCAACTTACCTGCAGCTCTGGGAGGAGCAAGGAGCTATCTGAAGTGGGTTGATGTTACTGTGGTCTCCAAGGTGTGGGTTGGTTTCCCTCTGTGGCAGTAACAATGCCTATTCAACAAGATCAACTATCCAACTCATGGTTTTACTATTAAACTACAGACCTTCAAGTACTCAAAATAAAAACTCATTAGATCAAAAACTACTTGCTTTGCACATCACCATGGCAATTCCACTTTCTCTGTCTAGTTATTTATGATGATGATGCCACCTGTAATAACCCTTGAAATAGATAAAATATACAACCAAGCAAAATAAATTTCAGAAAATGAGTGTCAACTGGCAGCAAGTCCATCATCCTCTGCCCCAGAAGATGGGGCCCAAGAAGAAAAAAGGTGTGGCCTCGAGAACTAGCACATAGGCAGAATTCAAATGTATTCATAAATGCAATCCACAAAATCCCCAGCCACTTGCTGTGTTACCCTAAATCCATAGATATATCCAGGATATTTTTACACTGAAGTTCTCCAGATAGCCAGAGTCCTACCTAAACCAGCAATACTGAGACCCAAAAAGTCCCCAGAATCTCAGCCCAGGGGTGTTGCAAAGCAATGTTACTCTAGGTAGTCTCTGCTCCATGAGCAGTTATTACATGTACACTTTTCTTTGCAGAACTGTCCCTGAGTTACAACATCAGAGCTCCACATCATATTGAGTGGCAAGGTCTGCCAACCCAGTTCTCTTCTCTCCATTATTCTCAGCCCCTGGTCAAGAGCAGCAGCCAGCCAAACATGGATCCTGACCTGCCTGACAAAACACAAGCTCGCCGGAGGGCAGCCTCCTCCTCTTTCAGCTCAGTGGGGAGCAGGACTGTTACCCTTCTTTCAGATGAATTCCAATGATGAATATCTCTCTATCACTCCCTGTTCAAATGACTTTAAATCTTAATATCAGAGCTTTACCCAGGGATGCAGGAGAGATCCACCCAAGCAGTCATCCCTGTGACCAAGAGGGTGTTGGACGTGCAAAAAGGTAGCAGGTAGGACAAAGCCTGAAATTTTAGAACAAGCGATGTTATTTGGCACTATAAACATGAGAACTGCTAGATCCTATCCAAAATATATGTGGCAAGTTCAATGCCCTGAAATGTCTTCCACACTTTGTGCTCCATTATGTTCACAGACCTTTCCCCAAAGCCCAGATTTCTGCATGTTTGTACGGATGTACTCAGTTCCGGGCAGGGCTGCTCTTGGGACACATGCCCACATAGGCAGGCAAACAAAATCAAAGAAGAGCATTCACAACTTGTCTGCCTTTATTTTACTCTTTATAAATACCCAGTTACGAATTAGGGGAAAACCAACGTGTGGTTTAAGTAGCCAGTCTGCTACCACAAAAGATGAATAGTGAATAGCTGAAGTGAATGATTCCCAGAAAACTCAGAGTCTGAAAATGGTTTGCCTGTGTTACTCAGCAAATGCTTATGAATAACGAACAAGGAGTAAGGACACGACCAGAGGATAAATTAAACTGATCAGTTTTTTTTTAATTTTACCTCACACTGTTGTGCAAGCATGCACAAGCCAGAGCACTGACAGCAGTGTATCAGCTAGCAGATGGTCATGAGCAAGGTGGATGGAAGTGCAGGAGATGACTGCTCATGGGTGCTGGAGTGCAACATGCCTATGTCAAACATATTTTACTTTCTTGTTTCATCTGTCCCATATGCATGTTATGAGCATGACCAGTACTCATACTGGAAATTTGATGGCTATGCACCAGCAAGGCACATGGGTATGAAAATGGGGCAAAGCCTGACAAATTTCTTCACAGTGTTCCTGTGATACTGATGATACCAGAATGGTACCAGGTGAGAGCTGAGACAGAATCATTTTATGAGCACTGCCACTGAAATTTCCTGGCCAGAGACTGTCAGAGATGTTATCTACAAGGAATTCTGCTTCTCATCTTACAAATACTCTCCTCCTGCTCCAGTCATTTATCAGCCCTGGAAGGTAACCTGGCAGGGATAGTCACCTGCATAACATACGACAAAAAATTGTCATAGCAGTTTCTTCAGCAGTCCCATGCATATTACAAGACCCCTGTTTGCAACACCCTTTGTGACAGCCCTTGGTGAGAAGCCATCATAGGGACAACCACAAATAATACAAAAACATTTCTTTTCCTATTAAGACATGCATACTAGGTCACCAAACTCTGAAAAAGTCTGGCATAACTGGGTGAAAACTAGGTTTTTTTCAACTGCCAACCGGAAAGAATAATTTGGGCCTGGTTTTTTTTTCTTTTTAAAATACAGGTTGGTTTAAAAATGAAAATATATTAATATGCTTTCCAGACATTCCCACAAATTTTCATCAAAATAGCTTATCAAATTTGACCTAAATTGATTCAATTACTCTAATACCACTGTGAATTTACATATTAACTAAAAGTATTTTCTGCTCGGCTCCATCCAAAACACGTATAACACTTGTAAGGACTGGTGGAAGAAACTGTGACTAAGATACAGAAATATTTGAACATCCAATGCAAATAAAGTCTAAATGTAATGGACTCACTATTTCAGCAATGTCTTGGCATGTTTCCACCTGGAGCCAACAAGATGATTAACTGGCCACATGCACTAATTATTTGAGGTTGATGTTTGCATCAGTACTGTGTACACTGGGTGCCGTTCTGCTCACAAAGAAATCCCCAAATCAACCCACTCAGCTGAAGCCTAGAGACTGGATCTTCTGCTGCTGATGAAACTGGAGATAAGGTACAACAGCAAGAGCCTCTGGGATTTCCAAGCAGAGCTTTGGGCAACCCCAAAGTAGCCAAGAGGTCAGCCAGGGAAAGCCTTTGCTGTGCTGGCTCCAACAGCACCCAGAGAGCTTCTCCAGAGCAGGAGTCACTTGCACATAGAGTCCCACCATTTCTGTTCCTGTTCTGGAAATGCCTCTAGCAATTCTGTCACCAAATTCTGCTCCAAGACTGAGTGGCTAATAATTCTATTAAGGCAAGTTAAGCTTCAAGACCTCCAGTACCTGGCATTGTGACATAATTTAACCTTAGGTTAGAGCCCTGTGCCATGAGCAGTGCTACTGAGCAAATCAAGACACAGTTTTCTCCTGCATACTCCTTTCCGTGTATGTCTTCAGACAGAAACTGAATTTGAATCCCTCCCTCAGATAATAAAAAACCACATTTGTTCTTCGTCCATACTTGGAGTACTCTGAGCAGGACCAGGGCTGAAGTTTTGCTGAAAGGTACTTGTTGTCCTGGTTCTCCTTTATATATTCAGCAAAAATGATATTAAAGTTGAGTTGAAAGTTTATTTGTCTTCAGCACAACCTATAAACCCACTTTCAGCTAGAGGAGCGCTTGCAGGCTTGACCTACTCTTGCTGCTAAGTGCATCTTTTCATATATTCCTGTCAGCTGTGTCTGAGACTTTTCTGTTCTCTGTTTATGATTTGTGCATTTTAAAACAACCACCAAGAAAATCCTGACACGTTTTTGGAGTCTAACAGCTGTGTTATAAATAATAGAAAATTAATATTTTCTTTTACTATTTTGGTTTGGTTTTGGGGGGTTGGAGGATTGTGAGGGGTTTTTTGGGGGGTGGGGTGGGGGTGTGCGTTTGTTTTTCGTATGTATTTAGAGCTGGCTTTCCTGTGTTTTCCAGGCAGCAAAATTAGATCAGCAGCAGCTTTGCCAAACGTTATTTTTTCTTACAAAATGTTCACTTTCCTTCAGAGTCTGTCAAGTTCCTGGGAAGGGCTGCGATCTTCTGGTGGTCCCTCAGCAGCCCTGTGCCTGCAAGGAGATCCCTGTATCAGTGCATCACTTTGCGAAACCATGCCGGTACGGAACGAGTGAAAGAAAAGCACAGACATCAAACACAGACTTTCCGAGCTGTTGTTTAAACCTGCGACGCGGGGAGCTGGCCTTGGGGCCAGGTTGCCCACGAGATGGTGCTAGAAAGCCGCGGATGCGCCCCGAGCGCCGCTCTGCGCTCCGCTGTGAGCAGGACCCGCGGGGCAAGGCGCCCAGCAGGCTGAGGACGTCTAACACTGTACCGCTCTCTCTCATACTTTAATAAAACCCCTTCAGTTTCATTTTCACTTGAAAACTTTGATCCTTGTGAAGGCATGCACTTAATACAAAACAATTCTCACGTGTAGTTAAGGCACGGGGCACTGCTTTCTCATGGGTGCACAAGGACATCCCTCACAAGGTCCCATTTCTAAATGTTACTTACTTAATTCCAGCTTTCTTTTTCCTTTTTTTTTTAATTTTTTTTTTTTTTTTACCTTGCACTGTTTTCATTTGGTTGCAGAAGTTAATCACTCTTGCTAGTGGACATAACAAGTCCAGTCTAGGTGGATTCACACCTAGACTATAATCCAGAATTGGTCTTTCTAAGAGAGCTTCCCTGATACTACATGATTGACAGTGAGATCAGTTTTTGTCCCTGTTCGTTTGTTTCACAGTCACAGGAAAATGGCAGGTATGGGGTATAAGACAAGCTATAAAAGAGGAATCTGGTCCCTAAAGCTGCCATCTTACATAGCCTGGAAAAGCTCTCTCGGTAGGCAGCAGGGCCGCAGGACAGACCAATTTCTGTACCAGTCAGACAAAGGCCAGCTGAGGTCAGGTCCTCTGTAATAAGCAGATATTTCCATGCTGTAGCACTGGGTCCTGACACAACTCTGTTCCAAACAGAGGGCCAATATTTGCTATTGCAGATCATTTATTAAAGCTTGGCCAATCATAATAGGAAATTTTACGCATGTGAAGATCTCTATATTTTGCCAAAAGTAGTTCATGCATGAAAAATATTACATAAACTTTCTGAACATATATCAAAATAAATATTACAAACTAGAGGAAATATGCTAAAATCACTCCCATTAAAGTTTCAGGATTTATTTAGGATTACTCTGATGGTTATAAAAGTGTCTCCTCTCATATCCTTCAGTTGAAGGAACAGATTTGCCTTGGCCATTCTCTCCCCTTAAAAACATGCCAGATTCTTCTTATATCCAGCAGAACTCTTAAAGGCACAGCACAAAGTCTAGACACCAGCACTTGTCCAGACCAAGTACACTGCTGAGCTGGATCCCCCCAGGTCAGGAAAACCTTCTGAGCCAATTTTCCAGTGCTGATTGATGCTGCTCCCGCACAACTATGCATAACAGAGCCTTCCAGCCACCATCTGCAGCGGTCACCATGTGTCTGCAAGTCGTGCCAGCCCTTTAAAGGCAGGTGTCAACACTCTTCACTGAGCGTGATGACAGCAGGGCTTGAACTTCCACTGTATGTGGCAAAGAGGGATGAAGTCACATATTTGCTTCACTTGATGCCTGTCAAGCTGCCCTTGCTGTGTTTCTGACTATACTCATTTCACAGCACGATAGTGGCTGCAGTATCACGAGACATGCTTACAGGGTTTATGGTCCTCTAATCTGCTTTTTATGCTGCAGCATGGACACAGCAGGGCTTCACCTCACAGATGAAGACACTGGCATGCAGCTGTGAGCTGAACTGCACCCACAGAGCCTTTGCATAATGTTCTTTGACTTCAAGGGGTTTGGGATTTTGCCCCAAGACTGATGAAAACGTCCTGGTATCCACAGGTAGAAACATCATCTACTACAAGTAGTCATAGTTCACTCAAAGTCAACAAAATGGTGTTTGAAAATGTTCTGAGTCCTAAGTCTACCCTGACAAGAAAATTTTCTCAGCTCTGTCAATCTTTCACGAGAAGTGATACAGAGATAGTGAGAGATGAAAGATCAGAAACGAAAAGGATGACAGAGGTTAAAAAAAGAGCAATGGGAAGCATTGGAACTGTGTAACTCAATGAAATAGAAAAGTTACATGTTTAAGAATTTTGTTAAAATGAACAAAAGGGGTTTTGTAACACATTATCTCTGGCACTTAATGCCTCATTATTGCATTGAAGCCAAGCTTATATAAGGTTTCCAAGAGGGCTTAGGTATGGATAAAAAAGATCCACATGAAGACATAGATCATTAGAATAGGGAGGGGGGAATCCTTTTTTATTTTAAAATAAATTATCATGTGATTCAAATTATTCCGTAACTGTGTGTTGTTGGACTTCTTGTACTTCACATAACTAATTATTTGGCATGGAAACACTTTCCTGTTTCTCACATGGCCATTTTCTTGGAGAGAAAGAGTGCAGGAAAGTAAGGAGGGAAGAAGCCTACCTCCAAGTGATGCAGAGTTGGTCAAGCTAACTTTGGGGTGCATCCCAGTGAGATCCTATGGAAAACAGCCTTGGGGAACCCCAGCTCAACACAGGTGAAAGCTCAGCTAGAACTGGCTGCTGCTGTGAAAGAGAATGAAAGTGATTTTATAAATACATTAACACCAAGAGGAAGGCCAAGGAAAGTATTGGAGTGATGAGGAACATAATCACCAAGGCTGAAAAAAAGGCTGAGGTACCTAATGCTCCTTTTCCCTCAGTCTTTAACAGAAAGGCTATTTATCCTCAGGGCAACAAGGCTGCTGGGCTGGTGGGCAGAGATAGGGAGCAGAATAGATCCCCTGCCATCCAGGAGTCAGAGACCTGCTGAGCCACTCAGACGCTCACAGGTCTGTGAGGCTGGATGGGATTCCCCCGAGGTGGCTGAAGGGGCTGATCAAAGAGCAGAAGGACTTGCCAAGTCACTCTCCATCATTTACCAGCAGTCCTGGTTAACTGTAGAGGTTCCAGACAACTGGAGGTTATCCAGTGTGATGTTCATGTGCCAGAAGGGTTGGAATGAGGATATGGGGAACTGTAGGTCTGTCAGTCTGACTTCAGTGCCAGGGAAGGTTATGGAACAGGTTATCTTGAGTGCCATGACATGGGCATAGAGGACAACCAGGGTTTAGGAAAGACTTGACTGACCTGGCCTCCTTTTATGACCAGGTGACCTGGTTATAAAAGGGCTAGTGGATGTAGATGTGTCTACCTGGACTTCAGTAAAGCTTTTGATACTGTCTCCCATAGCATTCTCCAAGAGAAGCTGGTAGCCTGTGGCTTGGACAGTGCACTCCTTGTTGGATTAAAAACTGTATGGATGGCCAGGCCCAGGGAGTGTTGGTGAATGGTGCCACATCCAGTTGGCAGCTGGTTTCCCAGGGCTTGGTATTTGGGCCAGTCCTGTTTAATCAATGATCTGGACAAGGAGACTGAGTGCACTCTCAGTCAGTTTGTGGGTGGTACTTAGTTGAGTGGGAGTGTTGATCTGCTGGAGGGCAGTAAGGTTCTGTGACGGATCTGGACAGGTTGGATGGATGAGCCAAGGCCAGTGGTCTGAGGTTCAACAAGGCCAAGTGCTGGACCCAGCCCTTGGGTCACAAGAAGCCCTGAAGTGTTACAGGCTGGGGGAAGAGTGGCTGGCAGTGTGGCCCAGTGTGTGGCCTGGGGGTGCTGTTTGACAGATGGCTGAACATGAGCTGCCACTGAGTGAAGGCCAAATGGCATCCTGGCTTCTATTAGAAATACATCATGGCCAGCAGGACTAGGGAAGTGATTGTCCCTCTGTGCTCAGCACAGGTGAGGTGCCTCAAGTGCTATGTCCAGTTCTGGGCCTCTCAGTTCAGGTAGGACACTGAGGTGATGGAGAGTGTCCAGAAAAGGACAATGAAGCTGGTGAAAGGAGTAGAGAGTGAGTCATATGAGGAGAGGCTGAGGAGTGGTCATATGANCAAGTGCTGGACCCAGCCCTTGGGTCACAAGAAGCCCTGAAGTGTTACAGGCTGGGGGAAGAGTGGCTGCAGTGTGGCCCAGTGTGTGGCCTGGGGGTGCTGTTTGACAGATGGCTGAACATGAGCTGCCACTGAGTGAAGGCCAAATGGCATCCTGGCTTCTATTAGAAATACATCATGGCCAGCAGGACTAGGGAAGTGATTGTCCCTCTGTGCTCAGCACAGGTGAGGTGCCTCAAGTGCTATGTCCAGTTCTGGGCCTCTCAGTTCAGGTAGGACACTGAGGTGATGGAGAGTGTCCAGAAAAGGACAATGAAGCTGGTGAAAGGAGTAGAGAGTGAGTCATATGAGGAGAGGCTGAGGAGTGGTCATATGAGGAGCTGGGGGTGTTTAGCTTGAAGAAAAGGAAGTTCAGGGTGATTTTTTCACTCTCTACACTGCATGAAAGGAGGTTGTTGCTTGGTGGGGGTCGGCCTCTCCTCCCAGGCAACCAATGGCAGGATGAGAGGACATAGCCTTAAGATGGGTCTGGGGAGGTTTAGATTGGACATTAGGAGGGATTTTTTTCACTGAAAGGGTTGTTAGGCATTGGAACAGGCTGCCCATAGAGGCAGTGCCATCACCATCCCTGGAGGTTTTCAAAAAAAAGAACTGGATGTGACACTCATGCCATGGTCTATTTGACCACCAAAGTGGTGATCAAAGGTTGGACCCAAGGATATTGAAGACCTTTTCCAACATCAGTGATTCTATGATCCCATTGTCTACAATCTTTTGGGGCTGGGAGATTACCACAGAAAATTCTAATGTGCACAAGGGACCCAGCACAGAAAGTTTAAATAACTCATCCAAGGTCACATGTCAAACCAAGGAGAAACCCCTGGGCCCGAGGTGTGTATTTTTGCCACGGCTGCCTGTCTCCTGACACGGAAACACAGCTAAAAAAATAGAGGGTGGGGCCGTGTGGGGCTTCTTCTCCATGCATGCAATCAGACATACCTCTTACCCCTCTCAGCCTCTCAGCTTCAGACATCAGGTTAAACTCCCTTCCCAGGCCGTGTGCCCACAGGTGGAACAGAACCATCCGGGGCTAAAAGAGCCTCCCCCTGTCCCCGCGTCTCGCCCACAGCATCCTCACCCCGCGCCCTCCCTCCCGCTCCATGGCCGGGGATGCGCCGCCACCCGCGCTGCGCTGGAACCCTCCCGAACACACCCTGGTGGCACACACACAGCCCCGCCGAGCCCGGCAGCCGGCGGGAAAGGCTCTCCTGCCCTCAGAACCACCGCCTGGAAAAGGGCCGGGCGAAGGGAGGGCGACGGTGGCCAGGGGAGAGCGGAGTGATGCTCAGATATCCCTGAGCAGAATGCGAAGGGGAGGGTGATCCCTGATGTGAGGACAGCGCGGTGACACAAAATGCAGAGGAAGTGCAGAGCTGAGCATGGAGAAATGGGCCTGGCCAGGGGCGAGGTGCTGCAAACCCAGCCTGGCTCCCCCCAGCTCAGAGACCACCAAGTTTCCTAATGCAGGCAGGGGGATAACGGGGTGATTTTCCAGCCTTTGACAGCTTAAGCCACACAAACCTCACAGCACCGGTGATATCTCACAGACATTCGGACTAGACTATTTTTAAATAAAAGAAAGATTTTCATAAATATTTGCTGACTCCAAGAGTTAGGGAGTGTGAAAAACCCAAGCTATTGCAGAATTTAGGGTAATTTGCAAGCTTCAGTGTTGCAAGAACACAAATAGAGAAGTACTGTTATTTAAAGGGGAAGGACAGTTGTATAAAGTGTTTTAGGGGATGGTTTAAATGTTTTTAAATACAACAACTAATTTCCCTGTCTGACGATTTTCACTTTGGAGTCACACCAGATAGAAAGTTTTTTGCAGGTATGTATTAGTTTATCTGACAGTAAGGTTTCTTTTAGTTCCCAAATAAATTAATTCATGTTAGAGATTTATAAGCTTTCTAAGATTTTCTTTTTATGGAAGCATTATCATTGTTTAGTCTTGCAAATGCTTGTATATAGAAGTGACACACAAGCATCCTAGCAAAACCTGTTCCCAAACTCAGATTCCCTGGCTGGTGAGCTCACCTATGCAGAAAATGTCAATATGGTATCCTCACAAGATCCAGCATGAAAACCACCAGAGTCTTCCAACCTCCCAATGCCAGCTCTTCCCCACTTCAATCCCAAACAAAAATCTTAATGGCAAATATATTATTTTCACTTAGTTTTAAATAGAAGTAACAATTTGTGCTCAGACTATGAACAACCTGACTACTTTCTCCCAAATCCCAGGAAATGACAGTATAAAAGATTCATCAAGGTGACGTTTGTGAAAACTTACATTGATTTAAGACCTGCTTGTAAAATCAGCTGCTAATGACAGGCTGAGAGGCCCCTAAACCAACATAGTTACAAAAAATATTAATAGTGAAGAAAACCCCCCAGAAATCTGCAAGGGACTGAACACTCTTTTCAGGGGAAACCACTGCACGCTAAAGCTCTGCTAAGATGCCAGTGGTAAGTGGTTTGTGTACAACTTTTATCAAGATACATGTTCCAGGCTTGTAGAAGACAGGACCAATGGTTTGTACTTCAAGGAAATGACGTTGTATAGTGATGATTATTTTTAAACCTCTTGTTGTTGCTATTGAAACATGAAAGCACTTATCTTTATGTAGTTTCCTCTATCTGTATCGACTAGTTGTAAACTTTGTAGAATTTTCCAGATCTTTTTCTGTCAAATGCTATTTAAAAAGACTGTATTGTAGACAGCAGAGCAGCCAAAGGGCAATTTTAAATTTGCAGGTTGAAGGGAGCTGTATTACAGTCAGGCAGGGACAAGCTTCCTGGCCATTTTTTTATAAACTAATAAAAATTTTGAGAGGTAATTTGAGAGGGAATTTTGAAGGTAGCTGATCTTCTTCTTGCTGTATGATTTCTCTTAGCCTGGAACAGGAATCCTTTGCCAACACAAAAAGCAAAGCTGTTTGCAGAAAACAGCTCTGCTCAGCCTTCCCAATCCTGTCTACAGAGGAAGGAGAGAGGCAGCAGGATATGTTGCACATGTATGTAAGTCCTTGCATTGTTGTCAAGGAAGTGATATGAGTTTCTGGGAAATCCACAGTTCCTCTTTAATATGTCAACATGTTAACAGTGTTGTGCAGGCTGTATCTGGCTGTGCAAGCACGGTGATGTTTATATGGCTGGATAGTGATAACAGCACCTGGATAAGTTCTGATTCCTTCTGGAAATATCATCTTTCCATACGAGTGTAAGCACACATGCTGACTTAATTTATCCTTAATAGCATGCTTTTGTTACAGGACATCAATTCATTCAGGAAATTCAGCCTGTAAATGTGGAACATCTTCATCTTTGCTCAAAACACCACTGCACGGTACTTGTCCTTCACAGGACATTTTGAGCTTGAGAACAAGTGCTTTTTAAAAATCCTGTCCTCAACAAATGCTGGAGAAGTCTTTGAAAACTCGTAAGTCTGAAATGATGCAACATTTTTTCTCTTGTTCTCTGCCTGGGAGGGGTGACTTGGCTGCAGGAGGGTTTTGAGGTGGTTTTTCTCCAGGAAGTGTCCCTGGGTGCTGCCATCCCTCCCAGCACCCACACATGGAGTGGGTGGCCCACAGTGAATGCCAAGGACCAGCTAAAGGGCAGGTGCAGGTTGGGGACTGTGTGGGCCACTGGTGAGAGAGGTCAGAATGACTTCCTATGCTGTTTTTTGTCCTTTCAGTCCTCCCCCAGGGCATATGCACTAAAAACCCATGATATCACAACACAAGAAAGTACTGCCAACCTGTGAGATGCTGGCACAGCTCAGGCCTTCTGAAAGCAGAAGGAATAATTAGATTATTTTTCACTGCCACATGACGAAGAGCCAGGGACAGCTCGGTGGTCTTACCAACAAGAATTGGATCAATACTCCAGAAAGACATGAATTTTTTTTTTTTTCTGATCACAAAATCTTCAGAAACAGCTGAGTTGGCAAGGGAAACATATTTTCTCGTACTTTAAGATTATTTGCCAAATGCTTGAGGGGGGATTCTGTGTAATATTTGGTCTGTAGGTTTTTTTCCTGTGCCTTTCAGAATAAACACACCACATCCAAGCTTTTGATCTCTTTGGGCAAAACAGCAATGATCAACATTTTTGCTTAGAGAGATTTCAGTGGTAAATATGTTGGGGTTTTGGGGTTAAAGCTACCTTCTTACAATCCTTCTGCATTGATGGCTTGGAATGCACTGGAAAACTTCTGAACCTATTGGGCATTTTTTGTCCATGAACACATTTCCTAAATGCTATTTTGAAGTGATGACACGAGCTACAAATAATCCCAAAGATCTCGTTTTCCAGTTTTGACCAGGATTAAATAATAAATAAATTAAACCAGTCACTGGGAAGAGTGAATGAACATTTTTTACAATTCTGTATCCCTCTGCAACTCTCCTTATTTCTAAGGCCACTTCCTTCAGTTTATTTATTTTTGCGCCAGCTTTTGTGGCTTTGTCCCTTGCACTCCACCCTGAGTGATCTCACTAGAAATTCCAGGTATGTCTCAACACAGAGTTTGCAAATTCTCCCAAGATTCCAAGAAACCTCCTCCCTGCCCTACTTCCCCAATTACTTTCTGTTTGGTTTTAAAATGGGGTTCTGTCAGTGTTCTTTCCAGTGTTGACCCCAGGCACCAGAAACATGCTGTGGCCAGTCTGATCTCAGCCTGCAAGTGCAAATGTCTTCTTCGTCCTGTGCTGTGCAGAGAGAACCAACCGGGCCTGAGTCACTCCTGGTGAAACTCTGGGTGGTGTTATCATGGGGAAAAGTCATTTGCAGGAAAGGGATTCCAAGAACTCAAGGGAGAAGTAGCAGTGCTGTGTATCAGCAGAGCTGCAGAGAGTAGAACGTGCCGGTTGGATTTGCACAGCGATGTGGTGAATCAGCATCAGGGCTGTGCCTTGAAACCTCTCAGGGCCACCCAGCCACCAGCACAAGTGAAAGCTCAGAGTACTCCATGGGGAAGTAGATGAAGGAAGAGATTGGATTGGAATGGAAGAAGAGAGGATTTAAAAGAAAATGGAATTGGGCTCTAAAATGGGATGGAAAGCAAGCCACAGATGTCAGTGTCCATCCACAGCACACTGAGACTGCAGGGTTGGGGATTGGAAGCTCAGCAGCCATGCAGCAGAAAGCTCTTCAGTTCTCTATTCTTGCCTGTTCACTCTCATATTAATCCAATTTTATTGTGATGTCATTTTAAAATCAGGTATGGTCCCAGGCAGGAGGTAGACACTCTGCACTCCTCGTTACAGGAGCAAGTGCCAGGAGCAGGGCCAAGAGGTCCTTGAGGGATGAGCAGGGATGTGCTCACACGACTCCACCTGTGTGAACCACACCAGGCGAGGTAGCATGGAAGGAGATAACAGTGATGTTTTAATGAAGTTTTTGTGTATTTATTTTTTCATCTTGTGGATCTAGATCCTCCTGCTCCTACTGCACATATATCTTGGGTCATCTCTTAAGAGTTTTCTGTTTAATAAAGCTTAGTTGTTTAATGTGGATTAAATTTACATCACAGGTGAGTTGACAAGAGTTTGCTATTTTCTAACGAAC
The DNA here is from genome assembly GCA_013400515.1 of Erpornis zantholeuca. Classification (NCBI taxonomy): domain Eukaryota; kingdom Metazoa; phylum Chordata; class Aves; order Passeriformes; family Timaliidae; genus Erpornis; species Erpornis zantholeuca. Next base: position 373,851 of record VZTN01032678.1, read on the forward strand.
AGCTCAAAGGATTTATCTTTGCATAGGGGATATTTATGTGCTTTGTGGTTCATCTTTCTTCTTTGAGTCATATTAAGTCCTGCACCTGAATTTGGTTCTCTATTTTGTGGCAGTATATGCACAATAAAATGCTTGTAACACCAAATTGCCAAGATATTTATATTCCTAATTTAATCCATGGAAGGCAAGGGAGATCATGCTGCGCTTGGGGTTTAAACAAAGCCCTCGGCACCGATTCGTGGCAGGACACTGGCTGGTGTCCCTGGGCTGCCACGGCCGCAGGTCAGCCGATGGCCGCAGCAGAGCAAGCGTGACACGGCGGCAGCCGCAGGTACCCGCTGGCGGCACGAAACTGTGTGCTGCCCTTCCCTTGTGCAGGCTCAGACCAGTCCGGAGCCACAGCATGCCCAGGGGAAAGCAGGGAGCTGGCGCAGGGCCGAGCCAGCCCGCCCCGCTTCCAGCTTGCCCTCTGCCCGGGACGGGGCTCGATGTGCCCCGGCCTGTGGCTCTCGCAGGGACAGCACTAGATGGCGATAGAAGATTAAGAACCGACTCGGAGTCTCCTGGGGGTTTGCACAAGGCTGCGGTTGAGGCTGCACCGAACCCCAGGGGCAGGACCTGCAGCTTGGGCTGCCGAGGGGTCCGTGGCCGTCGCCCCTTGCCCTCACTGGGAGCCAACACGGCGCGTTCTGCTGCACTTCTGTTCCAAGGCATGGATCCAGAGCGCTGGGATGGAGATGCAGAGGTAGCTGGAGACCCTCTCGTGCGCCAGCCAGGCAAAGCAAGCAATCACGCCTCGTTACAGCTGCTGCTGCTCCTGGAAAAGAGAATAATAAAAGAGGTCAGAAGAGGAGAAGCCAAGAAAAATTAAATTTAATTTTATCAAAAATTAAAGTCATCTTCGAGGAAGTCTCTTGCCATCCTGGGTGTTAGGCTAGTCTCTGAGGAACCTGTGGGAAGTATATCTCCTTATTTTATGCTGTAAACATGATTAACTTGCTTTTCTGTATAAATGAACCCTGTGATTCATTGCCATCAGACAGCCTGCAGTTGTAACTGGGGTAACACATTGGTGAGTATATGTGCTGGGGCAGACAGCCTGGCATGTGCCCTCATTACCAAGTTGGTATCAGCATGGCTTTTTTTATCAGGATGGTGCTCACAGGTGACAGCATAAATAGTTGCTCTGTTTTTCCCCAGAAGTGGAAACCCAAACCACATACTCCCCCACCCTCAGTCACTGTTCATAAGCCAGGTGTTTTTTTAGAAAACGTGCTGTTGGATTGTTTGAGAGAATTTTATGGGGTTTTCTGGTGCTGTTTCTCACCTCTTGTGGTAATCCAGGTGTGTTAGTACCCACCAAGCCATGTCACAACCCAATTGTGACATGGTTGAGTGCTGGAAATCCTAGAACATCACAGAAGCCATTAAAAGTACATTTCTGTGTTTCTAAGGTGATTTAAGAAAAGAGAATGAAGCCATGTTGTGTCCTTCCTGACCTGCTCCTCAAACTGGTAATGGGAGCAAGAAGAGGCACAGCCCCAATGTGCCAGGGCTGGGTGCAGTGGAGGAGCCCTTGGTGGGGAGCACTGAGAGGACAGAGGGCAAAACCCTCAGGATGCATCTGGTGTGGCTGCAAGGGCAGAAGGTTACCTTGAAAGGCAGGTGCTGGTGCACCAAAACTCACCCACTCTTTGGGGTGGGTTCCTGCCAGGGCCAAGGATGCTGCCAGGTGCTTCCCATGATTCTAGAGGGCTGTCTGAGGGAAGGCTGGAATTGCAACACCTGCTTTTCGTACCAGGAGAAACTGCACACAACCCCCTGCTCACCCTGGCAGGACTCAGGCTGACCTAGCAAGCAGTGTTCTGCCAAAACCAGGGGCTTGGGATCAAATGCTTCCTGCCTGGTGCCAAGGCAAGATCCTGAGAATTCCCCCCTGAAGGACAAGTGTACCTGGGAAAAAGAGAAAAGGAAACTCCCTCGAGCTCCAAAGCTGTGTTTTTGCCATTCACAGTCAGTGTCAGTGATTCAGATAATCCCTGCATCCGGGTGGGCACTCCCCAGCCAGACTGGAGGCAAATAACCTGGCAGAAGACACTGGCATAAACAACTGCAGTAAAACGAGCCTCCTCCCTTCAGGCTCCACCGAAAGCTCAGGCCAATCCGGGAAGTTTTAGATATTTTTTTTCCATTGGTAGTTCAAAGGAGTGAACGTAATTGTCTTTCTCCCGTCACTACCGTTTTCGTGTGTGCTGGAGCTTCTGGTTTCCAGTTACCACTGAAAGCAGAAGTGAAAAACAGAAAGAAAAGCTTTTTCTCAGGGTATTTTAGGTTCAAGCAAAGTCAGGAGGTTTTAGAAACAAAACAGGGGCACTATGAGATAATTTGGTTTGTGCTTAGCTAAAGGCAAATCAAACTTTGACACTTGCCTACCCTGTGAACAAGCCACAAAGTCTCATCCATCTTGAACACCCGCTTGCTATCAGGGTCCAGAGCTCCCACAGTCCCAGTTTCACCTAGCAGAAGGTGTTCATGAATTCTGTTTATTCTGCTGTCCACTCAGAATTCCTGTCTGAAGGTCTCAAAAGAACTGTAAAATTAAAATTTTGCCAAAGTTAGAGATGGGTTAACAACAGAGTAACTCAGAGATTTGGTGTTAGCCACTCAGAGACACAGTGGCGAAGAAGAAAACAATGCTGGAGTGCCTTAGCTAGAGGCACAGCTGTGCTTCAGCAGTTCACCCAGCTGTCCTCCCAGCTGTCCTCCCACTATGGACCAAGGATGCATGGGAGGACCAAGTCTTGAGAAAACCTCTGATAACTTCAGTCACCCAAATATCATGACAAGTGTTGGAATAGACCCAACAGAAAGGCTCTGATTTTTATGTTGCTCTAAATCAGCCCTGTGTACACTGCTGCCATGTAGTGAAGATGGCCTGGAACCAGAAACCAAGGATGAACAAAGAGGTTTCAGGAAAAAAATCAAAAGAACAACTGGTCAGGATGGAGAGGTGAGATCCAGATCAATTTATCTGCCTGTACACTTCTTATGAGGGAGGATGACAAGTTCCTGTGCAGAGCACACGTGTTTGCCAAGAGGATTGACAGCAAGTGAAGATCTGAAAGTGCAAAGATCATCTGAGAGCAGTGAAAGCCTGTGGGTTTTCTTTGTTAGACCAAATGACTGTTCATACTGGAGTAGGTCAGCAGCAGGCTCATGGCAAAGAAGTTTAGGTGATGTCCAGTGGAGTTTTCTGGCCACAAAAAGGAGTGTGATGCCCTGACTGCAGAGTGAAAACAAAGAAATATTTAAAGACTTCACGCTGTAATGACATTTTGGAAATGTGAGAACTTAAAGGACATGCACAACATGAAATCTATGTAGCTGAAAGACTAAACTTTAGGGGCTGGATCTTTCCTAGCTGGTCCTAGTTGATACTTCAATTAAAACAAAAAAGAAAATTTCAAAACAGATCTGGAAAGGGAATTACTCTTGCAGCTTCTGACATATCATCAGAGGAACTTTATATTCAGCTCCAAATTTCAATTGCAGAAAAACTTTCTTTGCTGTGCCTACTCTCACTAGACAGGAAGAAAATAGTAAGATAGAATAGGCTATACAAGAAGTCTAGTGGGCAAGAGAATGTGCATGAAGGAAAAAGGAAGTAGTCATGCTGGTAAGGACAGCTACTAAGGAAATGTTACAGTAAATGAGAGAACTGTGCCTGTTTCCATTAAGAAATATGGTGATGAAAGAAAGAAGGAAAGAGAGAAAGAGAGAAGGAGATATGGAGAGGAAGAGAGGAAGAGAAAAAGAAATAGAAAAGGAAAAGAAAAGAAAAAGAAAGAAAAAAGAAAAGGAAAAATAAAATGAAAAGGTAAAATAAAGAAAAAGAAAAAAGAAAAAGAAAAAGAAAAAGAAAAAGAAAAAGAAAAAGAAAAAGAAAAAGAAAAAAAGAAAAAGAAAAAGAAAAGAAAGATTGTACATAAATGCAGTCAGCCAAGGTAATAAAATGGAGGAGTATCTTGATCTTCCAGTGGAAGACATGAAATCAGCTAATATGATGCTTTAAATGGCTACCTAAAACAGAGACTAGACAGGAATAAGGGAATAAAGGTAGGTATTTGTTTGAAAGGCCTTCAAAGACACACTCTGGGAAGTCTAGAGGCCACTGCCCCAGTGGATCTCAAGATGGACAACAGGTCACGAGTTCTTCACACTTTTTATAAGTTCGATCCATTTGCAAATCAGGGATAATTCTCCAATTAAATCTTCAGTTAATGATGTAATTTCCCCAAGCTTACCCTCTTCTTTAAGATATTGGTTTACACTTTTTGGACCTAGGATTGTCGAGCAAGCCTGGAGAGGCTTTGTCTCTCTTGGCATGAGAGAGCAGAAGTTAACAAGCTACAAGAAACTTCAGAGTTACACACTAGGCAGTATAGAATTTGAAAAATATAAAAGTGAAAATCCAAAGCGTCAAGTACAGAGATAGCAGCAACAATCTCACTTGAAGTTGTAGGCTCAATACTGAGCAGGGAAGAGAATAGTACAGGGGAGAGGATGAAAAGGTTTCTTCACTTTGGGAATGGGAAAGAAAGTAATTTTGATGTGTGTAAAAATCAATTTGTTGAACTGAATTTTGGAGCCCAGTAGGTTTTGTTTTCCCTTGTGGACTGGGTGTGCCAAGGTGCAGGGCCAGTGTTTGACATCCATCCAGACATGTCCCTGCCACATTTCCCCCTTTCTTCCAGGGGGAAGCTGTTGCATGCCCAAGAGGTGTCTCTTTTGTTTCATGACAGATGCTCACAGATCCTGTAGGAGAGAAAAAACACAGAGCCCCTGGTAGTCAGAGCAGCAGAAAATGGGCAGTGGGCTGTCAGGGCAATTGCCTATCCAGGTGTAAGAGTTGACTAGCTTACATGCTGTACCTATCCAAACCTCCAGCAGTCAGAAGATGCAGAAGCTGTTCAGAGAAACACTTCTTGAGAAAAATAAGAAGGTGAGAATAGGCTCCTGATGCCTTAAATGGCTACCTAGAAACAGAGACTAGACAGGAATAAAGGAATAAAGGAGATATTTATTTGGAAGGCCTTCAGGTGCACACTTTGGGCTCAAGAGGGTCCTGCCTCAGTGCATCCCAAAATGGACAACAGGTCACGAATTCTTCACACTTTTATATCAGCATAAATTCACCAACCAGAACCCAGCCAAGGATGGAATTTCCCCAAGCTTGGCCGCCCTTCCCAGGATGATGGTTTACAGTTCTTGGTCTGGGTGTCCTTGGAGAGCAAGTTAGAGGTTTTGTTACGTCTGTCTGAGCATGAGAGAACAGCACTTAACAAGCAACAGGAAACTTCAGGGTTACACTAGCAGTACAGGATTTGAAAAACATTAAAGTTAAAACCTAAGGCATCATTCCAACCCTAATGGGATGAGTTGGTAGCTGGGTGAGGGTTTCAGGTGTAAGCAGGAACATACAGGCACAAGGAAAAGGTTCTGAGCAGACGAGTTCACGCCTTGGACACCTCACAGTGCAAGGGGAAAGTGAGAGTGGGCATGAGGCAAGTAAAATCAGTGAAAGGATATTAAAACAAACAGCAAAGTATGGGTTAAATGAAGTGGAGAAAGAACTGCCTGGTGGGAACTCTTCCTCTTTTGTGCTGTGTGATGCAGCAGTGCTGGGGCTGTTGCACAAAACCAGCACTACTGCACAGATATTGACAGTATTTTTACTACGTCCTCTTAGTTTCTCTGTAGTTCTAGATCTCCTCCGGTTTCTGGGGAAGTATGGGCATAAAGAAAAAATAGACAGCCTTTAGACATGATCAAGGGTTGGCATCAGCTGATCAGGTGCTGGACATCAGTTCCTTTGTCCTTTTTAGGACCTGGCTGCAGACACCTTCCTCCTTTGAGCTCTCAGGAAATCCCCAAGCTAGAAGGGCTGAAAACAAAACTAGCCTAGATTTACAGGACTATGGAGCACTTGAAAATATAACAGGAAAAAAACCTTTTCTCTGTATTCAGCTAAGTCCCAAAATGGTTTTTAGAGCAAAATTTCCTCACTGTCACCTCATTTCTGCACTCATTTCATGCCTAAGAAAACATCAGCCCAAGGTAGACTTTTCCAAGAAAATTGTCAAGAAGGTGCAAAATGGAGCCAGCTCCTTGCTGAGAGGTCACCTCACTTTCTCCCTTCATGTGGGCTCCCATTGTCCAAGAAAGGTGGGTGGTCAGGGTGGGCAAGTCACTGGGAAGGTGGGCAGGGGAATGCTAACACTTTGGAGCCCCTGAATGCTCTCTCCATCTGCTGGAAGCACACTAAAACCATAGGGGCACCAAGGAGCAGCCTGGGAGAGAAGGCAAACCCTGGGGCTCACTGCTCCATACAGGAGATGGATGAGAGCAGAGGGGATCTGGGACTCAAAAGCATGGAGACATGAGACAGATGAAGCCACAGACAGGGGTGTGGCTCCTAGACTGGCCAGCACCATGTTGCAAGCATGGAATGGACCTGAGACTGTAGCCAGCTCCTGTGTCCATTCTCTGTGTGGGGTTCCCATTGCCATCAGCAGAGGCAGGAGAGGACCCTCTGCTGCTCCTGCCCCAGCCCAGGGGTGTTCACACTGCCCAGCCCTGCTCAGTGCAGGTTCTCCTGCATTCCTCTGTCACAGCAGAAATTCATTTAACTCATGTCCATGAAGCCAGTTTTTACAGCTGGGATCCCTCAGCTGTGCCATTTGGGTCTTCTTGTATTTCTGAAGTAGTTCATCCATTGCTCTCCTTTCCTCCTGCTCTGGGGGCAGGGCAGGGCCCAGAGGAGCTGAAGGAATTTCTGCGAGGAGTCCTTTAGCTTGTATTATGCAACAAAATTATAATTAGGCAAAATGATAGACAAAATTATAATTATTCCTTTCATATTTTAGGGTTCTGAACCATTTTGTCTCTATCTCATGCATCTGCTCTGTTCATTTTGCCCCACACTAGAGCTTTCTCCTCTGTCCAAGCTGGTGTACAGCAAGCCCTGATCCCCAGGACATGTTCACCAACCCTCAGGGACTCCCCAAACCCTTGCTGTGGAAAGCACCTCAGAGGCCAGAGAACCACCTTGGAGGGAGGCACAAGACAGGGAATATGCCATTGCTGAAATGGCCAGCCCAAACTGGGGGAAGCTTGCAGTCCTGAGGGCCACAGCTTTCCTCTCAGGAAAGGGGAAAGGGGAGACCTTTTACCAAGCAGGACAAATGCAGGAAGATCTCCTGTTCCTGGCAGCAGCCCTGTACAGTCAGTGGTGTGACACTGGGAGTCAGCGACATGCCAGGAGCGAGCCTGTGGGAGCTGTGGAAGTTGTGAATAATCCTGTGTGCACCACCCTGGGATGGAAAGCTGTGCAAAGCTCATCACTAGCAGCAACACATCCCTTTAAGTATGTGTGGCTGCCTGTTGACCCAGCAGACGTGAAACAGGTGGCTCTGTGTGGGGTTTCTGAGGTGCATGGCCAGGGCTACGCTGCCAGCTGCTGGGCAGGAGATAATTGTAATGATACTGCTGTGAATGAGTGGCTCAGGGCTTGAGTGGCTGAGTGACAGGAGGCAGCTCAGCTGCCATGGCTGGGCTGGGCAGGAGCAAGCTCACTGGAAGCAGGCAGCTTGCCTGTCCTGCTGCCTAAATAGCTCCACACAGACTAGTGGGATGTGGGCAGATGCAAGGCAAGGGGCATGAAAGAATCACCCAAGCAAAGATATGTGTTTTAGGGTACCTGAGGGCAGGGTAACATAGTGCACTGTTCCTTTTCTTAGAGAAGAGGAGGGATTTAAAGTGAGAAACACCAGCCTGCTCAGCATGGCACAGAGAGAGAGCTGCTAGCTAGTGTCCTGAGAAGTGAGCAGTGCTAAGGCCTGAAAAAGTCTTATTTCAAATAAAAAAGAAACTTATGTGGATGTTATGGGTAAATCCACCAGGAAAATAAACAGACTCAGACTACATCCTGTGTCTCTGGACAGCTTCTGCATCCCCATTTCCTTTTGGTGTGTGCATCATCCGATGGCTTTGACTCACACATTGGCACTGAAACAGCTTTGGATGTACTGTCTCGTGTCCTGAGAGGAAATGAGATGGAGACACTGACATTGCTTGGAAAGTGGAAATAATCCTTAATCATTTGACTCTGTCTTACAGCAATGGCTGGGAGCCACACTCAGCACCAGCTGGTGGGTAGCACAGGACCTGGCTTCCCAAAAAACATGACATCCATGCCAGCCCAGCACTGCTGGGGTGCTGACTCAGGGCAAGCACAGGGCACAGACTACCTCTGTTCTTCAGTACATTTTGGTGCACAGTGCATCTGTGCCAAGTACTGTACCTCTACCAAAGGCTTCTATCATTCCTGGCTTTCTGGTGCCTCCTCTCCCAGTAAAACCTTCCCTGGCAGGGGCTGGCAGGAGAGAGAGGAGTGGCTTTCATATCACAGAGCTATGATGTGGACTGTACCACTCAGAAAGACACTGGTTGTCCTGGCTGTCCCTCTCCTAGTGACTTCAGGGGAGAGGGGACAGAAGGTGACAGAGTCAGGCAGGATGAAAGCATGGGGGGACAATGCCTCACAATGTGTCAAAAGTTGCCTGAATGGGGGAAGCAAGTCTACTACTGTAGCTTCATCCAGACACAAGGACTAACCTAGGATAATTGCAGGGAGGAGGAATAAAAAAAAAGTCTTGAAAAGGTAAAATTTATAAAATCCACTCCTGAGATCTTGCAAGATTGGGTAGGAAGCTGAGGTAATCAAGCACAGAAGAGGAAGGATCCCAATGCTCTAGGACATCAGACAGAGAAAAGGGTGCAGGCAACTGCTGAAGGGAGACAAGGTTTGCCTTTTCTGCCTGCGTTTTTGTGTGTCAGCCTCTACTCTGTCTCCAAAACATGGGTCAGTGGGCAACAGGATGCAGGGTGGCCCAGCTTTCTCCTGCTTCCCCTCAAGGTTGGGTGCCCACGGATCAGGAAGTATCTCTAGTCCACCCCTGCTCCTCATGAGGCAGACTGCAAAGTCACGCTCAGTTATTTGGGCTATCCCATTCAAACTTTGAAAATATATCCCCATGTCTGTAAAAATAAAAATTTCCAAACTTAAAGTGACCTTATAAATTAAACTTGAAGCTGTGTCTGCAATCTTACACACTCAGTTGTTTGTTTGTATTTTCAAAGCTCTGGTCCGAAACTGTTATGTCACTGTCGGTGCATGACTTCAGCTGAATAATCCCTCAAGGGACTAGGGAGAGGAGCACCCGGCTGGGAATGTTCTGGAGATGAGTCATGCTCAGCAGGGCCATATTTAACAGCTGGACATGTTTCCCTGGTGTCTAATTCTGCCTCATTCCTTAGTCTTTCAGGGACAGAGGTGATTGTGCTGGGACAACATTTACAAATACAACACCAACAGTATAATTTCGAAGAAGATGATCTCTCTTCATGGTTTCTGGTACTAATTACTCCTATGAGAAGCTTCACTCTGACATGATGACTTTTCTTATAGCAGTCCTATCCAGTTCACTAAAACACTTCCTAAATATAAATAAGAGTCTTTCTGATCAAAAAAGCACAACAAAATCCTGTAACCAGCATTATTTCAAAATCTAGAATAGTATCTACTGACATGCAAAGGCTGGGCATGCAAAACATTAGAGTCTAAGGGAAGGCAAAATTCCAGCATTCAACAGCTGGAGTTAGCTGAAGTTTGCAAGGAACTAAAGTTTGGAAGGAGTACTCTATTTCCTTGCATAAATACAGAATTTTCCTCCTTTCCCCAGGCAGCTGAGTGATGAAAGGTCTCTATTGCTGCTCATCTCCAGCAGCCTTCCTACCATGCTGGTTTGGTTTCCCATGTGTCCTAACAAGTGGTCTGGAGGCAAAACCAAAAAGTGGCTCTTGCCCAAGACCTGCCTATAGAGGGGTGTGCTGAGTGGCCCCTCCTGCCCTCTGGTATGCCAGAACAAGGGGTGTGCAGGGACAAGCATGTGCACTAACTCTGACTTCAGGTGTCTGAATGTGCAACGCTGCCCCAGCCACCACCTGATAAATTTGCTTTGGAAGTCATTCCCCTTCACCATGGAGCAGGGAGTGCTTTCACCCCATTTACAAATTTCATGGGCTGCAGGAAGAAATCCCACATCTCACTTTGAGATATGTGTGCTCAGAGACACACCTTGAGGCCTCCCTCTTCCAGGAAATTTCTGACTTCTTATAAATCCTGCACTTACCCACATGTACCACAGAGAAGGCCAAGAGAAGATGCTGCAGTTAATACTGGAGTCTTGCTGCAAAGCTGGAAAGTAGACCCTAACTGGGGTACTACTTGCATAAAACCGTGCAGAAAGGGAGACGTATCTTCCTGAACATTTTTAACATTGTTTGGCTTATTTCCCTTTCTGGAAATGTTGCTCTTTTGACAAAATGAGTTATTGATATGTTGTAGCCAAAGATGTTTTCATATTTCTGAGGAAGACCCAACTTAACCTCAAAGGGTACTGGTTGCTTGCTTTAAAATATCCTTTCTTATGCAGAAAATGGTCTGATTTTCCCTGAAGGCAACCCAGTGCGTACTTGGCTGTGGTGTTTGGCCAACTCTGCCTGAGACAGTGAAATCTGGTCTTCTGTACTTTCAAAACAATCCACACTCGAACCCACAAGGATGCAGCATACATGTCCCTCGTCAGAGGGTCTGCAAGGTAGGCAGGAAACCAATTAGCCCAGTCATCACATGGGCTTTTTAAACCACTTTTCAAACACGTCCCTTAGTGGAAGCCTTTGCTGGCTTCTTGCTATCCCTGTATGCCAGAAAATGCATCCGTGGTCCTCACAGTCAGTACCCAGCCCCAGCGTCCCAGTGCTCTCAGGAGTCCAGATTGTCCTTGGGCCACCAGCACCTGGGAATGGGAGCACAGTGTCACCAGGCTGCAGTCATCCCTGGGGCATGGCCATGCTTCTGGCTCAGCTCAGGACAGCAGCTGGAACTGGCCACCTCTAGGCACCGTGGCAGGAGCTCGGTGGCAGAAGGAGGCAGGGGTCCCTAAGCACCTCCACCTGTGCCACGACTGGCGGGAGCCATCCGAGGGGCCCAGTGCAGAGGCAGATCCATGTGCCAGCCTCCCACTAAAGGCAGATCCGTGTGCCAGCCTCCCACTAAGTCCCTCTGCATCTGTACCAGAGGGCCACCACGCTGGCTGGCACTGCAGGATGTGCAGTGTAGACAGGGACTCCTGGGGACCAGACAGAGCTGCAGAGGGACAGCAAGCGCTGTGAGATGGGAGGGAAGCTGCATGGGTGGGGGACACCAGGTCAGGCTTGGAAACTACTGTAATTACACACAAAATAAGGAGAAACTGTTGTTGTTGGAGGGGAACCTTGTACTACTGGTGAATAAAGGTTACTGAAGGAGCATCTGCAGTGATGGTGGGATACAGATACAGGCTCTGCTCAGGGTCAGTTCTGCCATGAGCTTACCTGTACCAGGACCACATGCACCAGCTCCTGTTCACTTGCAATTTGAACAGGCAGTTGACAAAGGGAAAACTTTGACCTACACTGGAAATTCAACAGGTTTTGCAGACTTTCTCTTTGGGCAAACTGTGTTTGGCTGGATTTTTGGTTGGATTTTTTTTTTGTTGTTTTTTCTTTTTGGTTTTGGGTTGTTTTATTTTTGGAGGGGGGAAGGTGTTCTTGTTTCAGCTGGAATAGAATTATTTTTCTCCTTAGTATCTGGTACAGTGCTCTGTTTTGGATTTAGAATGAAACCCGTGTTGATAACACACTGATGTTTTGGTTGTTGCTAAGTAGTGCCCACATTAAGTCAAGGACTTTCCTGTGTCTCATGCTCCGCCAGTGAGGAGGAGCACAAAAAGCTGGGAGGGAGCATAGCCAGGAGGGCTGACCCAAACTAGGCCAAGGGATAATCCACACCACACAATTTCATGCTTAGCATATAAAACTGGGGGGAGCTGGTCAGAAGGAGTCAATTGCTGCTCAGGGATGGGCTGGGCATTGGTCAGTGTGTGGTGAGCAATTGAATTAATTGTATATGGCTCTTTTTTTTGTTTGTTTTTTATTTTCTTGCTTTTTAATTACAATTATTATCATTATTATCACATTTTACTTTGCTTCAATTATTAAACCATTCTTGTCTCAACCCACAAGTTTTGTTTTTTTTTTTTTCTGAGTCCCTTGTGTTCTTTCTTTCCCTCCAGGGATGGGGAGGGGGTGATCAAGAACCTGCACAGTACTTGAGTGCCAGCTGTGGTTAAGCCATTAGAAAAGGGGCAGAAAACTTGACCTTGGCTTACTGTAAGTCATAATTAGAGAAGAAGGCAACCCTTTGCACAAGGCCAGCAGCCTTGATAAGTGGGGCATGGTCTCTGTGCATGGACACCATTGTAGCACCCCTCCTCCGACAATGGCTCCTGCAGGAACAGGGTTCACGATCGAGACCATGCAGCTGCCATGGCATGTAGCTTTGATGAGGACCAGATAGAGCCATTTTCTCTCATGGCATGTAGCTTTGATGAGGACTAGATACAGTCATTTTCTCTTGCACACCTCACTCTGGGAGCACCCTCCTGACAGCCTCTCTCTGGCCCACCTGCCCCTGGACACGCTCAGGCTGCCCCTGTGGCCGTGCTACCTCCCTGATCAGGTGCCACGTGCTGCTGCCTCGCCAGGAGGTGTGGGTGCAGGTGAGCAAAGCTGTCACGGCAGCTCACCTCCTTCCCGGTGAGTCACCATGCCCCAGTATCTGTCAGCATGGCTGTGTCTGGTGACCAGCCTGAAGCAGCACGAGTGCACCCATGGGACTGTAATGAGCCACTCCCAAAGTCTGGCTGGATTTTCTTTTGGGCGTTGCTGAGTTTGGTCAGCACACAATTTATAAAGGACTAGTTTTCACCTTGCTCGAATTGTTAGCTTTGGATGGTAACAGTTTTAGAAATGGACCTTGCTGGGCCTTTCCTGTAAGAAAAGAAAAGGCTGCTTGGGCTCAAAACAGTGCTTTGGTGCTCTTGTGTTGGGAATTTACAAAGTCCCTGGACATGGGATGCATAGCAAAGCATAGGAAGAAAAGAAAGCCTTTATCCATGGTGTCTGAGCCTGTCTTGGAAGCAGCTAGTACAGCCCCAAGGGAAGCTGTTCCCAGCCATGCAAATGTTCCCGGTTTTGGCCATGCACAGCACCAGCCATCTCCCTACATCTCAGTCCTTCCCAGACAGCCAATTTGGCCTGCCCAGCTGTGGAAGGGTCGGACCTCCAGTGACTCTTTCCCAGCTGCTTCTTTGCTTCTGCCAATCAGCCAGAGCAACACATTCAATTACTGTGAAGAGTGGGTTTCCCCATGTACTTGTGTTTTCCTTTGCAGTTTAGCATGAGTCTCAGTATTCTCCCAAAGAAAATGAAAGGACACACCAGAAATCAACACAAGCAGAGGCAAACCATTGGCAAAATCCCAAGGCTCAGTGCTGACCAGCCAAACCATGGGGCTTGTGCTTGTGAGGTTTTGCCACCATCCATTTTAATTCCCTCCCCTTCACCGGCAGCCTCGGTTCCTCTGAGTACACAGCTGCTCAGGCAACCAGATTAGAGGAGTAACCTTCCCCCTCCCAGGATATTTCTAACCCAGTTCGTTTCCGTGACCTCATTCCCCAGGTGCTGGTATAAACAGGTGGACCTACACAATGCAGGGGTCACTACTGTAGGATATGCTCGAGTGAAGGGGTATCTTTAGGGTATCATGTATTGCTCCAGAGAGAAATTCCTGCCATGCTGCAGCCTAAGGCTCACCTGAGAAGCAGTCCTCAGCTATTAGAAAGCTGACAGAGCTGGTAGCAATGCTTGGTGTTCAGGTGAACAGCTGCTTGTTGATCGTGCACCAGTTCTCTGAAGTGATATTTATCCTGAAGCCCTCACACATGTGCATGTGTCTATAAAGAGCTACTGGTTCATGCAGCCAAACCTTATTACCTATGTCTGGTAATACATGCACTGCAATTATTTTGGATAACCTGGTCACCTAGTACTTTCTTAGTAAGAAGATATGCAACAGCCATAACTAAACACAAATATTAAATAGTGTCTCCATATGCAGATTTCCATGCTAAAACATTTAACTGGGTGGGGGAAAGGATAACTGCATTACAGAAAAAAATAAAAGAAGAAAAGTCAGTGTAACGTTCTTAAAGCAAAGGTAAAAGACCCCTAGCAGCCTGCAATTTTGACATGGATCTCATAGTTGAAATATAAAGGCACTTGATAAGCATCTGCATAACCCCTCACCATTGTCTGGTGAGAATAAACACCTTAATTTTATAGAAGGGAATGTAGGGAAGAGATTATAAACCTCTCCATAAAATAACTCCAGTTACGTGAAAAGTTGCTTCCTACTAATTCCATGAATCTTCTTAAAGATCAAAAGTGATCAGCAAAAGATCATAAAATTAAACATAAGTCTCTGAAGCCAAAGGTGACCATCCAAACTAATAGGTCATGTCTTCTTTAAGTTAGCCACACTGAAAGTCTGATTCCTGAATATCCTGATCACTACAGTCAGTATAAATACCAAGAGGGCTCCCTTACACAGCTCTCCTCCAAGCAACAACTCATCTAGATATTTTGCACAAAGCACTAGAGCAGTGGGTTATTCCCAACAGGATTTTTTGCAGCAATTAACATCATGACTGAAGCGCTCCATGTTGTACCCAACTGCTGTGCAACATCCAGGCTGTCCATAAGGAATGCTGGGGTGTGAGAAGGAGATTTTGCCAGAAATACTTACCATCTATTACCAGAATCCAAAATCCATCAACAATCACCTTTACCCAACTTCCCAATAAATTGAATGATGCCTGTAGTGTACCTGGGCCATGGTAGGAGGTGTTGGCCCAAATGCAGTTGCAGCCCCATGCTGTTTTTGAAGATGAAGGAACAGAGTGACCATGTCTCAAGGCACTGAGCTGGATTTATTCATTTGACCATATCAGTATCAAACTAGAAATCATCTGTTTAAGATCATGTGTTAGAGAGGAGCAGCATTAAATAACAGACATGAAAAAGAAACTGTGCTTCAGAAAAGATTCAGTGTACAACATACACAGTATGCCATTTAACACAAATGCTTATAAAGAGTCATCCTAAGCATCAAAGAGAGTTTTATAAAAGTTTACGTTCTCATCCCATGGGATGTACAGAACTATGCAGTTTACATAGTTATACTATCATCCAAAACATCATGTTTCACATGTATGAGGGACAGCAAGAACAATATAATTCCATTTCCATAGGAACATAAACACTGCTTGTCACTAATGACACGCTTTCCAAAACGTAGCACTCACAACAATTATACATGTGTACAATTTTAAAGTATTAAAAAGCAAGAGTTTGGAGCCTGCCCACTGTTACCAATAGGGAATAACATTTGATCTACCCTCGAAAACTATCATACCTTGCAGTAGTTGTGACACAGAAAGGAGTTGGAGTCACTGTCATTCCTTGTCAAGGACAATTTGCTGTGCTAATCCCAAAGCTAACTGATACCATCATTGAAGGGTTCCTGTGACCCACAGAGAAGGAGACAGCCTCCTTCTTAGCTCCCACTGCCCAGGGAAGATACAAAGTTAAAACACATCTGTAAACAAGTGATAATCTGACTCCAAAGACAGGTGATAGAAATTAGCTCACCTTATGGGAGGCCCTGATCTTCTTTAAGAACGACTAGAGACTGACCAAGTCTCACAGACAGAACAAGACCGAACCAGTCTTTGACTGGTTAAATCAAGGACTTTTTTTGGGGGGGTTGGGGGGAGTGGCAGGAAGGTTTTCTCTAAGGACAGCTCAGAGAGACTTGAATCTTACAACCGACATGCTCAATTGTATTATATTTTTTCCTGACATTATTTGCAAGCATATATTATAAGTTTTATAAAAGTGCAAGGCCCAGCTCAGGAAGATATCCTGGATTAAGACATTCCCAGCAGTGGTCTTTTCAATGTCTTCTTGTCAGTCAGCCAGCAGACACACAAACATCACTGCTTGGGATCAGCTTATCAGAGCCCCTAAGGGTTTAGCTTAATCATCTGTGCAATTAAACACTATTCACATTTGATAGCCTACATTGGCAACAGTTTTATGTACAAATTGGAAAACCAAGTCTTAAAATCAAGTTTTAAGAGGTAGAGGTCCATTTCTGACCCATCAACATAAAATGTTCCTGAGTCAGTCATATTCTAAGGCTGGTGGTCCCCTAACGATATTGAAGTAACCAGCTAGAGCTCCAAGGTCTATGTAGAGTGATCTTTGTCTCTTTAGCAGGTCTGACTCTTCCACGCTCCCATTGCACAACGAGGAGTCTAAAAAGAAAACAGAGAAACCATGTCATTACTGCACAAATAGCTGTATCAGATAATTTTCGTGGTTGTAGGTATTACTGGAATAATTGCCCTATTATTTGATCTTATTAAACTGTAGTTTAGAAAATTTTTAGGTACAACATAAGTCAAACCTCGAATAAAATAAAATCTAACAAATCAACCCACAACTCCAGGACAAAGAGAGGGAAGCAGCTTGCAACTGAAAACTGAAAGGTGTTCAACTACTTTAAAAAAGGCTCCATCAGCGGGAACAAATAGGTAGAGCTTTCTCCTCCTCTAAGCCACAGTGCTAAAGGAGAGTTTGGTGAAAGAAAAAAACCTGCTAACTTTCTGCCATCTGAGAATTCTGCATCCTCATAGGGAAATTTTCATCTAAAAATGGTGTCATCTTTGTCTGAGTGTGATAGCACAGAATGAATACAGGACCATCAGTTTCAGATTTTGTATGCCTTTTAAACGAAGGCCTTAAAAGACAGACTGGGTTTGCAATGGTAGAATTCCCCTGAATACTTATATATAAGGAGTGTCTTGGAATCTCAAGCACCTATAATAAAGTCCAAGTTTAATGCTAAAATATTCTTTTCATTTTCAAAAAAATTTATTCAGATGGTCTGAGCTGGTCAAAGGGTTATGCACCCCCAAGACAAAATCCAGACGGTACAATGGCATTCTAAATTCAAAAACTGTGATTGATTTAAATGTTCAGTGAATTTGTTGCAACGATTATGCATTACAGCATCCAAAGTTTTGCACAGATATCTTTAGAAATATTTATCCCAATTAAATGAACCACTTGTCTGGGAAGAGTGTTTCAGTCCCTTTTGTCAGAACCCTCCTAAGGTATTGGATAAGTAGAAGCATTTTGAAGCCTGTTGGCAGGTTGTTGGCACCAAATCTCGCTTGGGCTTGAAAGGGCTGTTTCCTACCTGGCTCATCTATTATCCTTCATTAAGCACTTACTAATGCACAAGGGCAACTGTGCTCTATCTCACAGTCAGTTTTGGTTTTAAAACAAAGGGCTTGTGCTGCTGACACTCAGCAACATTAGTTATGGTTGTGTGTGTGTGTGTTTTTCCTTAAAAAGGCAAGAAGTGTTGTATTTGCTGCTGGTTGTTTGACTTTATCGTTGTTCACAAATCAAGAATATCTATAAAACATCTCTAGTACAGTGGCAAATTGAGGACATTTGGGACAACAATCTATACTTCGTGAAGAGTCCTGAATGACTGCCACGGCTTTCTGTCCTTCCAGAGCCCCGCAGCAGAATTCAGGCTGGAGCCGCGGAATTCAGACTAAGTTCCCAACGTCAATGGGCGTTTTACAGATCATTTAATGGCCTCTGGCTCTGATCTCATCTAATTGCGATTTTCACAGTTCGCTCTTCAGATGTGTTTTGAGTTTTGCTGGTTCCTTACCACTCATTCAAATCAAGGTTTGACACAAAGTGAAGTCTACAAAGTACAAGGCAAGTGAGCCTGATAGCATTACCTGCGATGTTTTCCGGCAGCTGCAGATCCTTCCTGGCGAGCAGCCTTTTCCTTTCAAACAACGCCGAGTCCAGACTCTGGCACCGCGGCTGCTCTTCTGGGGGTGGGTGCAAGGCTTCATGTTTCAGTAAGTCTGCTGCAGACAGCCTGTGATTAGGATTCCTCTCCAGAGCTGCTTCTAGCAGTTCTCTCATGGACGTGCTGCAGTCCTCAGCAATATCCTCTAAGGGGGGAGCTTGCTTGTGTATCTGTTGGAAAGAAAAAAGACCATGGAAACAGTTATTCCAAAAACAATAGACGAGGAAGTCACAGAGAACCACATGAGTGGTTTGGGAATCCCCCAATTAGGATTCGTCACCTCCCCAAGTAGGACTGATCAACTAGAACAGAATATGCAAGTACACAAAATCCACTTTTTAAAACTCAGATTTTATAACAATTTTTTAAATCTAAAGAAACTTCAAGTAAGCCTAAAACCCAGTGCAATGCAAATTCACCAGATTTCTGCACCACACTGGAGGAATTAGAGAATCAAATCTGCCAGGTTCCAGTTTTTATCTGCAACTTCTAAGGAAAACAGTCAAGTAGAAGACAGATGGGTCTCACACACTGATCTAACCCTGTCCTTTCAGTAAACCCCAGGCCTGTAAATTGAAACGCAAATCACAGAGACAACTCCAGCTCAGTCTGTTTTCCCCTAAATGATCAAAACCCACTTCTTCCCTCCCTCCCTCCCTCCCCTGAAGCAAAAAGGATGATATCATCTCTCTGACAACTATTTTGATAGTTTTTGTATGACTGGAGCTTTCCCAACAAGAGTACAGAAACCCTTCAACTGATACTGAGCTGGCTTTGCTCAGCAAGGACACTTACAATATAGAGGTAGGATGGATATGCAGAACGAGGGTATCTGTTCACCCAAGGTGGGATGCCTGTTTGCATGTGAATGATAGTAGCTCCCATGCTGTAGATGTCTGCTTTTGTCGTGTGGCCTCTGCAAAGAATAACTTCAGGGCTCATGTAAATCTGTGAAAAATAGTTAAAAAAAAAAAAAATAAAAAGATTACTCAACAACAGAAAACAGTAACCAAAGATGACTTCATGACATTTTGTGATCCTGGAAACCCCCCTCTGAAGGGATGCATCCCACTAGTACCTGCTGCATGAAGACCAAGCACCATTTGGGAAATAAGATTTTTCTGTTCTGCATATGAGTACAACCAAAGAGATAGTACTTGGACAAACTTATATTTCCAGGTTTGCCCTCCTCAGACAGGCCACAGCTCAGTGGCTATGGGTCTCAGCCGAGCTGTGAGAGGCTGAGGTTCAAGCCATGTTCAGATGAGTAGCAGAAGCCTCATCCCCCTCCACAGCAAAAGGAGGTGCCTGAATTGCCAGTTTGTTTTATAGGGCACTGCTGGGACTGCTCCATTCTGCTTGAACAATGGCTGTGCATGAGCTAAAGAGAGGGGGTGACCTGCACTGGCAGCCACCCCGATGCAGGTAGGAGCTCACTCCTCAGATCCCTGTTACACAGAATACTACACAACCCTTCTGAGCAGAACTGACAGATATGCACCTTCCCGTCTTCCTTACTCTTGGAGCATCATCCTGACAAAGGGGATGATGAGGAATGAGCCAGGTCTAGGCAACACATAAACTAAAAATTAGATGCCCTTTCCACCAGATTAGCCCCAGAGCAGCTATGAAGACAAGAATCCCTCTTCTAAACTTTTTTCAAACCAAAAAATCTAATCTTCCTTGATGGAAACCAAAATAGTTTCCATCTAAACGTTTCAGTGAAGCATTTGAATTTGCCAAGAGTCTGAATAAGGATCTTGGAAGCTCCTGCCAGCAACAGGCAACTCAGAGTGCAGCTGGAGGAGAACCAGACAGGCAGGGTGCAGGAGGCACACCCTGCATGGCTCTGCCACCACCACGGGCCCAGAGAGCAGGTTTCAACATCACATGGGCAGAGCCCACAGCACACCAGGTTAGCAAGCTAACACATTTGCTTCTGGTTTCTACTTTTCCCTCACCCAATTTCACTCTAAAGGATTCAAACATACTTTAATTAGTTCTAGTCATCCTGACACAAAGAATCACATTGAAAGCCATTAACTGACACAGGGGCAGGAAGTTAAGTCATCACCACATGGTTTGACTTATTACCACAGATTGAGAACGGCTGTTGGGCTCACGCAGATTCCAAGGAGTATTTCCCAGTAAATTACATTCCATATCTGCAAACAGAACTTGTGATTGGAAGTGTGTGCAAAGGCTCAGCAGGTGTCTGCAGCTGCTACTGACTCCTATCCATTGCTTTCTTCGGGGTTAAGTGAGAATCAGTGCATCTGCAGCCTCCACCTTTAAGTCTCATAGGGTGCAAAGAACAGAATTTCTAATTTTTTAAAAATAAGTCCTTGGCAAATACAGTGCAACTTGGGTGAAATTACATAAGCAAAAAGCAGCTGCCTTCAAAAAAGAATGCTGGCACAAGATCCTGTCTGCAGCTAAGGTGAGAAAAGGGTAAGATACACCTTGACTGCACAGGGACAGAAATCAAAAATTAGCTCCAAAGGCCTGATTTCACACTGGTCTAAGAGTCTGTTGTCACCAAAGCAGACAGCCCAAGCCATGGATACCTTCCCATTCTCATTCATGGATACCTCTCCCACCTTCTGACTGGCACTTGCCAGTGGGTTGGCACTTGCCTGCCAGTCAGAGCAGTGTCACAGCCCAGCTAAAAACCAGTCCTTTCTTCATGCTGTGCTAGTTTTATTTTAGCATTCCTGAAAATGAATCATGCCATCCACACTCAATAAACTTTAGCAGAAAACATTTTACCCTCAAATGGTTGTAACTGAAGCTTACATATTTTAACAAAGTGACAGAAGCATAACAGAAAGTGTAGCAACTGCCTAGAAAAAGTATTTCCTGCAGAGCAGTTTCATAACAACCACCGTTTAATGTTCTGCATGACTTGTACACAAAAGGAGGAACACCAGGTTTTTCAGACTACACCAACTGAACAAAATTTAACTCTTTCAGTCATGTTGCCCAGAATTGTAACTACTCATTTTTATAAAAATGAAGAAGATTCACTACATTCAGACTTTCTGTGCTACTATAGAAGTGAATAAAAATCCTAACTCCCAGAGATGAACATGCACAGGACAGAGGTTATTCCACCTGCCACTTCCCTCAAGGACACAAGTCCCTGCCAATACCAGATGTAAGAGAAACCAGCCAGCTCACAGGCACAATGCTTTGTGGCAGTGACAGAGCCCTGACCAGGGGTTGCACCATTGCATGCAGGAACAGCAGGACAACTGCATCACTTCTTAAGGCTGCATAATACAGGGTGCAAAACTCAAGAGGACTTTGGAGAGTTAAGATCTTACTTTGGGGGAAAAAAAAATCAAGAAGGCAGAGGGCATTTGTGGGTGACAGGATAAGGCACTGTGGAGAGGAAGATGCCTAGAATGAAGACTGTGGACAGAAAAACCTATAGGAACATCAAGAACATCAGTATGTAAGTCTTTCACTGGTATCTGAAAAATTTCCTTTCCCAGTGCTCCCTCTCCAACCTCACTTCTGGCTGCAATGCTGTGGCAGGATTGCTGCTCCCCTGAGAAAGCAAACATGGCCATATTTCAGGGTTGGGGGGATTGTCAGCTTTCTGAGGACAGAACTGCAGGTGTTAAGCTCTGTGGAATCACTTTCCTCCTATTAAATGAAGAACTAAGTGTTTTTCACTTGGCAAAGTGAAGTGTTTTCACTTTTCACTTGTTCTTACCAACATGAATTTGGCCTGTGCTCCAAGACCCAGAAGTGGATCCTCACCAGTCTGTTCCACAATCATGGAAATTTCCTGTTTACATACATCTCCATCCTTGGGAAATACCCTACCAACTCATACCCACCACTGTTCTTATTAACAGCCCACAAAACCCCCTTGAACAAACAAAAAACCCCAAACCAAAGTAAAAACCCCACAAAGCTCATACATGAAATGCCAGAAAGCATTCGGCTTCCAGTTCAGCAAGCGTTTTAACTCCCCTGACTACAAAGACTTTGAAAACAACATTCAAGTGTTTTCTCAATTATCTTGAAAAAAATAAACAAACAAGCCTGACCTTCTGTGAAATCTTGGTTTATCCTACCCTTCTAAAAAGTGAAATGCTTTTTGTCAGTTACACAAGTATCTTCTCTTTACACATGTAGCAGACTACTAACAGGGTAAGTGCCAACATTTCAGCTAGAGCATTTCCTGTAAACAATCTCCTCCAGCAACGGAGAGCACATCTGCACAATGCCACATCTGCAGCAGCTATCCAAGCTAATTGTTGCTGCTTGGTTGTTTGCTAAAGCTCCAGCCCTGGAAACATGGCAGGAATGCAGCCCAAGTGGTGTGCAGGATCTGAAAGTCACTGAGAACATTTAAAAGGACCCCACCTCCATCACTGTAATGTCTAAGCAATTTTAACAGATAATCATCAACCGTGCCATGCACAACCTCTGAAGAACCAAAGGGTTACACACAGATGGGGAACAGAGCTTAGAAGTGCTAAGGGATGAAACCCAGACATCTGTATTTCTGTGGTTTTGAAGGAGGAGTCAAAGAACGGTGTTGAGCAGGTCACCCCAGTCCATAGCGAGTATCTCAGAAATCTTTGCTAGAGCAAAGAACAAATTCCTGTTTGGAGTGTCTCAGACAAGCAGCTGATACACTGCCAACAACCCTCCTCTGAGTACTGTTTGACTTCAGTGAATAGCTGCTAACAAATGGGACTGCAGAGAAAGTGACGTGGCTTTCAAAGCATTCCATTCAGCAAGTTGAAAATAAAAATATAATTGAGACTGTATTAGTGTTTATAACTTTTTTATAGGTTTTATGGTAACTATTTTAGCCATGCTTCTAACCCTCCAGCTTCAAATTCGAGCCTAAGCACCACAACCATAAGACCAATGCAATATAAGGGCTTTTGTCCCTTTAGCTTCTTACCTCTGTTCCTCTAAGGTCTTTGGGATAGTAAATGTCTTCAGTCATTTGAACACTTAGGCCAAAATCCACCAAAACAGCCTTAGTTGACATAAAGACAATGTTGCTTGCTAAAAGAAAAACAAAAGTGGCAACATTTAAGTTTCTGGCATGCCTGGCATTTATTTTAAAACACTCCTGTTTCATTCAGATGCTAGCCTGAAAAGGGAGAGAGAGATTAGCATAGCCACTCTCTACGGCCAATATCATTCTAGCCAAAGCAGCTCTGGTAATGATTTGGTTCAATTTTAAATCATATCTTAAAAATCAAACTGGACTGGTTTATGTCAAAGAATCAATTTTTGGTCATTTTCTTAGCTCAAAAAAAAAGAGAGAGAAAAAAAGGCTAAGGGTAGATGAGAAAAGTAGGCACCTCAGCAAAGCTCTGAAGATGTTTGATGGGAGACCTTGGTCTCCAAGGTGGAGATCATGCTATGCAACTCTGGCTACAAACAGCACAACTGTTGCTCACCAAGAGGTTTTTCTAGACTAACAATTTTTAAGTGAAGACAGAAACAGAAGAGTAACCAGGGCCCCTCCACAGCAGCCACACCAATCTCCTGTGCTGGTCAGTGAGGAACAGAGCACAGACAATGGCTGCAATAGTAATAGAAGACTGAGCATTTAAAATTCCCTCTGAACTGCAGCAGTATCTAGGACCTTAATTTACTTTCCTTCATAAAACTCTGCCTAATGCACAACTTTGTATTCAGAGGCCTTGTTTCCAGCTGTATTTCTGATCAAATATTTATGAATGTAGTGCTTGGTGTGAGCCTTGAGAAATTCTTGTTTGCTGTTTCAGAAGATGTGGTAAAATGAAGTCTCCAAGTTACACAACAGAAACACATTTTCTCTTACAGGAAACTGTGGGCCACTTTCCATCCTGACAGTGTCTACCACGAGTATCCAGTGGGAGGGCAGACTTGATTTTAGCAGTACTGATTCCTGAAGCAATGCTTCACACAGCTGCCTCCTTACCAGAGCTACATACTACTTAAATTGGTAACTTTAGGGATAACTCTGAAGATATGAATTTAAAACACCCCATAATGGATGGTGAAAAGGACCAGACTGCCATAGTGCAGCAGGATCTGCTGCCTGCCTGAAATTGTACCCAGCCCCAGCTGCAAGCTGGTTTTGAACTGAAGTTCCCCCCACCAAACAGCCTCATGGTTTAACTGCTCTCCAACCAAGGGTTAAAATGAGTGGCTGCACTGAATACCTCCCAAAAACCAGAATGTCCTCCTCCCCTTGTCATCTCCATAAAATCCTCATCTCCTTCTGTATCAGCAGGACAGACTCAATTGCAGCTCAACTGGAGACAGAGGAATAAATCAGAGGTGTTGGGAAACAGCCTTTTCTATTGATTCCACCTGGGGAGGGAAAACACACACTGCTCCCTGCATGGAGGCTGCCTTGACAGGCAGTGGGCATGGCTCCATCTCAGGCCTGGACTACCCAGCTCACTCCTGGTGCCAAACAGGCAGGAGCATGGCCAGGGCTCACCCTGGGCACCTCTGGGCAACCACATCTGCCCCAGGCAACCTCTGCCTCATTACCTGCCCAGCATCCACCAAAACAGGAAAAGGCTGGAAAAACACTCATACCCACCACATTCACAATGGGCTGGTTCTCCTATTCACTCTCTAGATGTAATAGGCTTTGGGCTGATTTGGTTTTTAGATCTTTTAATTAATGTCATTGTTACCACCAATTAAAATAAACCCATAGGAAAGACCCTTACTACAAGTGAGAAAAACAATTAAGGGAAAAAATAAGCAGGTTTGTAGTTGTCAGAATCTCAAAAGCTTACATCTAAAGTACTGACCCATACTAAATTAAAAAAAAAAAAAAAAACAAAACCCAACCAAAAATGCAAAACTGAGATAAAAATTCAGCAATTCCTAAAATCTAGCAATTCCTTCTGTGAACTATTGTAACACTTCAGTCTGAATATTTCTATTTTAAACCCTCAAGTTTAGCTAAATAAACTCACAGAGATGCATCTTTTCTGAATGCTGAGGTGGTACTGGGAGAAACAACATTTAATACAAATTTAAATGCAATATATTAAAATTAAATTTTAAAGTAATTTAATACTAGTATGTTTAATTTAATACTAGTGTGTTTAATTAACATCAATGTTTGATTATTTATACATGTTAATATAGAGTTTTTAAAAAACAAGCATGTATTAAAATTTGCTGTACTTGTTGAAAGAAAAAAACCAGTACAAATTATGTGTTTGCTTCCAAAGTGTCTCAGCCTGAGGAACAGCTGTGTAGAAATGTAAAACCTAAAAGAAAGTGGAAGCTGAAGGTAAGCATAGAAACACTCGGCATGAATTTACATTGAAAGGAGGAACTTTCTGGCTGAGCCTATTTCACTCTTTAGGTTTTTATTTAAATTCAGTTGCTCATAAATGGCATAGGATCTATGACTTTCTAATTATCCCCTCTGCTGCGGTGAATTAATAAATAGTGTAAGTAACTATTATCTCCAGAACCTGACCTTGCCATTTGTTAAGCATTATGCATCCCTCTCACTCAGAGATGTAAGGCTGCATGCCCAGCTCAGTCCCAGGCACTCCACCAGGGCCCCAGCCCAGCCTGGACCAGAAAGTACCCCAAGGAATCACACACACATACGTTTGATATCATGGTGAATAATCCTCTTCGAGTGGAGAAAGTCAAGTCCTTTCAGAATATGTTTTGTCACCCAAATTATTTCAAACTCTCTCATAGGACCACAACTTTCCAGCTTTTCCATGACAGATCCTCCCTCTCCAGCTTCCATAAAGAGATGGATGGTCTCATCCCACAGAATAGCACCATATAATTCAGCAATGTTTTCATGACGGAAACACGCCTGTATTTCAACATCTGATGGTTTGAACTGTTCCACTGGCACCTAGGACATTGAAACAAAACCAAAGAAAAGCAGCTCAAAAAACAAGTTATCCATAAGGACACTAGTTATCCTATAGATTAACATAAAAGACTGAAGTAAAGCACTTGTATACACTTGTCTTTACTTTGCTCCTGTGTCTTTTCTTCCTTGGCAGTTGAGAGACATCCTGTTAAAAGCTGAGAGATATTTTGGAATCATGCCCAAGTAAAAAGAGCAATCTTCCAGAAAAAGCAATGTAGCAAGGCTTATTCCCGTCAAAATCCAGCGATTACGCAAAAGCTTTATGCAAACTTCCTGGTCAAGGAGATAAAATTCCCACTGCTTTTTCCATTAGCTTTGTGCACTCATCTGCACTACCAGGACTACACACCCACCTGACAGGTGGATCAGTGCCTGCAGTGCTCAGGACCATTACTGACCTCAATTCAGTCCTTATCAGCACTGGTTTATGGCTCACAAGAAATGAATCCTGCTTTGAAGGGAGCGCCAGCAGCACTATATTTCTTTAAAAAGTACTGATGGCAGATTGGTGAGACAATAAAAGCAGTGTTTGCTTACACACAGGAAAGCTACTACTGCTCTTTTTAGTTTTCTTCCCTTGGACTCGTGCCTGTGAACCAAATAAGAGGCTGATATTTTTATTTCAGTAAGAAATACTGTTTGTATTTTCAGAAACATTAGGATACTTTACTTCTGCAGTGGGTTATGCAGGAGCAGCTAACTAAATCTGTCCCCATGTGGGCATACTGGCTGCAAGCAAAGGACATACAGCCGCCTTCCCAACTCCTTCACACACAGAATTAATACAGGTACTTATTCATCAGCTGGGGGATCTAGAGCAATGTCCCAGCTGAGCTTTTACTGGCCCTGAATATTTACTGTTTGATTCAGAATAGTATGCTAAAAGGCATAGCTGAAAGAAAATGTTGGCTTGCATAAAAGTAGGGCAGTGCTTAGCAGCTCTCTTGAGACATCAAAACTCCGTGAGTGCCCAGAACACAGTAAGAGTTGCACATACTGAGTTCTCAGAGACTTCAGTGGCACTGGAAGTAACGATAACTAAAGTCTGAGCATCTCAGTTAAAGGACAGGTGCCTAAAACCATCTGCAGCTGCAGAGTTTTGCTATCGCTTTCAGCAGGGACATGATCTCACACTGATATTTTACCACGGTGAGTACAGCAGGACAAGTAGAAAATCCACTCTGCACCACAGCCCATATGCCAGTTTCACACACTTCCAGATACTTTCAAAATGCTGAAACATTTGCAACTTCACAGCCAAAAAATTTAAACAAGCTAAGAGAAGTGTGCATTTTTCCCACCTTGTTTAGGCCAACAAAACCAAGTTGATCATCAGCCAACAGTGGAATTTGATGCAGACATATTTGAAAATATACTGTAAATAGTATGTCATACAGTATTTGCTCAGAGATAAAACTACTGAACTAACATACCAGTTTGCATGCCATTCGTTTCTTGGTTTCTCTGTCTTGGGCTAAGTACACTTTCCCAAAAGCTCCCCGAGGAATAAAATCAGAACCAATGTTCCTGTAAGTCAACTTCCATGGAAATAGGAGCACATCTGAGTCAATTTGATAACGCCCATTCTTGGGTGTGATCTGTGGAGTTAAATAAATAATGAAAAAATCACAGTGAAGTTAAAACTACTTCAAATCTAATTAATTTTATACATATAGTGGAATAAAAATCTATCACTTATGTGTATGATGCTCATGATCTGCTTAACAGTCTTTATTTAGAAACACCAAATAAGAACAGCATGTAAGGTGTGGCATTCATTCACAGCCCAGGCATCCACGTTTCTCTCCAGTGACTAACTTACAAAGTGTAAGTTGCAATTGATTGCCTTGAAACAACAGCAGTTGGGTTAATGAAATTACCCACCTCTTGTTATTAGATTTACCTGCACATGTTTGTCCTTCCTGTAATGTTAACTTGTTATGCCACATACCTGTTACTCACAGGTTATCTGTGAGCAAGAGTTTCAGCATTTCCTAATATCACATGTACTGCTAGGGGTTTAATTTTCCATCTTGTATTGGAGTTTCTGCTGCTTAGTAAAAGGTCAAAGAAGTCTGCCATGATTTTACCATGCACTTTCCTCTAGTTTTATACCATAGTTTAAAAAACAAGAGTGGGAGTAACATTGTCTGTTCTATGAGGGTAATGTTGGAAGCTTTGGTTCTTCTGTATCACCAGCTAGGCGAGGAGGGGATTCAGGGCACCTAAATCAGTATCATGCTCTAAATCTTTCTCTGAAACAGCTCCCTCCCTCTGCACGTGACAGAGAGAGACCAAACGCCTAACTATAGCCAACTGAGTACTGCTTGATCTCTGATGTAGCTTCTTCAGTCTCTCAGCAGCAAAATTAATAGTACTTCCCATGAATATGCTTCTAATTATTTCAGCCAGTATCTGGAATATCATTAATCCCCTTACTGCTACTTTATCGAGATTCTTGAAGAGATGTAAAATCACATCAAGGATTTTTATCATTTCATGCCTGTCACAGGGCCTCAAATACTCAGCTGTTCAGCCACCCTTTTTAAGATAACAGCATATCAGGAAGATTATTTGGTTTAGATTTCTATTTAAGATGTAACATGTAATCTTTCATTCTTAATCCACCCTCATGTTTTTCAATTAGGAAAGCACCTTCTTGACTGCTAAAATTGATATTTGTGATTTCTACCTACATGAAATAAATTAAGTCTTCTAAGTTCCTAAATCTGGGGAGGATAAGTTCTTAACCTTTGGCCAAGGGGGCATGAGGGACTGTCCTTTAATAAAAAGTATTCTGCTTAGGACAGAGAGAGCAAGTGTTCCCTTTACTGATTAGAGCCAGGGTAAAGCAATCCATATGTGTCTAACAATCTGTACATCTTGCTTGCCTGCTTCTGCATTTCAAAGAGTTGGGACTAACCCACATGGGTGACACCTTATCCTGGAAAGGAAGAGAGGCCAAGCAGAGTTGATTTGCAGAGCATGAGAGCAATGACCACCACACTATTCATGTTTTCAGGAGGCTTTTAGGACTAATTCCTAGCCTGACCCCGTGAATGTTTGTTTGTGGCTGCAATGGATCTTTCAGTTCAGTTTTTACTAAAACAAATCCAGCTTGTGCACTTCAAGATGCTGAGTGATGAGAACCCCAGTGCAGTCAGTGAGGGCCACCAGGCAATCAGAAGCGCTGCTGATCCTAACCAAAATGCTGTGGATGTTTACAGAGCAGATGCTCCTGCTGAAATGCATGCACAGGTAATGGCCTGCCTCCAACCCTCAGTTGCATAACGGGATCACGTGCACCTAATAGTACTTGGTTCATACCAATTGTATGCATCTGTAGAAACAACAAGCAAGCAAAACAACTGCGAGTATGTAGAACAGTGCCTACCCTAAGCATAGGAAACATTCAATATTACTAAGTGTCATTTCGATTTTACAGAGTTGAAATTGTTTTGCAATACTGCACTCCCTCCAAACCAGAATAAAGCAATATACCCTGTGGTAATTTCACACCTGAGTAACCTGTAAGCCTCAAGCAACCAGTGTTCACATATAAAATACATTACATGCAAGTTACTTAAGATGATAGATGTAGAGCATCTTAAGAAAATGCAGCAGCAGCACCAACATATATGAATAGAATTCCATTGCAACATTGATTGTTTCCAGAGCAACTGATCTCAAACAAAAGTTAAATGACACTAATATTCAGAGATGCTTGTAGAACACAAACAATTTTAGGGAAAAAATGAACATCTCAAACCAACACAAACCAACATCTCAAACCAACACATCTATACTTGAATTTAGCAGTGTGAGATATTACATAATATTGTAACTCTTAAAATCATACTTGACAGAATGTGCTTTTTCTCCTTACATTACTACTATTGACATTTTGTACAGATAGAGTGAATTTAGGAATTATATCATTAGATCCTAGATCTTTATTTTTGGGAGTTTGCATAATAAATGTTTTACTGGATGAACATAAGGCACTGGAAGATTCTTACTGTCTCCCAGACCTGTAAATCATCATAATTCATAGAATCATAAATAGGCTTTGGTTGGAAGGGATCTTAAGGATCATCTAGTTTGCAATTCTCCTACTATGGGAAGAGATGTCACCCACCAGGTCAGGTTTCTCAGGGCCCCATCCAACCTGCCCTTGAGCACTTACAGGGATGGGGCATCCACAATTTCTCTGTACTGTTTCAGTGCCTTATCACCCTCAGAGTAAAGAAATCGATACTTTTTTAGTTTAAAATCATTCTTCCTTGTCCTATCACTACACACCCTTCTAAAAAGTCACTCTCCCTCTCTTTTATAGAAGTTGTGGATTTTATAAGCCCCATTTAAGTGCTGAAAGGACAAAATGAGTTGTAGATTTTTGTAGATTTTGTAGAAAAAAAACTTGAGACTGCTTGTCTCAAGTTTGCATTCAATACTGGGAAATGTTTTCTAACCTCCAGGGATACCAGGAGATAACAGAATGGATTCTTCTGAAAAACAGACCTTTCTTCACAGCTGCCTGAGGCTGCAGGGGGTAGACTTGACAGCCTCAGAGAGCCCCTTCCAGCCCCACAGTTTCACAGGAAACCACAGCCTCTTACACCTGGAACTGATCTTTATTTAGAATCATTAAAAACTTCTAATTCCTAAGGTCTACGAAATACCAAGTAAAAGGAAAACCAACATACCATATTCAAGAGGATTCCAGATTCCTGTTGTCTGCATCCTTTAAATTGTTTTGCAGTGTTAGACACCTGGTTTGCAAAAGCAAGCAGGTCTTCCACAGTCCCGTATTTGACAGAGGACATAAAAGAGACCTCCCTTTCACAAAACAGCAGTGATTCTGCACGTTCACCATTCTGACTTGCCTCTTCACACATTGTAATTAGGCTGTCTTCATAGACTGCAATGTCTTCACCTGGATAATGGTTTTCCATGATGGCTATCACCTCAGACATATTTAGATCAGCTAGCAACAAGTCAATCTCTTCTTTGCTATCACTACCCGTGCTCATATACTCCATTACTGTCCACTTTGCAAAATCACTCCTGGAAAAAAAAAAGAAGCAAACTTGAAAACACTTTTCACCTAAATTTGTTTTAGCAATGTAACAATGAAAAGGAGTTATCAGAGTGATCAACAGTTCATCATTATACAGTTAGATTTAAAATTAATAACTTGTATTATGAAGAAAATCACAATTAGTATCCCAGGTAAAGATAAAATAGAGAAATATTTGCTAGTGAAATTTATTTAGAAGTTATTAATTAACCTCGAGGCCCTGTCATTTGTTCTCAGAATTTATTATGATAAAGCTTTTCCTTAGAAGAACAGGTACAGTAAGAATACACCACTCTGAGAGATATGCAAAAATGAAGGAGCACCCTCAATACAAACAAAGGAGTTCATTGTTTGGAAAAAAATGACGATATTAACATTGTCAATTAGTTTATGTCTAAGTTTTTATTGACAATTTATGTCGTGTATCCAGAAAGAAGGAAAGGTTGCAAAACAAGGTCATTCCTTGTAATAGTAATAGGCATCTGTTAGTATCATTGCACAAAGTACAATTGTTACCACCTGAAATACCAAATCCATATTTTTTTTGCAAACAATTAGTCAGAACTAGACCTGAACTGAAATTTTCACCCTGACTTTCAGAAACCGAGCTATCATAAAAGAAATGGGCTTTTGAAGTGGTTTCCAGCAGTTTGTTCTGCCTCCACTAATCCTAACAATAACTTCGTAGGTTACTATTAAGAACTATTTTGCTGGAATGGATTCACAGCAAGCTGGGTTCAACTCCCCAAAAAGTCCCTTTCTATTCCAGATAGTTACATATTCAAGTTAAAAAACATATGCACGATCAGTCATTAAAATACTGACACAAATAGTTTCCAACACATAAATGTCTACAGCACTTACCTTGTATTTAACCTGATTACATCACTCAAAACCATTTAAAAACGTCTCAATAGAATCCCTGAAGTCATCACGTTTTTCTGAACCCGTATTTACCACTGATGATAATTTCGCAGTGTTCTGTGGCAGTCTATTAAAAAAAGCAAAACAAATAAAGCCATTGCATACCAGCCCAAGCAGAAGGACTGGTTTGTACTCATATAGATCATTTGCTTCACGGAAAGAAGAGGTAGTAATCACAAGGTTGAGATAACAGGGGATTTTTTCAAGAAAGAATCAAGCTACTGTATCATCCAGATTTCCAAGTAGTAGTGAAAAATAGTTTTTCCATGGTTAGATCTCGAGTTCTATTCCCTCTGTCTCAGACTTGCTTAAGCAAAAAGTAGGACCTCCTTTTCGTTTAGCAGAACTGACTAGAGCATGCCTTCTTTAGAGAGCCCTCATTTCCCTTTTTCATAATCCACTGCACCATCTATTTTGGGAAAAGACAACAACCAAGCAAAAATACACATAAAAAAATTAAAAAGAAAAAAGAAAAGTAGCAAACAAAACCTTATCTCAAGGACAAGCAGCAGACTTGTCCCCTGAGGCCATGGAGCAATGTTTTTACCCAGGTACAGTTTCTGGTTATGATCACTATCTTTCTTACCCTCACCACAAGGACGTAAAAGCTCTGTGGCACATATTTCTCATGGGTTAGAGTATTTACGTCAGCTCTAATGTGAAGAAAACCAAGTAAAATGACGTGTCTGAGCTGGCAAAGAAGTAAGACCACGTGCTGAAAATTCAAAAGGCAGGACAGGATGGCAGATGCAGCACCAGAAAAAGCAAACAGAGTGCCTGTTCCTTTTCAAACTCAGACTCAAACTCAGTGAGTGATGGATGCAGAGCAATACTGTGCCCCCCCATTCCCCTAAGACAGGCACAGTGACTTTCACCAGCACTCTACACCATTCACCCAGCCCTAGTCAACCCACACCCCCAGCATCAGGGCAGCCAGGTTGGAAATTTTGTGGTCAGTAGCACTGTTCGATCAGGGAGGCCCCAGGCATTGTATCCTGGGTGCTCAGAGAGGTCACAAAAAGGAAAAGATACTCTGGGTGTTTTCTAACCCCTATCACCCCAACATCCTGCTCCATGACCCACCTATAGGCTGTTAACAAAGCCTGAACGTGGTCACCTTTTAATATAAATGAGATCTCTATTTTTCCCCAGAGCAGGACTTCTATTCACTGCTTCTTTTTTTTTTTTTTCCCCAGAGCAGTGCTTTTTTTCTCTGGTTTTTTTTTTTTTTTTTTTTTTTTTTGTGCTGATTTAGTGGGGTTCAGAAGAAAAGAAACAGTGCTGTCATAAAAGGAACTGAGAGATCTCATGTGTAAAGTTACAAACTAGTCCTGAGGGACTTTCTGAAGAAAAACATGAGCCTCTAGATGCTCTGGTCTTTTGTGGATAAAGACAAATGCACACCACGATTAAACTAATTTACTCTCTGACACCATTTTCATGCACAAAGCATCTATCCAGATTAGACCAAATGCAGATTTCTGGAGGTGCCAGCTCTGCTCTGTTCCTCAAAATATTCCCAAACTAGAGCGCAATACTAATCGTACTCTTGGCAGTGTCACTACAACCTAAAAGGCTCTGAATAACATGAAGAAGTGACTATAACCTGAATATTCTCAATTCTGTACTTGAGAAAAGCTGCAAACCTCTACAACTACCTGAAAGGAAGAGGTAGTGAGGTGGGAGTTGGTCTCTTATCCCAAATAACAAGTGATTGGACAAGGGGAAATGGCCTCAAGTTGTGCCAGGAGAGGTTTACATTGGATATCAGGAAAAATTTCTCCACTGAAAGAGTTGTCAAGCACTGGAACAGGCTGTCCAGGGAAGCCATCCCAGGGGGGATTTAAAAGACATACTTAGGGACATGGTTTAGTGGTGAGCTCGGTAGTGCTGGGTCAGATTCAATAATCTTACAGGTCTTTTCCAACCTAAATAATTTTATGATTTTATTTTTCCCTGTATCTAGCAAATTCTAAGCACTAAATGTTTTCACAATAAAAGCAGTGTCTAGATTATAAAAGTTGATTTTTTAAATTATGCAACGATTTAGTACTATATTTCCCCTATAGTCCAAAAAAAAAGTCCATTTTCCAATGTGAAATTCAAGAGGAACTCTTCCTATTTATCCCTAAAATCCTGTACTAGTATCAGTAATAGACACTTATGTAGTATTCTAAATCATCCTATATACGGTTCTTGAAGAAATTGCATCAGTAAGTATGCTTTACTTAGATTCTCAGGTGAAAAAACTGGGTTTACCTGCAGTGGAAAAATAAAACTGCATGCAAGCACTCAAGTCAGTTGATAAAGCACAAGACTCTTTCTCTAGTTTTGCCAATATTTCAACATCATCATATGAGTAATTTGCAAGCCAAAGGTTTATTTCTCTATTCTCTGTGTAGCTTTTCACCCCCTTTTGCCTAAGAAGTGTGCTGCCAGAGACCATCCTTATATCCATCATATTAAATAAGACTAACTGGATACCTGACGACTGAGCGCCTGTGGGACTTTTTGTGTGCCAAGGATCAATGATGGAAAAAATTGAACAAAATCTACAATAAAAATAAAATTAAAACCCAAAAAACACACAGACAAAAAACCTCAACCCTTTCCCTAAAAAAAAAAAAAAAATTAAAAAAAAAAGCTAGCCACAAACTGCACAGACTGGCTCAACACAATCATACACCATAATAAAGATGTCTTGTG
Organism: Erpornis zantholeuca; assembly: GCA_013400515.1. Classification (NCBI taxonomy): domain Eukaryota; kingdom Metazoa; phylum Chordata; class Aves; order Passeriformes; family Timaliidae; genus Erpornis; species Erpornis zantholeuca. Next base: position 408,426 of record VZTN01032678.1, read on the forward strand.
TTGCTTTTAGAGAATAATTTTCTGGTCTGACAAATGACCGCCCACTAGAAATGAAAAGAAGTCCCTATTTACTTTTAAGAAAACTTGTCGACAGACCTAGAAAAACACAATTCCTCCGAAAAAAACTTCTACTCTTAAGGAAAAAACAAACAAAAAACCACAACAATTTAGATCTCCACAACACTTCACACCTTCACTTGGAATAAGAAAATCCGCGGCCGTCCCAGCACCGGCAGCAGCAGAGGCCAGCCCCAGCCCCTTCCTGCCTTGCAGCCCCGGGGACGGCGCAGGTGCCGCAGCCCCGGCAGCTCCACCGGGACACGACACCGCTCGGGAAGCCGAGGGCAGCCGGGGACCTGCCCGCGACAGCGCTGCGGCCCCAGCCGGGGACCCC